>JAWJVD010000120.1:62563-102563 GCA_038048745.1 Coluber constrictor foxii | reverse complement strand
TGGCTCACTGTCCTTGTTGCAATCTTCTTTTGCCGCAGCTTTTTTCTGGGTGGTCCACCAACCCCAAAACAGCCTGATTCTCTCAGGAAGACACAAGCTAACACAACAACAAATTGCTGTTGACACTGCCCTGCAGCACTTCTGCTCCGATCAGCCATTCAGAGTTGATTGGACACACTCGTTCAGCCTTTCTTCATTTAAAAAAAAAATCCTTTCTTAGCTCCTTCCCTGAATGTGTCTATCAAAACCTCTCCTTCGTTCCAGAAGCAACAGAAGAGAACTCATTAGAGTTGTCCATCCTGCCTTATGCTTACCTATGCCTGAAGATCAGGCAAATTGAACCTGGTCAATTCAATCTGAAGCCAAAAGAAAGATCCATGCCTAAGGCAGGACTAGAACTCCCTGTCTCCCGGTGATTGGCCTAAAGTCAGCCAGTTGGCTTTCATGCCAAAGGTGAGACTACAACTCCCCATCTCCTGGTGACTGGCCCAAAATCACCCAGTTGGCTTTCATGCCTATGACAGGACTAGAACTCCCTGTCTCCTAGTGTTTGGCCCAAAGTTGCCCAGTTGGCTTTCATGCCTATGACAGGACGAGAACTCACTGTCTCCTGGTGATTGGCCCAAAGTTGCCCATTGGCTTTGGTGCCTATGGCACAACTAGTACTCCCTGTCTCCTGGTGATTGGCCCAAAGTTGCCCAGCCAGTTTTTGTGCCTAAGTTGAGACTAGAATTCAACGTTTCCTGGTTTTTAGCCCAATGCCTTAACCCCTTAGACTGCTCAGTTGGTCATCAGCTTTATTAACGATCATGAATAACAGATTGAAAATATATAAAAAGAGATTCTGAATGGGGAGCTGAGAATCCTGCAGTAGATTCAAAAATGCCCTGCAAAATGTTATTGCAAATACTATTTGTCCTTCGACTAGGAATTATTGTACGGGAAACAATTCTTGATGGAAAGAATTAAATTTTTAGTTTAATCCTTTTATAAAGGCCATGTTGGAAAGGAACTGATCGTTTTATGGAAATATTGGGAATCTCGTGGAAGAAGAAGAGGCAACTAGAAAGAAACAAGGGTTTGGGGCAGGAAGTCTTTGGGGTCACTTTGCTTCCTCCCACATGTCAGATTTGAAGAATTCCATTTGTACCGGTCTCTCCTCAAATTCTCAACGTCCCAAGCCACTTCCTTTTCCTCCCTACCTCCTCCTCAATCTGGTTTCCTATCCTACCTCTGAGGGCCAGTAAATCATTTTGGGTTGCCTTCCCCCTGCAGTCCAAGAGGATGTGAATTTTGGAAGCTGCCATCAAGAACCATGAAATACCAGGATTAATGGGAGGGAGGGAGGGAAACTTCTGGACCAGCAACCCCTCTCTTTCGGTCCAAAGACCCATACAATGTTTACCCATTCCCCATATCAAAGGCTATAGCACAGTGTCCTCGTAATCCAAATATTTGAAATGGTGAATTCTTAACTTTTTAGCAGCTGACGGATGGAATAACGAATCAATAAGCTAGGAAGGTCCTGTCGGTGAGGTAGGAAACGGGGAAGACAATACGGAAAGCCAATCGCAAAACTTCTCGGCTTATTATTAATTGCGTTTTCATTCAAACAATTTAGAGGGTGCCCATCTCGTTGCAGCAACTTGGGGTTTGAGTTCAATCCTAGCCAGGCTCAAGGTCGACTCAGCCTTCCATCCTTTCTAAGGTGGGTAAATTGAGGACCCAGTTTGTTGTGGGCAATAAGCTGACTTTGTATAAATATAAATATACAAAAGTACGAAGGCTATTGCTTAACGCATTGTAAGCCGCCCTGAGTCTCCGGAGAAGGGCGGCATATAAATCAAATTTAAAAAAAAAAAAAGGTCTCCTGGCTTGAGCAGGGGGCTGGACTAGAAGACCTCCGAGGTCCCATTTCCAGCTCTAGGATTCTGTGTTCTAATAACTAGTCAGAAGAGTATATTGCTTAGGTCCAGGCAATGAAAGAAGATCTTTAATCACAGAGTAAGCAAGGGATTTTTCCAAGAGTGACAGGTAAAATGGTTAGGCTCCTTAAAAAAAAATCCCTCCCATTCCTATTTCCACCTTTAAAATTTACATCTCGAGATGCAAGAGGACTGAAAAATGGCTATTTTTTTTTTTTGCATCCCCAGGAGGTAACCTGAGGTTCTTCAGTCTATGGGAAAATAAATTAGGATTCCTAGCCAGCAGAAAGCTAGCTTATCTCTGACTTAAATCAAATTCCTTCCTGGTCTCTCCAGTTCTCGTAGGACGCTGTTCCCATGAAGCCAGATTGATAATAGACAGATGGCAATTAATAGCTATCGTTAGTCATTGAGGAATCGTCAGCCTTTCGAGCCAGACGAGGTCAAGAAACAAACAGCATCTATTGGACTCCTGATTTATTTATTTAAAACATTTCTACAGCTGATTGCAGTGGGCTAACCTAACAGAATCTTTTGAAAGTCTGTCAGAGTCTCCCGTGCACCTTCTTATACCAAAGAGAATCAATGTGGGGTAATCTTGAGTTTCTTTCTCACAAGTTGAGATAATCGGGCGTTTTCTTAACCTCTCTTCTTTCTCAAGGCAGAGTGGGCGGTTTTTATAAGCAGACTCACATCCCTTCTTCAATGGTAACTATTCTTCTAGAGGAACAAAGAGGTCAAGTTGGGTCAATCCATCCGGGAAAGTTGGAATCTTTCATTGTCAAGTAGCGATTTGCTTGGAGGTAGCTAGACTTGGGATTGTAACTTTGAGCAAATGGTTGTGAGTCGAGGACTATCAGTAAAAGGACTTTCCTTCTGGATCGAGATAGAATGGAAGGTGCCCAACACCGACGCAGGATTGAGGTCAAGCGAAAGTTTTTCGTCTTGAACTTGGATCTGGAAGAAAGGAGAATTGAACACAACATTTGTGTGCTGCAAGGGGAGAGTCCTCAGCTGGGCCTTTGGCCAAGAACAGAGGAAGAATGCCAGCTCAATCAATAACTGTGTATTGAGGGCAAGGCTTCGCATCAAGCTGGATCAAGGTACAGAGGAAGGTGCTTAGCACTTGCATCCTTTGGACTGGGGGTCTTTTAAAATATTTATTTATTTATTTTGCTTCAATATGTTCATTTTAAAATGGCACTTACGGGAACCATTTCCAGAGAGAGGAGGGAGAGAGAGAGAGAAAAGGGAGAGGGCGGGAGAGGGAGAGAGAGAGAGAAGGAGAATGAGAGGGAGGGAGAGGGGGAGTGGGGGAGAGAGAATGGGGGAGAGAGAAAGAGAATGAGAGGGAGAGAGAGAAAGAGAGAGAAAAACAAGAGAATGTGAGGGAGGGAGAGCGGGGAGAGAGAATGAGAGAGGGCAGGGGAGAGAGGGAGAGAGAGAGAATGGGTGAGAGAGAAAGAGAGGGAGAGAAAAAGAATGAGAATGAAAGAGGGAGGTAGAGAAAGGGAGAGGAAGAGAGAGGGAAAGAAAGAAAAAGAGAATGAGAATGAGGGAGGGAGGAATGGAGAGAGAAAGAATGAGAGAGGGAGAGGGAGAGGGAGAGGAAAAGAGAATGAGAGGGAGGGAGAGGGGGTAGCGGGGTAGAGAGAATGAGAGAGGACAGGAGAGAGAGGGATAGAGAGAGAATGGGAGAGAGAGAAAGAGAAGGAGAGAAGGAGAGGGAGAGAAAAAGAATGAGACTGAAAGAGGGAGGGAGAGAAAGGGAGAGGGAGAGGAAGAGAGAGGGAAAGAAAGAAAAAGAGAATGAGAATGAGGGAGGGAGGAATGGAGAGAGAGAGAGAAAGAGAATGAGAGAGGGAGAGAGAGAGAGAGAGGGAGTGAGAAAGAGAGTGAGAGAGAGGGAGGGTGTGTGAGAAAGAGTCACTAAACGAACTGCTGTAAGTCAAGGACTTCTTATACATCCTGACCAGTTGGAGCCGGTTGGAGCCGGTCCATCCAATGACCTCCCTGATTCTTTTCTCTTTTTTTGGCGATGTAAACCCATGATTCTAAAATCTCTCTTCCAAACAGGTGGTTTGCTTTCTAAATTGGAAAACTGGGTTCCTTAACGCCATATTTGCAACGTAACCGATGGGTTTTGTGGTGGGTGCATAGATATGGAGGGACAGCTCGTTTCCGGTGCTGTTTCTCAAGGGAGAGGAGCCACTTTAAGCCACCGGACACCTCCAGCCATTATTTCCAGCGTACATTTCCAAGACATCCTTGCTATTTAAATTCTAATCAGCACCGGGCGTGCAGCAACACCTCGGTTAAAAGCATAAAAGCTTTCACTCCACTAACCGTCTGCTTATTTTGGGCCTTTATCTCTAATAGCCAGACAATTAAATAAATCTTATGACACTTAACCGGGCTGTTTCCTACCAATCAGGCAGGAAGTCCTTAGTTGTTGCATTAGCAAGGGAGGGGATTCGAACCGGGGGAAAATGTGCAGGGGAAAGTGGTTGAAGCAAGGCATGTAAAACACCACCCTGCTCACCAAGAGGCACAAGTTAAGGATGATATCCTAGGTCAGGGGTCGGCAACCTTAAATACCCAGAGAGCCACAAAGGTCCTAATCGGAAGCCCCCCATTCAACTCTAGAGCCGGCCGGAAGTCCAGTTCCCCCAACATAGAGTCTCCTCCTAGCACGGCATCCTTTTCCCCCTGCCAACCGGAGGTCCAATTTCCCCACCATAGAGTCTCCTCCTAGCGTGGCATCCTTTTTCCTCTACCTGTCCTAACCAAAAGCCCTATCAATTGTGGACTGACCAGAGGGATGAAAGAGCCACATGCGGCTCCAGAGCTGCAGGTTGCTGACTCCTGTCCTATATGCTCCTGCGTGGTGGATTTGAACGTTCTTTGGTCAGCAACTGACTTCATGGAAAAGCTGAGGAGGAGGAGGAAGAGGAGGTGATGGTGTACTGAAAAAGTGATTATCTGAGAACCTTCCTTGATTGCTTCCCCGACTTGCAATTTATAGTCCCCGAGGAGACCGAAGAATTTCTCCAGAAGAATCACTGGGGGAGAGAAAAGCAACTCAGAATTAAGGAGAAACTTCCTAACGGTGAGTACAGTGAACCAGTGGAACTGTTCAGTTGAAAGCCTTCAGAAGTTGTGGGTGCTTCATCTCTGGAGGTTTTTAAGAAGAGACTGGACAGCCACTTTTCTGAAATGGTATAGGGTCTCCTGATTGTGCAGGGAGTTGGACTCTGTCTCTCATCTCTCAATTTATCTGAATGCAATATTGCAGGCTAACTCTGCCCACTGCCAGGTGTTCGATCCTGACTGCCTCAAACATAGGCTATCCTTCCGAGGTCAGTCAAATGAGGAGACCCAGATTGTTGGGGGCAAGAGGCTGACTCTGTAAACCGCTTAGAGAGGGCTGTAAAAGCACTATGAAGCAGTATATAAGTCTAAGTACTATTGCTATTGTTCTTTCTTTTCTCCTTCCTTCCTTCCTTCCTTCCTTCCTTCCTTCCTTCCTTCCTTCCTTCCTTCCTTCCTTCCTTCCTTCCTTCCTTCCTTCTTTCTGGTAGACTCAGTCTTCCATTCTTCCGAGGTCGGTAAAATGAGGACCCAGATTGTTGGGGGCAAGAGGCTGACTCTAAAACGTTTAGAGAAGGCTGGAAAGCACTACGAAAAGGTATATAAGTCTAAGTGCTATTGCTATCGAGACTGCCCATCAAAATTAGTAGTAGTAGACTAACTTCAGAATACCTGAGTAGCAGGCACCCTCCCCCACCCTCCCCATGACCAAATCACAGAGTGCTTTTCCATAAGAACAATCATTTTAAAATATGCATTTATTTTAAATGGAAAAGTGGTCTCTGCAACTGAGTACATAGCCTGTCCTTCATGTAAGAAAGTGCCCATTTTTTCTCTCTAAATAGTACCCTGCGGTTTTCTGATGTATCTCCCTTTCTCTCTCCCTTTCTGAAAATATTTTTGATATACCGTATTTTTCGGAGTATAAGATGCACCCCTATGAAGCGGTGAAAATTTATGTGCGTCTTTTACACCGAATGTAGCCCCGCCCACCCACTGGCTCCCACCCTTTGGCCTCTGCCTCCCAGCAGTTTACCTCCCTGCAGCAAACAGCAAGGAGAAACAGCCCATTTCAGCTTCAGCACAGCCTAATTAGCACAAGTTGATTGGATCGGCCTCCTGACTCTCAGCTGTTTTGCGCGGGCCTCTGCTGCTTGCTGCAAGGAGGTAAATTGCTAGGAGCAGATTTTTTTTTTCCCCTTGTGCTAATCAAGCTATGTTGAAAACGAAAATGAAAGTAAAGCAGGCTATTTGCTGTTTGCTGCAATGAGGCAAAATTGCTGGGAGGCAGAGGCAGGTTTCTTTTTCTTGTTTTCCTCACCAAAAAAGGTGTGTCTTATACGCTGAGTAATACGGTATTGGTGCCCACACCATAGAAACGCCATCAGAAATTGTCCAGCTGTTGCAAAATGTTATCAGATACTGATGTCCTAATATCTGTTATGTAGTCCTCTAAGACACTTGGTCTTCTGAGATCTGCCAGTTGTTGGCATCTGTTAGATGGACAAATGACCCATTTACAATATTGTTATCCATTTTTTTTTTGCTACTGCACACCTCCACCACTTGCTTCAGTGACTCCATCCATCCACCTCGTTCTCTGCCGTCCCCTTCTTCTTTTGCCCTCAATTGTTCCCAGAATTAGGCTCTTCTCCAGGGAGCCCTTCCTTCTCATTAAGTGGCCAAAGTATTTCATGAGAACAATTAACCACCAACAATTAACAAGTTGTAAGTGCTGCATCTCTGCAGGTTTTCAAGAAGAGATTGGACTGTCCTTTGTCGAGGAAGGTATAGGGCAGGGGTCTGCAACCTTAAACACGCAGAGCCATTTGGACCCGTTTCCCACCGAAAAGAAAACACCGGGAGCCACAAAACCCTTCCCGTGCCCGACTATTTCTTGAGCGGCCACAAAACTAGGATATGGAGTTGAATTAAACGTTCTGTTTTCTTCTGAAACTTTTCTTTTCTTGGACTTATCCATGGTTGGCCTACTGGGGTTGAAAAGCTCAATAAATTGCATGCCGATGGGTGGCGGTTGTAACACATATTTTGAGTGACAGGGAACCACAGCAGAGGGGTGAAAGAGCCACATGCAGCTCCAGAGCCACAGGTTGCTGACCCCTGGTATAGGTCTCCTGTTTGAGCAGGGCAAGTTGGACTAGAAGACCTCCAAGGTCCCTTTCTAATCTATTATCAAATGTTTTATAAAGATAACTCTCTCTATATCCGGTTCTTTGATAAACAGAGGAACCTATTCGGTTCCATCATTATTTAAGGGTGTCTACAACACCTCACTTGGCTTCTGAATTGTCCAACCTGCGGCTCTAGAGCCAAATGTGGCTCTTTCATCTCTCTGCTGCGGCTCCCTGTTGCCGGTCGGCTCCTCAATTGATAGGGCTTTCGGTTAGGACAGGTAGAGAAAAAAGGATGCTGTGCTAGCGGAAGACTCTATGGTGCCGAGACCAGACTTCCGGTTGGCAGGTGGAAAAGGATGCTGTGCTAGTAGGAGACTCTTGGGGGGAGACAGGACTTCCGGTTGGCAGGGGGAAAAGGATGCCGCGCTAGGAGGAAACTCTACAGTGGGGGAACCAGACTTCTGGTTGGCGAGGAAAAAGGATGCCGTGCTAGGAGGAGACTCTATGGTGGGGGAACTGGACTTCCGGCCGGCTCCAGAATTAAACAGGGGGGGGGGCTTCCGGTTAGGACCTTTGTGGCTCTTTGAGTGTTTAAGGTTGCCGACCCCTTTATTAGACTTTCCTTGCTTTGCTCTTAGTGTTTGAATTGGAGTAAGGGCCACGTCTTTCAATGTTTTTTTGGGTCTGTTTGCTCATTGAGCGTGTTCTCTTTTTGAGTTTGAGGTTGGCTGCCTTTGGTTCCTTTTCAAGCCACCCCTTTCGTTCCCCTCTTGGGCCTTCGTGCAAACAAAATACGTGCCATTTATCAAAAGCTGCTTTCACCCACCGCTCGTGGCTTGGATGGAAGCCATGGTTCCTCTTCGCTGAGGGCCCTATCAACAAAAGGGCATGACCCCGTCTTCTGAAAGGTGACATGTTGTCTCTTTGGACAGAAGGTTGCCTGGTGTGAACTGGAGCTAGGAGAGTTGCTTAGAGTACTCTACCCAGGGATGGGTTACAAAAAATTTTAGCCAGGGATTCTCTGCCTGGTTGCTGGGTGGGTGTGGCCATGGTGGGTGTGGCCTAGTCGGCCTTCTGCACCACAGAGTGGGGCGGGGGCGTTTTTGTCCTCCCCAGTCTCTGGAGGATTCACTTGAGCCTCCAGGAGGGCGAAAATGGCCTCCCCAGGCTCCGGAAGCCCTCTGGAGACACTCTAGAGCAGTGGATAGGATAGGATAGGATAGGATAGGATAGGATAGGATAGGATAGGATAGGATAGGATAGGATAGGATAGGGAAGGGAAGGGAAGGGAAGGGAAGGGAAGGGAAGGGAAGGAAGGAAGGAAGGAAGGAAGGAAGGAAGGAAGGAAGGAGAAAGAGGAGAGGAGAGGAGAGAGAAGGAAGGCAGGAAAGAAGGCAGGAAGGCAGGAACAAGGGAAGGAGGGATGGGAAGGAAGGAGGGAAGAGAGGGAAGGCGGGAGAAAGGATTCATATATGATGGTTGACCACCAATTAAAAAAAAATCTCAATTTAATAAATCAAGGAACAAATACTTCTTGCATGTGGTGGCGATTGCATACTGGGGGCATCAAACCTTCTCCTTCATTCTCCAAGAGGTAGTTGAGAATCCACAGCTGGTGGCATCCACCTCCGGTGTGCTAACATCACACCATTTGACCCTGAGTGTTGTCACCTCTTTGTACTGCTGCTCCGGTCTTTCAAGGCAGCGGTTGGCGAGAGACAAATATTTGACTGATCCCTGAAGGGACATTGCCCCGCAGGAGATGGAATCAAGGTGAAAGTTTATTCCCCGATGGCAAATAACATGAAAAGAAAAGGGGGAAAGGGCAACTGAGAAGTGTGGGGTGAGGGTGGGGGTAGAGGTGATGGCAAGAAGGGGCGGAGAGGTCTACCTGGTTAGATGAAAGCAAAGTCAACATGGAAATTCTATGGAGAAGCTCCATCATCCAGGTCACGGATGATCAGGTCAAAAGATCAAACGGACTTTCTTTCTTCTTGCTCGAAGACATTTCCCTTCTCATCTAAGAAGTTTCTTCAGTTCTGGCTGAATGGCCATTCCCTCCCTCCCTCCCCCGCCCCTCATTCAGCCAGAACTGAAGAAAATGTGAGGAACTCACCACAGTTCTTCCCAGGAACCACATGTCCCATCGGTCACTTTTTAGGTCCAAAACAATCCTGTGAATCTCCTTACCTCCTTTGGAAGGTAAGTTAGCCAGCTCAGATGTCAAAGCACAGGTATCATGGGCTGAAGACCACGAGTGTCACCACATTGCTATTTTTCTGAATCCCCTGAAGCTTCTCCATGGTTTTGTCACCGAGCCTGGTGGTGACAAAACATTCAGAACCAAACAACAAGTTTGGAGAACGAGCCACCACCCTCAGCTTCTCAACGGTCTTTGCTGAGAGGCATTTGTTCAATTATTTTTATTCGTTTGGAATCTCTGCAGAAGTCTTATTTGAAAGAATAAAAAGGGAGTGAGAAGATACGAGGCCACCAAGGGTGTCTTGAAGTAGGACCACCCAATTCTTGGCCTGATTTCTGAATGGTTAAGTAAACCTCACCACATGGTGTCCTTTGTCTATTTCATGGTTCTAAGACTCCAACTTTCCCGAAAGTGACCTCTCTGATGGTGATAAATCTTTTCAGCTATTCAATTTTTGGTTTGGGGGATGCATCCTGTTCTTTTCTTGAACATACTCCCACCTTCAGTGGGCCTGATAGTCATCTTAGACAAACATTTCTCTCTGGAATTATGCAGTGATCTGTTTTATCATCTGCCTGTCCAGAATGGCTCTTGTTCAAAATAAGCAATAAAAAAGATATTTTTCTCAGTTGCTAAAGTCTTCCTGTTATACCCAGAATCTCATCTCATCTCTCCTCTCCTCTCCTGCTCTTTTCTCTTACTCTCCTCTACTCTATTCAGTAAGAAATTATTGTATATACTACTCCTTACTAATTATGCATACTACTATATCAGTTTGTTACTTTACATACATTGTATGCATGTACTGCAAAGAGCCTGGTGGCACAGTGGAACTAAGTGCTGTTAAATAGCACTTAGCTGCCAGCTGCCTGCAATTACTGCAAGTTCGAATCTCACCAGGCTCAAGGTTGACTCAGCCTTCCATCCTTTCGAGGTAGGTAAAATAAGGACCCGGATTGTAGGGGCAATAAACTGACTTTGTATAAAAAAGAACACCATTTGGGGGGGGGGGGGCGAAAGCCCTACTAAGCAGGTATATACAAAAGTATGAAGGCTATTGCTTAACGCATTATAAGTCACCCTGAGTCTCTGGAGAAGAGCGGCATATAAATCAAACTAATAAATAAATAAATAAATTGTATATTTAATACCGTTTTACTAATACTTCCTAATATATCACATTCAATTTCCATCAAACAGTGTGTGATCTGGGTACAGTTATTTTTAAACAATCATAACCCACATATTTGTTGTAGTATTCATCACCATAGTATTAATAATATAATAATATAAGGACGATAATACTTAATACCGTCTTTTTAAACAACTTTCACATTCACATTTCCTCTTTTCATATCTCCACCTTTCTAACTTCTCTTGCACAATGAAAAATGGTTGAGGGGCTCCTAACTGTAAATAACAGGCATATTTAGGAAGTGCAATCGATAGACACGTAACAGGCAAAGCTCATCCATTTTTTCCTGATTCCCGGGAGCTTTGTTAAAATAACAACAACAATAACCCCAAATCCAGTGAGTTTTCCCTGCAGAATTTAAGTCCATTTCCGCCTAGCGTGACCAGCAACACAGGTCTGTTTTCTGTCACGCCCAGACACTATTGGATGAGCCCACTAGAGGCATTTCAAACAAATGTAACACGCCACCTACTAACAGAATAAATCAATTAGAAGAATAAACTTCCAAGAACGCGGCTGCGGTGGGAGAGAAAAATGTCACGGAAAGTTGATCGTTCTGTGTCACGCTTCCTTCCTCCTCCCTCCTCCTTTTCATCTAGCTTCGAGATTAATACATTTCCAGAGCGTGTTTTTATAGAACAATGAGACCCCCACATTGAAAACATGACTTCGCAATCATTTGTTTGTGTTTAATGGACTGTGCTCTGATTGTTTATTCCCTCTCCCCACCAAAGGACATTTGTATTTATTTGTTTCAAACACACATGGAAAGGAGGCAGATGAAAAACTCCCATTCCTCAAAGGGTTTTGTTGGTTTTTTCCCCCTCATTCATCTTTTGTTTGATTGCAAAAAAGGGTTGCAAAAAAGACAGGGAGAGAGGGGGCGGGGAGAGAGGGAGAGAGGAGGAGGAGGAGGAGAAGGAGAAGGAGAAGAAAAGGAGAAGAGGAAAAAGACAAAGAAGAGGAAGAAGGAGAAGAAGAAGGAGAAGAAAGGGAGGAGAAGAGGAAGAAGAGGAAGAAAGAAAAGGAGGAGAAGGAGAAAGAGAAGAAGGAGGAGAAAGAGAGGAAAGAGAAGGAGAAGGAAGAGGAGGAGGAGAAGGAGAAGGAGGAGAAGGAGAAGGAGAAGGAGAAAGGAGGAGGAGGGGAGGAGGAAGAGGGAGAAGAAGAAGAAGAGGAAGAAGAGGAGGACATGAGTTTGACACCCCTGCCCTACACATTTCAAACAAATGTCCAGTTTCTTCTTGAAAGTCTCCAGTGATGGAATACCCACAACTTCCTTGAGGCCAGTTGTTCCACTGGTTAATTGTTGTCACTGTTTAGGAAATTTCTCCTTAGTTCTAGGTTGGCTTCTCTCCTTGATTAGTATAAAATAAGCTTCAATGGCATTCAAGACAGGCCTTTCCTTCCTGTGCCAAGGTGTAAGAATTCTAGACTAATTACCCACTTGACCTACCCACCCCTGGCTTGGCTAATCTTACCTCCCACAAAACCATGGTCATAAAATTCAGAAATACATTCAACGTGGTAATCTGAATCTATCATGAACAATTATGGAAAGAAAAAGGATCCAATCCCAATTTTGAGCTTGCAAAAAATTTCCATTTAGAATAGAATACAGTTGGAAGGGACCTTGGAGATCTTCTAGTCCAACCCCCTGCTTAGGCAGGAAACCCTACACCACTTCAGACAAATGGTTATCCAACCTCTTCTTAAGAACTTCCAGTGTTGGAGCATTCACAACTTCTAGAGGCAAGTTGTCCCACTGGTTAATTGTTCTCACTGTCAGGAAATTCCTCCTTAGTTCTAAGCTGCTTCCCTCCTTGTTTCTTGACTTGCCTTCTGGTGCTTTGGAGAATAGCTTGACTCCCTCTTCTTTGTGGCAGCCCCTGAGATATTGCAACACTGCTATCATGTCTCCCCTAGTCCTTCTTTTCATCAGACTAGACATCCCCAGTTCCTGCAACCGTTCTTCCTGTTTTAGCCTTCAGTCCCCTAATCCTCTTTGTTGCTCTTCTCTGCACTTTTTCTAGTCTCCACATCTTTTTTTACATCATGGTGACCAAAACTGGATGCAGGATTCCGAGCATTCCAAATTTATTGGAGTTCTATAGCTTCCCATCTCTCCAATGTGACTTTGAGTGATGTACAGAGAACAACCGGCTAAAACAAAACAACACACAACACAATTAGACACAAAGGCACGTGTTCATGATTTGTGGAAGAGCCTGTCTTGGTCACTTTCTCTAATATACGCCTTCATTTATGTAACTGCACCTGACATACCGGTATTTTTAGATACTTACATTAGGGAAGACAATTATCCAGTCAGGCTGACAGAGAAATTTCAGTTGCCTGAAATCTGGTTTGAGGAAGGAAAATTGGCTTGAAATATTATTTCGAAGGAGAGAAATACTGGGTTTCCCTGAAAATAAGACCCTGTCTTATATTTTTTTTGAACCCTGAAATGAGTGCTTGGCCTTATTGCCATGCACTCAAAAGCCCGATTGGGCTTATTATCAGGGGATGACTTATTTTGGGGAAAACAGGCTATCTATCTATCTATCTATCTATCTATCTATCTATCTATCTATCTATCTATCTATCTATCTATCTATCTATCTATCATCTATGTATCTATCATCTATCTATCATTTATCATCTTATCTTATCTTATCTTATCTTATCTTATCTTATCATCTTTTCTTATCTATCTATCTATCTATCTATCTATCTATCTATCTATCTATCATCTATGTATATATCATCTATCTATCATTTATCATCTTATCTTATCTTATCTTATCATCTTATCTTATCATCTCTTCTTTTCTTATCTTATCTTATCTATCTATCTATCTATCTATCTATCTATCTATCTATCTATCTATCTATCTATCTATCTATCTATCTATCATCTATGTATCTATCATCTATCTAGCATTTATCATCTATCTTATCTTATCTTATCTTATCTTATCTTATCTTATCTTATCTTATCTTATCTTATCTTATCTTATCTTATCTTATCTTATCTTATCTTATCTATCTATCTATCTATCTATCTATCTATCTATTGTGTTTCCCCCCAAATAATACCCTGTCTTATATATTTTTTAGCCCTGAAAAAAGCGCTTGGCCTTATTGCCATGCACTCAAAAGCCCGATTGGGCTTATGATCAGGGGATGTCTTATTTTGGGGGAAACAGGATAGTTGGAGAAATTGTCACTAGTGGAAAATGATGTTCCGTCACTTATCTGGTGTCGAAACTGCTGGGTGTGGCTGTGGATGTCCTGCTTTTCATTCAACAATCCTCTCTCCAAGGAGTAGAGGGTAGGGAGAGGAGAGGGAGGGAGAGGAAGGGAAGGAAGGGAAAAGGAGAGGAAGGAAGGGTAGGGGACAGGAGTAGGAGAGAAGGTGAGAAGGGGGAAAAGAAGAGAGGAGTGGGGTAAGGAGGGGAAGTAGGATGAGGTAGGAGAGGAGGAAGGAGAAAGTAGGAAAGGAGGGGAGGGAGGGAGGGAAGGGAAAGAGGAGAAGAAAAAGTAGGTTTGTTGTGAAATGAGGAAAGAAAGGGTAGAAGAGCAACTCCGAATGTAAATTAAAATGCCTTATTTTAATGCTTTCTTTAAGGAAAACATGTATATGTAGGATTAATTATTATAGGAAAATGTACATTTTATGTTATGTGTATAAGAAATAAAACTGAAAAACAATCCTCACTCCAGATATTTGATACCAGGCTCAAGAAAACACCCCCAGGAAAGAACATTTGCAAGTAAGGGAAATCAAAGTCTGTCCTCCTTTAAAATAAATAAATAAGTCTTGGCTACTTAAAATGCTAACAGATTCTGCTTCTCCGGTAGACGTTCACAGGGGTGGGATTCGGAAATTTTAGCAACTGGTTCTCTTCTCAAGCCTCCAGAAGGGTGAAAACAGCCTCCCCTGGGCTCCGGAGGCCCTCCAGAGGCCAGAAATGAGCCCATTTTTGGACTTCCGGTACTTCCAATAGGCCTGGTTTTTTTGCCCTCCCCAGGCTCTGGAGGCTTTTCTTGAGCCTCTGGGAGGGTGAAAATGACCTATCCTGGGCTCCGGAGGCCCTCTGGAGGTCAGAAATGGGCACATTTCTGGGCTTTCCCTCCCAGAGCCTCCGCGCGGCCGCTGCATTTAGCTGGCATCCAAAACAGGCTGCATGGAGATTCTTCGGAGGGGCAGGGCAGGGCGGGGTGGACGGTGTCAGAGAGTCCTTGCAACAGCCAGTTTGGGGAACCAGTTTAAAATTAACATCTGGTTCTCCTGAATCGGTCTGAACTGATTGAATACCACCTCTGTACCCCTCCCCCTCCCCCTCCCCCAAATGGTCTTCTAAAGGAATTTGACAAGTCAATTCTGCTTGGTTGATTTAAAAAAAAATATATCGCACAACGACATGCCTGCTTTGGACTAATTTATTTACTTGGCCTCCTCTGTTGCATTTGGAAGCTGAGCATGTCTGTCAGATACCTACAAGAGGCCTACAGCACCCAAGGACCACTTCTGCAGGAAGATGACTCTTGATTTTGTTTTGTTTTCTAAATCCACCTATGAAATCCACAGAGAAGCCACTCCAGAGACATCCAATCAGGAGCCTGCAACAGTTTTTAATTTCCTCCTGGAGAGCACCAGAGCCCTTGGCACAAAGCGCTACTCAACACGCGTGGCATCCGTCCAAATGCCTTTGCAAAAACTTTGCCTCCAAAGCCTTTAATCTTCCTTTTTATGTCACTGCTGACTTAATCAAGGCAAATGATAGCTAATGAGAAGTCTGGAGCTGAAGAAGAATTAGTGCTTCTCCCCTGATACTATTAAAAGTTGATGAGGTGCCCAGGTGTTCGCTCACCAGGAAAATTTCTTTTTCTTGGAATTCTGAGGTGAGAGAGAGAGAGAGAGAGAAAGAGAGAGAGAGAGGGAGAGGGAGAGAGAGAACTGGTATTTTTAAAAAAGGCAAGGAAATCCAGGGTAGGGAGGAGAACCACTGAGTTCAAGCATGTAGGAACAAACTGGTTTTCAGCAGCAACCTATCATTTCTTGAATATCTAACCACACTTGGCTAAATAAAGTCGGATTTTCTTTTTCCTTCTTTTTCTCTATCCTTCTCTTCCTCCAACTCTTTCTTCCAGTCTCTGCTACAAGCGCTGGGAGCAGAGGTGGGTTTCAGCGGCTTCTGACCAGTTCTGGAGAACCGGTAGCGGAAATTTTGAGTAGTTCGAAGAACCGGTAGTAAAAATTCTGACTGGCCCTGCCCCACATCTATTCTCTGCCTCCCGAGTCCCAGCTGATTAGGAGGAAATGGGGATTTTACTTCTATTTTTTTGAACCCGGAAGTAAGCACTTGGCCTTATTGCCATGCGCTCAAAAGCCCGATTGGCCTTATTATCAGGGGATGTCTTATTTTGGGGAAAACAGGGGAGAGAGAGAGAGAGAGAGAGAGAGAGAGAGAGAGAGAGAGAGAGAGACAAGACAGACAGACAGATATAGATATAGATATAGATACAGATAGATACCAATAGATAGATACCGAGAGAGAGAGAGAGACAGGCAGACAGGCAGACACAGGTACAGATACAGATACAGATACAGATACAGATACAGATACAGATACAGATACAGATACAGATACAGATACAGATACAGATACAGATACAGATACAGATACAGATACAGACAGACAGACAGACAGATAGATAGATAGATATAGATACGTATAGATATGATAGATACTGATATAGATAGATGCAGACAGAACCATGCCTGTGCAGATGTCACGGTGGTTACATTAGCTGACATTAATGGGGGCCTACCAAAACCTTACGGCACTGGACTACTTGCAACTAATTACTAGCCTCCTCCTCCTCCTCCTCCTCCTCCTCCTCCTCCTCCTCCTCCTCCTCCTCCTCCTCCTCCTCTTCTTCTTCTTCTTCTTCTTCTTCTTCTTCTTCTTCTTCTTCTTCTTCTTCTTCCTCCCCTCCTCCTCCTCCTCCTTTTCTTCTTCTTCTCCTCCTCCTCCTCCCCCTCCTCTTCCTCCTTCTCCTCCTCCTCCTCCTCCTGTTCTTCTTCTTCTTCTTCTTCCTCTTCCTCTTTTTCTTCTTCTTCTCCTCCTCCTCCCCCTCCTCTTCCTCCTCCTCCTGTTCTTCTTCTTCTTCTTCTTCTTCTTCTTCTTCTTCTTCTTCTTCTTCCTCTTCCTCTTCCTCTTCCTCTTCCTCTTCCTCTTCCTCTTCCTCTTCTTTTTCTCCTCCTCCTCCTCCTCCTCCTGTTCTTCTTCTTCTTCTTCTTCTTCTTCTTCTTCTTCTTCTTCTTCTTCTTCCTCTTCCTCTTCCTCTTCCTCTTCCTCTTCCTCTTCCTCTTCCTCTCCTCCTCCTCCTCCTCCTCCTCCTCTCCTTGTTATTCTTTATGAATTCTTACTCCATTTTTGGGTTCCCACTTCCATTGCTGTTTCTACCCTCTAATCACAACATTTTGGCACAGCTTATCTATAATTTTGCTCTGACTGAGGATACACAAAAATGTCTTTGTGGCTTTAGATGAACCACTTAACTCTCAAGACCACCCAGCAAGAAGACAAGGAACCAGATCCAGCTCGGCTAGAAATGTAGATTTGGGTACAGTCGCAGCTAAAGTGATCTCTCCTTTTAGTGCTTTTTTTTTTTTGACAACATGAAGCTATATCTAACTTTTATAGAAGTTTACTGAGAAGGAGAAGACAGTTCTCCAAGAAAGAAGTCAAGGAAGGAAGGACCTACTGTAGAATCTAAAGGCATAATCACCTAGCTGTACTGGAGCTGTTTTAGAAGGTATCTTTCGTAAGCTCAATACAAATAGATTTTAAAATGCAGGGCTGTATAAAGCTTCAAAGAGGTGTTTTGGATTTAATGAGACTTACAGGAAACAATCCCTTCGAAATAGCTCTTAAGTATATTAGTGTGACCACCACAAATGTGAGCGGAAGGGACCTACGGACTGAATGATCAATGAACACTTTGCCAAAGTGCATTTGCAGCCTGGAGCAAAGCTTGTGTGAACTGGTGAGAATTTCAGAGCGGGTTTGCAAGCGTCATCACAACAGGACTGCTGTAGGGAAGGGTGTGTCCCCCTTTTACAAAATCATTTACCACGGTGAAGTGATTGGATCTGTTGCCAACACGTTGGGTGATAGCCATTTCGACTACTGAAATCTTCAAGGTGAGTCTTGAGTAATCAGACGTACTCCGTTTTACAAATTGGATAGGATCATGGAATCCTAGGGCTGAAGGGATCACCTTGGAGGTCTTCTAGGCCAGAATACAGGACAATGTAGTCTATCCCAGAAAAATGAACAGCCCAATCTTTTATTGAAGACCTCCAGCGAAGGAGCTGTTGTGGCCCGCCAGTAGCCAGCAGATCTGGCAGCAGATTCAGACAGTGAGGAGGTTGGAGAGGAACGTGGGCCAGGCCTGGAGTCTGGGAAAAGCTCAGATGAGGGCTCTGAGTCAGAGGCAGAGAGGGGGTCAAGGTTATCTGGTAGTTCTTTGTTGCCTCCGGAGTCTGACATCAGTGAGGCAGAAGAACAGCAGGAGCCTGTTCCCAGTATGCACATGCACAGAGCTGCCAGGAGACAGGAACAATTAAGAAAACAGGGTTGACTTGGGAGTAAGGCTTGGAGATGATTGGCCCCTCCCATAAGACATAAAAGAGAAGCAAACAGGACGTGAGCTTTTGCAGGAAGCGATTAGTTCACCTGGTCGGTAAAAGCTCTGGAAAAGCTCTGTTTGACTCTGTGCTAAGTTTGGCCTTGCCCTGCGTGTGGCAATTAGTTCTCTGGCAGCGTTCCAAGGGAGATAAGGTGGGTGTTTGTAAACACTCCCCTGAAAGACTGTTGGAGAAGCCTTTCGGGCTGGGAATGACAATAATTCACAGCGATATGAATTAAAGAGATTTGCAGGGACTACGGAGGTTGGACTATTTATTATTTATTTATTTATTAGTTCGATTTATATATGCCACCCTTCTCCGGAGATTCAGGGCGGCTTACAATGCATTAAACAATAGCCTTCATACTGTTGTATATACCTGCTTAGTAGGGCTTTTTGGCCCGCCCTGAGTGGTGTTCTATTTTATACAAAGTTAGCTTATTGACCCCACAAACCGGGTCCTCATTTTACCTACCTCGGAAGGATGGAAGGCTGAGTCAACTTTGAGCCTGGTGAGAATTGAACTCGCAGTAATTGCAGGCAGCTGGCAGCTAAGTGCTACTTTAACAGCACTTTAGTCCGCTGCGCCACCAGACTAGAAGACTTCCAAGGTCCTTTCCAATTCTGTTATTCTTTCATAACCCTTTAATGATTATTTCAAGTGAGGGAAAAGTATAAGTCATGTCGTAAGTTTTATTTGTCAAGCATATATAAGATAACAGGTAAAAGTATAAACATAATTTGAATACATGAAAAGAGTAAGAGTAAAAAGGAATATTCGGACAGGGACAGTAGGCAGGCTGGTGCACTTATGCACACCCCTTACAGACTTCTTAGGAATGGGGTGAGGTCAACAGTAGACAGTCTAAGGTTAAAGTTTTGGGGGTTTGGAGAAGAAACCACAGAGTCAGGTAGTGCATTCCAGGCGTTGACCACTCTGTTGCTGAAGTCGCATTTTCTGCAATTGAGTTTGGAACAGTTTACCTTGAGTTTGTATCTCTTATTTGCTTGTGTATTGTTGTGGTTGAAGTTGAAGTAGTCACTGACAGGAAGGACATTGTGGCAGATAATTTTATGTACTACGCCTAGGTCAGACCGAAGTTGGCGTAATTCTAAGTTGCCTAAGCCCAAAATTTGGAGTCTGGTGGCATAAGGTATTTTATTGTGGGTAGAGGAATGGAGGACTCTTCTTGTAAAATATCTCTGGACTCTCTTTATTGTATTTATGTATTTATATATTTATATTGTATTTATGTCTCCGAGCTAACACCTCATAAACAACATTTCCTATGCCCTTGCTTCTTTAAAAAAATCTGCTTAAATTTTATAAACTCGGCATTTCCCGAAGCATCTGGTTTTACTTGGGTTCCTTCAAAGACTCACCTTTATTAAATATTCTTGGAAATTGGAGTATTTATTTTGTCCCCCAGAAGGGGGGGAAATAGGGCTTAGAGGATGTACTCTTTACTGAATGTACTGGTTAAGTACTAACCACAACAAATGTGGTGCTATTGTGACTAATACTATGCAGATTTTTTCACCCTCCAGTTTTGATTGTTTTACCCCGTCAACATGTTACCATTCCGGATGTTGGTTAGGAAGGGACAGCCAGGGGAGAGCCGGAGAGGTAGATGGAGAGTCAGTTTGGTCAGGTGGTTAAGGCACCAGGCTAGAAAGCAAGAGATCATGAGTTCTAGTCCTGTTTTAGGCATGAAAGCTAGCTAGGAATTCTCCTCCTCCTCCTCCTCCTCCTCCTCCTCCTCCTCCTCCTCCTCCTCCTCCTCCTCCTCCTCCTCCTCATCTTGTGGGACTTTCGAATACAGACAGATCCTCACTTGGAACACAACACATCAGATATCACACTTGTCGAAAACCGAAACATACAATTTATTGACATCGCGGTACCAGGAGATGCCAGAGTCGAAGAAAAAGAACTGGAAAAAATCATGAAATATCGCGACCTGGCCATCGAGACTACAAGGCTATGGATGAAACATGTAACAGTGATACCCATTGTCATCGGGGCACTTGCTACCATGTGAAAGAATTTTACGAAACACATCAAGAAATGGCAGCCTCCTGCAATAGCACCAGCAGAAGTGCAAAAAACTGTGCTACTCGGATATTGTACATCTTAAGAAGGTATTTGGTTGATACCTAGGATGCTGGCAGCAACCTGTATCAACCATTAGCACCAGTCAATGGTATTTGTGATGCATTTTTGAATGTTCAGTTGACTGAACATTTAAAAATGTATCATAAATATCAGCACCTCAGCTGAACTGATTTTCCTCACATCGATAGCAAATTCGGTTTATACCCTCAGCAGACAGTTCCACAATTCCACAATGTTGGAATTGTTTAATTTACGAGTTTTAGATTGCCGGTTGTGAAATAATTCACCAAGCAGCAAAATTCAGGGCGGGGAGAAGCAGGTGTCAATACACATTTAAGTAAAAAGGTTTTTTTTTTTTTTGAAAGCCTGGAGGTCAATTAAGAAAAGCAATAGTTATTGCAGATCAGGGGGAATGAAGAGGAGGACCTGAAGAAGACAGTCATAAGGGATATTTCAATTGGTGCAGTCGATTCCTATTAAGTAAATAAGATTTTATGGCTACCTAACAGTGGGGGGAAAACCCTTTAACTTTCCATGCAGCTGCATTTATTCAGAATAACAGAATAACAATTTCCTGACAGCGAGAACAATCAGTGGAACGGCTTGCCTCCACAAGTTATGGAGGCGTTCAAAAAGAGAGATTGGACAACCATTTGACCGCAATGATATCGGATCTTCTGCTCAAGCAGCAAGTTGGACTAGTTGATCTCCAAGATCCTTTCCAATTCTGTCATTCTATGACTCTATTTGCCAAGGCCCCGCTGAGGACTCTCTCCTTGCAACACGCAAAGGTTGTGTTAAGTTCTCCTTTCTTCCAGATCCAAGTTCAAGATGAAAAACTTTCTCTTGACCTCAATCCTGTGTCAGTGTTGGGCACCTTCCATTCTATCTGGATCCAGAAGGAATGTCCTTTTACTGATGGTCCTCGACTTATATCCATTCACTCAAAGTTACAATGGCCCTGAAAAAGGTGACTCACGACTGGTTTTTTTCACACTTGCAACCATTGCAACATCTCTGTCAGAGGAGATGTCCAAGGAGCACCCCCAATGAAAGAAAACTCTGAGGCTTGAAGTTCCTCAAAGTTCCATTTTATTAGAGATGTCATACTGGCACATCTGGGAAAACTCGAATCCGAAAGCTTCCAGGTTTTCCCCACCCACAAGAAAGTCCAAGTCTCTACCCAACACTCATATGTCCATCATGTGGTCCAATCAAAGCACCGTCCCAGTTGGAGATGCCTACCAGTTACCTTGGCCTTGACTCTCTGAGAAAGAATGCTATTTTGACTATATATCACCCGTGCTCCATACAATCCCCCCTCCCAGTTTCCCACCGTAGAAAATGTGGCAGGCCTGAAGGCCCAACTGTAAAAGATGCAAGACTGTAAAAGGGTGAGATAAGAAGCAATGGATGGAAATTAATCAAGGAAAGAAGCACGCTAGAATTAAGGGGAAATTTGTCATCAGTGAGAACAACTAATCAGTGGAACAGTTTTCCATCAGAAGTTGTGAATGCTCCATCACTGGAAGTTTTCAAGAAGAGATTGGACAACCCTTTTGTCTGAAATGCTATAGTGCAGGGGTGAAATCCAGCAGGTTCTGACAGGTTCTGGAGAACCGGTAGCGGAAATTTTGAGCAGTTCGGAGAACCGGCAAATACCACCTCTGGCTGGTCCCAGAGTGGGGAAGGAATGGGGATTTTGCAGTATCCTTCCCCTGGAGTGGGGTGGGAATGGAGATTTTGCAATATCCTTCCCCTGCCATGCCCACCAAGCCACACCATGCCCACCAAGCGAAGCCCAAAGAACCGGTAGTAAAAAAAAATTGGATTTCACCACTGGTATAGCAGATCCTGTTCACTCATGTACCTGGGGTCAGGTGTGCAAGACGAGGACCATAAGTGAAAGTCCAATTAAGTTGATTTATTGCTAAAAGCCTTCTTCTTCTTCTTCTTGTGCCAAATCCATCATTGGATGTTGGCCATCCTATTTTTGTCAACAGCCGCATGAAGAAGTGCTGCTGAGTTTTATCCAAAAAGGTCCCTTAGATTTTGAAGCTATTGAGGTTCTTCTTCTGTGTGGACCTCATTTGCCTTCAATCTTTCCTTGGAGGATTAAGTGAAGGATGGCGTATTTTTCCGGGTATCACATCACATGTCCAAAATACTCTAACTTTCGCTTTTTTATGGTTCTATTGATGGCTTTCCCAGGCGGCTTATCATCTCATTTGTGATTTTGTTAACCCAGTTTATACGTAACAGCCGTCTGTAAATCCCGCATTTCAAATGCTTCTAGTCTCTTCAAGTGGTTTTCGGTCAGAGTTCAACTCTCTACTCCGTAGAGATGTAGCTTCTGACAAGCTTGATTTTCAATCTTGGGCTTAAATTTAATCTTAGGCTTCAATTGTAGGCTAAAAGCCTATGCATGGGAATCTTCTCAACTACAGCCGATCCCTGATTAGATGAGGGTCAACAGCACTCAAAGGTAGATTGGTCTTATTTTGCTTGTGGCTACATAAGGATTCTAGGCTGATTCCCCTTTTCACACCTCCACTTCTCCTATAGGTGGAGATGTATCAGGACCTGGAGGACTGGGTTAGTTCCCTTGCGTCTTTTCTTATGCAAACCTTCTCCATTATTCCATTCCAAAAGCTGTTATGTGGCAGTCAAGATGGTGGCCACTGTAGGCTGTTACCCTGACCCATAGACCACTGAGTTAATTTAATGAAACCTGATTCATTAGGCTGCTTATGGATTTATTGGTGAATAAGTTTACGGTAAAGACATCTTGTCATTCTGCCAGGAGAGTAATTTTTTTGAATGGGTGCTCTCTCTCTCTCTCTCTCTCTCTCTCTCTCTCTCTCTCTCTCTCTCCCCCCTACCTTTCTCTGTCTGTCTCCTTCTCTTTCTCTCTCTCCCTGCTCTCTGTCTGTCTCCTTCTCTGTCTCTCACTCTCTCTGTCTCTCTCTGTCTTTCTCTCTCTCTGTCTGTCTCTCCCCCCTCTCTCTCTGTCTTTCTGTCTGTCTGTCTCTTCCTCCCTCTCTCTGTTTGTCTCCCTCTCTCTCTCTCTCTGTCTCTCTCTCTGTCTCTCTCTCTGTCTCTCCTCTCCCTCTCTCTCTCTGTCTGTCTTTCTCTCTCTCCCCCTCCCTCCCTCTCTCTCTCTCTCTCTGTGTATGTGTCTCCCCTCCTTCCCTCTCTCTGTCTTTCTCTCTCTCTCTCCCCTCCCTCTCTCTGTCTGTCTTTCTCTCTCTCCCCCTCCCTCCCTCTCTCTCTCTCTCTGTGTGTATGTGTCTCCCCTCCTTCCCTCTCTCTGTCTTTCTCTCTCTCTCTCCCCCTCCCTCCCTCTCTTTCTCTCTCTCTCTCTCTCCCTGCTCTCTGTCTGTCTCCTTCTCTGTCTCTCTGTCTCTCCCCTCCCTCTCTGTGTCTATCTGCTTTTCTCTCTGTCTGTCTGTCTGTCTCTCTCTCCTCCCTCCCTCTCTTTGTCTATCTTTCCCTGGCTCAAGTTCTTTCTTATTGAATGTTTCGGTGGTCCTTAAAAAAGCATATAAAATTGTAGAATTTAAACCTGAATTGTTTTTATGAGGTATAATATCATAAAAAAATAGAAAAGTATGTATTTAATATCACATGTCTTAACAGCAGCAGAGGATTATATTAGCACAATATTGGGGAAAAAACGAAGAAAACACCGCGAGATGATTAAGATGATACTAGACTGTGCAGAAATGGATAGCTGGACATTGAAAATTAAAGAGAAAGAAAGGCACAGAATATGATCAAACATGGAATCTATTTTATCAGTCGTTGGAAAAAAAGGGGTAGAGATTAAGAATGTAATCTATATTGCTAAGCAAACTAAATCCCCAGACAACATGAGGTTTATTAAGCACTAAGAAATGTAATTAATAGAAAATCAATTCAAAAAAATTCAAAAAAACCCCAAAAATAAACATATAAAAATTTATGCATGAAACACCATAAGTCCAACTTCTTGCTCAACCAGGAGACCCTATAAAATTCTGGTCAAATGGCTGTCCAGTCTCTTCCTGAAATCCTCCAGTGATGGAATGCCTACTACTTCTGAGGGCAAGCCATTCCACTGATTAATTATTATCTCTGTCAAAAAAATTTCTCCTTAGTTCTTGCTTGGATCTCTCTCTAATGATCTTCCATCCGTTACTTCTTGTGTTGCCCTCAGGTGCTTCGGAGAACAGGTTAACCTCCTGTGTTCTTTGAAGCAGTTAAATTGAATTCGAAACGGTCTTAGAAATTTGCCAGACTCAGGTTGTGGAGCTTCAAGACAGAAGAAATAGCACACAATTTCTTTTTAACTTTATCAGAGGGACTTTGTGTTCAAAAAAAAAATAATAACCGGGATCTAAGCATCAGAATTGTAGCTTTAAGCTCAGTTACTTGTGGTTTACACCCATAATGGT
The DNA here is from genome assembly GCA_038048745.1 of Coluber constrictor foxii. Classification (NCBI taxonomy): domain Eukaryota; kingdom Metazoa; phylum Chordata; class Lepidosauria; order Squamata; family Colubridae; genus Coluber; species Coluber constrictor. Next base: position 77,762 of record JAWJVD010000120.1, on the reverse strand, counting down.
CCCTGGGAGGTATTCTTTGTACATATTTTGTCCCATATTGTTTACATTATGGGAAGGCCTTCTTCATTGTTGGTAGGAGGTCCATCTTTTGATCTGGGATTAAAGACTGTTCTGGATTAATCACAAACTGGAGGGTTAGGTAATCTAGCACAGTCCTGTGGTGACCCAGGACCAAGTATTAGGTCCAAACAGTTCCAAAACAAACAGACTTTATTAAAGCAGCTGAGAATTAACTCGTTCTCAGCGTAGTCCAAACTAAATCAAAACAAATTCTTCTTAATACAAATTCTTCAATCTAATCACCAACCTTGATATAATTAGGCAGACTGCCAAAGGCTTCTTTCTCTTGGCAAAAGTTCAGAAGCAGAAGACGCCGACAAGAAATGAATACAGTGAAACAAGAAGCAAATCTCTCAATGTTGTTTTCCGGCAAAGAGGCCAAGAGCCATTGATGGTCTTATGGGAAAGGTCAATCATCTCTTGGGCTTATTCCCAAGTCGTCTTCTCTGCTTTAGCAGCTCCTGCCATCTGGCAGCTCTTCTCATACATGCACTAGGAACAGGCTCCTCCTGTTTTGCAGACCCCTTGCCCAAGCCTGATGATGGCAGATGAGATTCTGCCAAAACATTGCCAAAGTGCTCTCAATCTTACACAGGAGAAGACCCGAATACACCAAGACTTGCATACCTGTACCGGTGAAAATCTACGAAAATTTTATATATATATATATATATCCTTCTTTTTAAGCCAGGTTTTTCCTACATAACTGAGATCTTTTGGAACCACTACTGAGTGAAATCACAATTCACTACATTCTGTGATTTCACTCAGTAGTGGTTCCAAAAGATCTCAGTTATGTAGGAAAAACCTGGCTTAAAAAGAAGGACACACATTAACCTACAAAAATAAGAATATATATATATATATATATATATATATAAATATAAATATAAATAATATAAATATAAATATAAATATAAATATAAATATAAATATAAATATAAATATAAATGTAGGTCTTTGGTTATTCGGGTCTTCTCCCGCGTAGAATTGGAAGTATCTTGGCGATGTTTCGATGAAGTCTCATTCGTCATCTTCAGGCTGGTGTTTTCGGCTTCGTGCTTCCAGGAACAATTGCAGCCTGAAGATGACGAATGAGACTTCGTCGAAACGTCGCCAAGATACTTCCAATTCTACACGGGAGAAGACCCAAGTTACCAAAGACCTACATACAAACACCCGCGAAAACCTCAGAAAACAGATATATATATGTTTTCTGATATATATATATATCTTCCATTGTCAAAGCATCAGGGTTGTTCCATTTCAGAATTTGTTTTGTCTTGTTGGCCTTTTATTTTTTCCCTCCCCTTCTAACTGGTGAGTTGCAAAAGGAAAGTAGAACCAATGACGTGGCTGTAAGGAATGACAGCAGGAGAAAAGTTTCCTGTAATGCAACAGCAACCCTGGTTAACCGAGGTGATGGAAGATCAAAGCCTTTATGGCTATTATACAGCAAAAGATCCCCAGATGTGCCTTAAGGCGGCCTCTCCTGTTCAAGTCGTTCCTTGGCAAAATCTCGCCCTTCATCCCATTAACCAAAAAAGGTGCCAAACCTGTTCCAACAGCTTTACTTGTCTGTGTGCAGCTCCAGAGACACACAAGTCTCCACCCAACCTAGGGCTGAGCCAAAAAAATCTCGCTGGCATTTTTTATAAGTTGCTCTTCTCCCGTTGGGTAGACGTTGGCTTTTAATGCTAGCCTATGATGTCTTCCCCAAAGAGAAGGTCATTTCGATCAATGAGAATAGTTGGAGCTCAGGGTTGACCATGAGGGTGCCCAATGATGACGTCACCTAATTTGGGTCATGAAATGTCTGCAAGAAAACAAGCAAGCTGAGAGAGCACCAAGGACCTCACAGTTTTTCTCCTTCTCCTTCTCCTTCTCCTTCTCCTTCTCCTTCTCCTTCTCCTTCTCCTTCTCCTTCTCCTTCTCCTTCTCCTTCTCCTTCTTCTCCTTCTCCTTCTTCTTCTCCTCCTCCTCCTCCTCCTCCTCCTCTTCCTCTTCCTCCTCCTCCTCCTCTTCTTCCTCCTCTCCTCCTTCTCCTTCTCCTTCTCCTTTTCCTTCTCCTTCTCCTTCTCCTTCTCCTTCTCCCTTCTCTCTTCTCCTTCTCCTTCTCCTTCTCCCTTCTCCCTTCTCCTTCTCCTTCTCCTTCTTCCTTCTCCTTCTTCCCTCTCCTTCTCCTTTCTCTCTCCTCCTCCTCCTCCTTCTCCCTTCTCCTTCTCCCTTCTCCTTCTCCCTTCTCCTTCTCCTTCTCCTTCTCCTTCTCCTCTTCTTCCTCCTCTTCCTCTTCCTCCTCCTCCTCCTCCTCCTCCTCCTCCTCCTCCTCCAATCCCATTCCTTTCTAGCTCTGATGTTATCTAGTCTGGGTAATGAAACATCTGCAAGAAAACAAGCAAGCTCAGAGAGCACCTCATGAAGAGCAGGTTTCTTACCCTTCTTCAGTGACAAGAAGAGTAAACATCACATTTGATGGTGTGGACTTTTCTTTGATAGCTTCAGGGGTGTAATAGAGCTGGTTGGATCTGATTCATATGGTCTGGTAGGAGTTCAATAACCCTGTTTTTCAGGGCCCTCAAGGAGGAAGTAGCTTCATCCAGGCTCTTCCCAAAGGAGAAGATGCCTCCATCAGGACATCAGTGGGACCTGTTAGGCAAGATATTTAGAAGGATAAAAGGACGCTCACACAGCCCTGTCAGAGAGCTCAAAGGCATGTGGTGATGGCAGCTCAGAAGCACTAGGGACAAAGCATCAAACAAGGAACTGTTTGTGGGTGTCGCACATTGGCGGTCATAGACACATATTTTGAATGACAGGGAGCCGCAGCAGAGGGATGAAAGAGCCATAGGTGGCTCCAGAGCCATGGGTTGCTGACCCCTTGCCTAGTCCATGTACACATTCCTGTCCAAGCTGATCTTCCTCCAATATGGTGGAAGTGGTTCAGTTCAGTTCAGTTCAGATTATTATATTTGTATACCGCCCTTCTCCCGAAAGACTCAGGGCGGTGCACAGCCATAATAAAACACAAAATCATACAAAAATTAAAACCAATTAAAAGAATTAAACAAATTGGCCTTGTCTATTAAAACCCCCAATTTAAAAATATCCCATCCAGATTCTTATTGAGCCAGGCCAGCCTGTTGAAATAGCAGGGTCTTTAGGGCCCTAAGGAAAATACAGAGGTCGGGAATCATACGTATCCCAGAGGGCAGTTCATTCCAGAGGACAGGTGCCCACACAGAGAAGGTTCTTCCCCTGGGGGTCCCCAGCCTACATTGTTTAGCCGACTGCACCCTGAGGAGCTCCTCTCTGTGGGAGTGCGTTGGTCGGTGGGAGGCTATTGGTGGCAGAAGGCGGTCCCATACGTATCTGGGCCCTAAGCCATGGAGTGCTTTAAAGGTGGTAACCAACACCTTGAACCGCACCCGGAAGACCACTGGGAGCCAGTGCAGCTCGCGCAGGAGAGATATCACATGGTGCGCCTAGTTGCACCCATAATCACCCTTGCGGTTAAATATAGTACTGTGGGCTAACTCTGCCCACAGCCTGGAGTTCAATTCTGACAGGTTGACTCAGTCTCCCATTTTCCCGAGATTGGTAGAACGAGGAGCCAGATTCTTGGGGGCAACATGCTGACTTTATAAACCACTCAGAGGGGAGGTGCTGCCAAGCATTATGAAGCGGTATATAAGTCTAAATGCTATTGCTAAACATACAGACCAGCTACAGTACTTAACTTTCAATAGAGGGGGAGGCGGTTTCCTAGAGTGAGGCAGGTTTTTGCTTCCACAAAATAAAAAAGGACAATAAATGAAGGTTGGACAACAGAGGAAGCAAAGAAGGAGGTGTGAGATTTTCTCCCTTAGGTGCTAAATAATTTGGATTCTACACACCTGGCCTTCTGGAAGGAGGTCATCTTTTGCTCCGGTCTTGGCTGACCTTGCCATAGAACTAACCATAATATCTTTCTTTTGATGAAGGAGGAAGGGAGAGAGGGGGAGAAAGAAGGAAAGAAAAAGGAAGAAAGAAAGAAAATAGGATAATAGGTGCAAAGACAGACACGGATAAATGATAGAATAGAGAGAGAGGGAGAAAGGGAAGGAGGGAGAGAGAGAGAGAAGGAAAGAAAAAGAAAAAGAAAGAAAGAAAGAAAGAAAATAGGATAATAGGTGCAAAGACAGACACGGATAAATGATAGAATAGAGAGAGAGGGAGAAAGGGAGGGAGGGAGGGAGAGAGAGAGAGATGGAAAAGAAAAAGAAAGAAAGAAAATAGGATAATAGGTGCATAGACAGACACGGATAAATGATAGAATAGAGAGAGAGGGAAAAGGGAAGGAGGGAGGGAGAGAGAGAAGGAAAGAAAAAGAAAAAGAAAGGAAGGAAGAAAATAGGATAATAGATGCATAGACAGACACAGATAAATGATAGAATAGAGAAGGAGGGAGAAAGGGAGGGAGGGAGAGAGAGAGAGAAGCAAAGAAAAAGAAAAAAGAAAGAAAATAGGACAATAGGTGAAAAGACAGACACCGATAAATAATAGAATAGAGAGAGAGGAAAAGGGAAGGAGGGAGGGAGAGAGAGAAGGAAAGAAAAAGAAAAAGAAAGGAAGGAAGAAAATAGGATAATAGATGCATAGACAGACACAGATAAATGATAGAATAGAGAAGGAGGGAGAAAGGGAGGGAGGGAGAGAGAGAGAGAGAGAAGGAGAGAGCGAGATTGTCCCCTTTCGTTGAACGAAACAGCTCCCAAAAGCTTTCATTCTCATTTGCAAAGACAGTGAAATCAGGAGGGGGGAAATGTGCCTCCAATTATTATCCTTCTCTGCTTAAAAACCTCTCTCTGAACTTTTAAGTCTGCTCAAGTTTCAGGTCTTCTGTCTCTCCCTTCTTATTTAAACTCATCTAGAGAAAGCTATTAAAAACCTCCGACACTATAAACTCCCTCATAAACCCTTGTTTTATAGCCTTCATTGCCTTTTCTTAAACAGCCTGGCAGGCTTTCTTCCTTCCGCGAATCTTAGAAAGGTGCTTGCGTTTGGTTTTTTTTTTTCTTTCCCCATGAACTTGGCGAGAGGAGAACATCAAGATGGAAAGTTGCCTTGGTAGCCCTCTGTGGGCAAACAGGGATTTGTTTGAGAAAATCATGGATGAAAATCTGGGATCCACTCTCCTAGAAGGTATCTGGCGGCCCCATCAGGTTTAATTGGGGCTCAATGTTTCCCTTAAACATTATCACCTAACAAGATCTAAGACACACCCCTTCTTTGGGGCGGCTCTGCGCTGTGGAACATGTTATTCCTTGAGATCTGACTGCGCCCAACTTCCATGCCTTAGCCTTGAAGCATAGCATGGAATGGAGTGGAGTGGAGTGGAGTGGAGTGGAGTGGAGTGGAGTGGAATGGAATGGAATGGAATGGAATAGAATAGAATAGAATAGAATAGAATAGAATAGAATAGAATAGAATAGAATAGAATAGAATAGAATAGAATAGAATAGAATAGAATAGAATAGAATATAGAGTAGAGTAGAGTAGAGTAGAGTAGAGTAGAGTAGAGTAGAGTAGAGTAGAGTAGAGAAGAATGTAGAGTAGAGTAGAGTAGAGTAGAGTAGAGTAGAGTAGAGTAGAGTAGAGTAGGGTAGGGTAGGGTAGGGTAGAGTAGAGTAGAATATAGAATAGGGTAGAATAGAGTAGAGTAGAATAGAGTAGAATAGAATATAGAGTAGAGTAGAGTAGAGTAGAGTAGAGTAGAGTAGAGTAGAGTAGAGTAGAGTAGAGTAGAGTAGAATAGAATAGAATAGAATAGAATAGAATAGAATAGAATAGAATAGAATAGAATAGAATAGAATAGAATATAGAGTAGAGTAGAATACAATAGACTATAGAGTAGAGTAGAACAGAGCAGAACAGAACAGAATAGAATTTATTGGCCAAGTGTGATTGGACACACAAGCAACTTGTCTCTGCTGCATTCGCTCAGTGTACATACAAACAACAAAGTGATTGGTCATATGTCATAGATCATAGTTGCAATCAATAATCATAATATACAACAGGTGATAAATCATAGATACCAATAGGAGAACATTAGGAAAGATGAGTAGATGAAAAAGATAATATCAACACGGCCCTTCTACATGGGTAAATATCTTTAGACCTAAGACAGTGTTGTGGGAATTAGGTCTGACTTTTCCCAGAAACACTGAGATTCAAACCCAAGAAGTTGGTTAGTCAATGTACAGCCAAGGGCTGCCCCATTCCCTGTCCAAAGATGTCTCCATGGTCATGTGGCCGGCATGACTCAACACCAAAGACGCATGGAACGCTGTTCCCTTCCCACCAAAGGGGATCCCTATTTTCCTACTTGCGTTTTTTACCTACTTTCGAACTGCTAGGTTGGCAGAAGCTGGGACAAGTCACGGGAGCTCACCCCATTATGCAGTGTTAGGGATTCGAACCGCTGAACTGCCGACCTTTCGATCGACAAGCTCAGCATCTTAGCCACTGAGCCACCACATCCGTTTTTAAAATGATAGCTAATCTGCCTTTATTTTCCTCCTGGCATGTTAGGAGTCTTAACAACAAGAAGGAAGGGAAGAGGCAGTTCCAGAGAAGTAGGATAATCAGCGCTGAATTCTCTGCTCAGGTTCTTCCGCTAACCCAGGGATCAGCAACCCGTGGCTCTGGAGCCACGTGTGGCTCTTTCATCCCACTGCTGCGGCTCTCTGTTGCTGGTCAGCTCCACAATTGTTAGGGCTTTCGGTTAGGACAGGTAGAGGAAAAAGGAGGCTGCGCTAGGAGAAGACTCTATGGTGGTTGAACCGGACTTCTGGTCGGCTCCAGAATTGAATGGGGGCTTCCAGTTAGGACCTTTGTGGCTCTTTAAGTGTTTAAGGTTGCCGACCCCTGCGCTAACCGATGATCAGCAATGCTGAAATTCTGAAGCCAACCTAATCCCTGATTTCTTATCCCCAGTAGCTCCCGGTGGCTACAGATGGCTCCTTTCCTTAGCCACCTTCCATTCAACAAACTTTCTCCATCAGCTTTTCCTGGCTTTGATTCCATAAGAACATGAGTACTGCCAACAGAAGATAAGGTGAAGTTCTCAGCTTTATGGCAAGGGTCAGAAGGACGCCTGAGCTTTGCCATTCTAGTGCCACTTAAAATCTTAAAATAGGACTCAAGTGGGGAGGTAAGTGGCGCACAGACCTTGTCTTGAACCTCAGCAAGAGTCTGATTGCCATCTACTTGAAAACACCCGATGGGAAGGTTGCCATGTCCTTCACAACCATCTCAACCTCTCCATTAGCTGGGCTTTATCATCGGAAAGTGTTGATTGTGCTAACTGCTTTCCATGGTTACTGCTTTCCCCCTCTCCCTTGTCTCTTTTCATCACTAGGAGGAACTGCCCCTCTAAGCGAAGGTGATTTAGAGCCTGTTGCCATGTAGACTCCACACACACGCACATACACAACGTGCTCAAAATTGAATGCTGGTAATAACTTTGGAGAGCAGCTGTACAATGTTGTGTTTGCCAGCCCACGTCAAGGAGAAAAGATACCTTCGGGTAAGATTAGGGCATAGAATAAGCATTGTGCTCTTCTCCAAACATCTACAAGTGATGATGAACTGATGCCCAATTTAGGTATCTACAGATTATGTTTTGACAGCCGTTGAAGATCAACATCCAAGACTTTCATGGCAACCTATCTTTTTTTCTCCGCGTCCTTCTTTCCTAACCAATCCTTCAACTTCTGGACTTGATCTTTTCTTGACCTCTTTCCTTGAGGTCTTCCCTTGCTTCTGATCTTCGTAGGCTGTGTAGCGTTGCTATGAAGAGTGAATCTGGAGTTAGAAATCAAATCTGAGCCCTTTTGTGGAAGAATGAACTCAACACCTGGAGTGAGTAGGCATTATATTTGATCCAGAAACCTTTATTGTCTTTCCAGGAGAAGAAGACCAAATGGATAGGCAAACTGTGTGATCTTAACAGTTTGTTTCAAGCAATTGGTGCTTATGGGCAAACACACAGTTTGCACACCAAACCGAGAACATCAGCCAGAAGATGACGAATGTGATTTCGTCGAAACGTCGCTACTATCCTTCTAAAGATATGTTTACAATTATACGGGAAGAAACCCAAGATATTACCTGTACACACATATATACCCATGAAAACTTACATATAGATAGATAGATAGATAGATAGATAGATAGATAGATAGATAGATAGATAGATAGATAGATATAGATATATAATAAGACAACCTTTTAATTAGCATAACTTTTAATCTAAAGGCCAAATAACTTTTTTTTTCTTAAAATGGAAATTCTCTTGATTTTCTCCATTGGTGCATGAAACAAACTGCTGCAAATTTTTTTAAAAGCAAATTCCAATGATATGAGCTTGGTTGTCTGCATCCATCATTTGATAGCCTACTTTTTAGCAAAGATATTTTTCCAAATTATATCAGGAAAAAAAATGAAAACGAGAGGGAGGACTTTGTTTGGTCCCAAGGTGCCATGGAAATAAATGCCAACATCTTTATTACAGTCTTCCACCGGTCTTTGCGGTAAGAAAAAAAGAGACATCATTTCATACAGCAATTCATTATCAAGTACAAACAGAATAAACATGAATTAAAAAAAAACAGCTTATTTAATTAAAAGGTTGGCACAATTGTTTGACTTGATGAAAACATTTGGGCCACCTGGTAGGGGTAGAGTGTAAAGAGAGCATCTTTTTTTTAAAAAAAAAATAATCAACGTTAAATTGATCAGCAAGAGCTCAAATTTGGAAATGATTGAGGGAGAACACAATATGTCTTGGGGCGTCATAAAAAGAAACACTTGTGTGTCAGGTGCGAGCAAGCAGAAGTACCATGTTTCAGATAGTACCAAGGATGCCACAATTTTTTCCTCCTCCTCCTTCTCCCTCCTTAAACCGCACTCCCTTCTAGCACTGCAGGTGTTACCTAGTTGGGCCATGAAACATCTGCGAGAAAGCCACTAAACTCAGAGAGTACCAAGGACTCCATAGTCCTCCTCTTTCTCCTCTCTGCAAACCCAACAACCCTCCTCCTCCTCCTCCTCCTTCTCCTCCTCCTCCTCCTCTCCATAAACTCACTCCCTTCTAGCACATGCCAGATGTTACCTAGGTGGGCCATGAAACATCTGCGAGAAAGCCACTAAACTCAGAGAGTACCAAGGACTCCATAGTCCTCCTCCTTCTCCTCTCTGCAAACCCAACAACCCTCCTCCTCCTCCTCCTCCTCCTCCTCCTCCTCTCCATAAACCCCACTCCCTTCTAGCACTGCAGATGTTACCTAGTTGGGCCATGAAACATCTGCGAGAAAGCCACTAAACTCAGAGAGCACCAAGGACTCCATAGTCCTCCTCCTTCTCCTCTCTGCAAACCCAACAACCCTCCTCCTCCTCCTCCTCCTCCTCCTCCTCCTCCTCCTCCTCCTCCTCCTCCTCCTCCTCCTCCTCCTCCTCCTCTCCATAAACCCCACTCCCTTCTAGCACTGCAGATGTTACCTAGGTGGACCATGAAACATCTGCAAGAAAGCCCATCAAGGCTGCCTGCCTTGCCATTTTGTATTTTCAGACGTCCCCCACCCCCGGCTCTGCATGGAACACAAATCTTGAAATCTCATCTCAACCAGATTCCGCCCCCTCCTCATTTCTCTCCAAACGCTTTCCTTAATTTCATTCACCTTATGCTTCTCTTCCGCCGTCCAGGCTAAAATTAAACACAACTCCAAAACTGGACGAGAATCACTGCTCGTCAACAACTTTGGCCTGGCGCTCTCTACCACCACCACCAATGTGATCCAAGAGTGAGTGAGTGAGTGCTTAATAGATATTATTGATCCTACGCTTGACTTCCATCTCTCTTGATTTGCAAATCCCCCCCTCTCCTCACTTTCCTCCCCCCTTCCTTCTAAAACTCATCTCATCCCTCTACCCTCCCTCCCATTTCTCTACTCACCCAGCAAATACAGTGGTGGAGCTCCATCAGGTGTGGCTTAGCCATCCTTGGCACCCAACTCTAATGATCCATCAAGTGGTTCTCAATAAGCTAATAGCTCTAATGTGTGAAAATTGATTTTGGGGGGCGAAGACAAAGGGGGCCAATGATTTACACTCTGTTTCCGATTGAAGAGGCTCCATTGATTTCACCAGGTACTAAAATATTTACAGGGGTGGCAGGAAAGCAGACCGAGTGTCAGAGAGCGAGGGATCTCGTAGGAGTTTGTTGTTGTTGTTGTTTTTTTAAAAAATAACACGCAGGCAGATTTATCTTCTGAGGCTAAAATAGAAGGTAGCTCAACAGACAAAGAACCAGCTGTTCAAGACGAGTCCCATTGTTCCTTGAGAAGCAAGTTTTTGTTTTTTAAAAAAATAAAAAAATGGGGGTTAACCATTGGTTGTTGGGGGGTTTGGGGGGAGCATCTTTTGAGGGAGCTGACAAATATCAGAGTCAGACAAACAGATGCAACACAAAGCCATAGATATATCAAAAGGGCCAGAATCAGGAGGGTTTATTCAATGGAAGCTCACTGCGCTCAGAGGTTGCTTGAACAAAAAGATAAATTCCACACAGGAGTTATTGGAAAGGAAACTGAAAGCAAATATATACGTGGGAAGTGTAGCTTCCATGAAATCTGATCAGATTTCTTTTCTCTCTCCCCCCCCCCCTCATCTTTCATCTTGCCTTGCCTTGCTTTCTTTCCTTATGTTTCTCCTTCCTTCCTTCCTTCCCTCTCACCTTTCTTCCTTTCCTTCCCTTCCCTTCCTCTATTTCCTTCCCTTCCCTTCCCTTCCCTTTCCTTCCCTTCCCTTCCCTTCCCCTTCCCCTCCCTTTCTTTTTTCTTTTCTTTCCTCCCTTTCTTCTTCCTTTCCTTTCCTTCTCTCCCTTCCCTTCTTTTTTTCCTTTCTTTCCTTTCCTTTCCTCTTTCCTTTCCTTCCCTTCCCTTCTCTTTCCCTCCCCTCCCCTTTTATTTTCTTTCTTTCTTTCTGTCTGGCTTTCTTTCTTTCCCTTTCTTTCTTTCTCTTTCTTTCTTTTTTACCTTTCCCTTTCCATTTCCCTTTCCTTCCCTTCCCTTCTCCTTCCATCCCCTCCCCTCTCCTTTCCTCTCCTCTCCTCTCCTCCCTTTCCCTCCCCCTTCTTTCTTTCTTTCTTTCTTTCTTTCTTTCTTCTTTCTTTCTTTCTTTCTTTCTTCTTTCTTTCTTTCTTTCTTTCTTTCTTTCTTTCTTTCTTTCTTTCTTTTTCTTTCTTTTCCCCTTCCCCTTCCCCTTTCTCTTTCCCTCTCTTTCCTTTCCTTGTGTCAGAGGTGCTTATCCAATTGATTGGATTCAAAAGTCTGAATTAGAATCAGGTCTATCCTATTCAAAACGTTTGTTGATTGACGACAAAAACAAATAAAACAAAACGCCTCAGCCTCAAAGAAATAGCCAGCCCGTGCGCTTGTCAAATACCACCCAACTGATTTGGGAGGCCATGAATTTGATCCAAATGGGTGACCCGAGTCAGAAATTCAATTTTAATTCAGAGATTTCGATCCAACTGCCATCGAATTGCCTTTGAAGCGGAGCTCTGAATCAAATCTCCGTACAGCTCCAGCCCTGGTATATAAATTTATGGTGCAAATGCCCTTTGAGTCCCGGGTACGACTTCTGAACAGTATTATATAGAGCAACTACAAGAAGAAATTAAAATGGGCACCTCAATTTATAAGAAGGCAACCTTGCAAGAAAGTATTGCAACAAGAGACGATGTATGGATGATTTCTTTATTTTATGTTGCTGTTCTGATTTGCTCCTTCCTTCCTTCCTTCCTTCCTTCCTTCCTTCCTTCCTTCCTTCCTTCCTTCCTTCCTTCCTTCCTTCCTTCCTTCCTTTCTCTCTCCCTCCCTCTCTCCTCTCTCTCTCTCTTCTTTTCTCTCTTTTTTAAAGATAGGTGACACGATTAGACGTTAGAAAGGAAAGAAAGGAAAAGGTTTTTTTAATAAAGGGTGATATGATTAAAATCTAGAATAGGTGATAGAAATAAGAGAAGGGAGAATATCAATGTATACGTTTTTATATAATAAAATGAAAGCAATAACAAGAGAGTGGAACAACTGAACAATGATGGATTGCAATCTCAGGCAAATGCGTATTATTTACCAGAAATATATAAGTTGATTGAATGTAATAATCATGATTAACTTTGATAGTTTTATTTGTGTTAGAATGTATGACACCCGGATGTCACACGGTCCGCGCATTGATTTGATACATTTATAAAAAATAAAAAACTCGAAGAGAGAGAGAGAGAGAGAGAGAGAGAGAGAGAGAGAGAGAGAGAGAGGAGAGAGAGAGAGAGAGAGAGAGAGAGAGAGAGAGAATAGAATGTACGGCAGCATTCGAGGCTTTTCTAGTGAAAAAGAGAAACAGGACAAAAGAGGTCGAAAATAAATCCTGCAGAAAGGAAAGTAAATAAAAGTTTTCTCCTCTCTCTGTTGTGGCCCAGGAGCTAGTAGCTGATTCCAACAGTGAGGAGGCTGGTGCGGTGATGCACCAGCAGCCTGTGCAGCTGGCACTTGAGTCAGACAATGAGGAGGCTGGAGAAGAGGTGGTGCCAGAGGTGGGGATTCAGCCAGGGTCTTCAGAACCTCCAGAAGCTCCCATAAGAGAAGAGGAAGAAGAGGAGTCTGCTCTTGATGCACGCAGAGCTGCCAAAAGGCAGGAGTGGCTCCTCAGGAGGAGGTCTCCTCGAGAATAAGGCTTGGGGCTAATTGGCCACTCCCCTAGCTTATTTCAGGAAGGACGACGACTGAGGTAATTTGCAGGGAACAACTTTGTTCATATTCCTTTGCGTCTTGATTCCAGAAAACGTCTGATCGGCTCTTGCTCCTTTCTTGTCAGTTTTCCTGCAAATTGCTTCTGGGCATTCTGCCAACCACGGTAAGATTAGGGTTATCTGAAATACAGTGTTTCAGAATTGAGTTATTATTCTTTGGATTCTTGTTGGTTGTTAATGAAGTTAAATTAACAGCCCTTGTTCAGAAAAGACTGATTCAAACTGTACTTGTGTTCGAACAACTACTAAGACAAACTCATTAGTAGTCCTTAATTAGTAAACTAAGGTTTGTACGGACTTTGTGTGTGCTGCGTTCTTTGGGGTCCGTAGCTGGGGCAGAGCACTCTCGAAACATGAGACCTCCCTGAGATTCAAGCAGAAAGATTTTGATTTGATCAAAGCAATTAGTTGCTTACACAACACAACACATAATTATTATACAGTTCTAAAAGCTAGTAGCTGTTAATCAATTTAACTATTCTGGAGAGGTTTTTTTTTTAGAGCCATCCAAATTGCTCTTCATCACACTTTAATTTAAATATGATGGAATTAATGGGGATCTGAAGTGATGAAGAACAATTTAGATGGCTTTCAAAGCTCTCCAGGATAGTTTAAAAATGGATCCCCAGTGACTAATGGCTACTAACTTTGCCAGCTGTATAATCATTCTCGGATTAATTATTTAAGGCTAATGCCGTTTGCATACTGCCAAATCTCCCAGAGACTCCTAACAATAATCCTACAGTTCAAATATCTCCAAGACAGGTAGTCCTCAACTCACAACTCCCAAGGGAGCCTTACGTTTCTGTCACTAAGTGAGCTTTTGCCCCCAAATCCATTCCCCTGCACCCATCAGTCCTATCACATGGTCCAGTCACCATCCGTCTCATCTCAAGACATCACTCCAACCACTCCTTCTTCAGATGCAGGACTGTCATGACCACATTTTCTGAATAGTTTTGATCCCAGAGCTATAACTGCACTCAACAATGAACTAAAGGGCACCATCAGTGAGCTGTTGGACAATATTACTTGGTCTGTTGTGTGGATATTTGGGTGGGGAATTTATGGTGGGTGGTGGGGTGTTTGGGAATTGTTGGACCTGGTCTTTGGGTGTTAAGTGAATTTCGTTGTATGGGTATACTATGTATACATGTACAATGGCAATAAAGTTATTATTACTGGTTAATCTGTAGTGAGATTCACAGCCTTTGAGGCTGGTTAATAGCTCAGCAGCTCGAGTCCTAACCAAGGACCTAGGAACTGTTAAGGTATCGTCGGAGGATGTAAGCTGTTCCGAGTAAGGTGGTTTTTTTTGTAGAGTCAAAATGTCCAAGTCCGGTAAATTTAGAATTTCTAAATAGCGGGGTAGCCCTTTGGGTATTGCTCAAGGGCTCCAATTACAATTGGACAACACACAATTTCTTTTTCCACAGTTGCACAACTTCAATTTGCAAGTCCCGGTACTTTGTGATATTTTTCTTGCTGCTTATCTTCAATCCATGCATCCCCAGGTATCGCACTGTCAATGAACCATACTTTCTCCTCCTCCTCCTCCTCCCTCCTCCTCCTCCTCCTCCTCCTCCTCCTCCTCCTCCTCCTCCTCCTCCTCCTCCTCCTCCTCCTCCTCCTCCTCTTCTTCTTCTTCTTCTTCTTCTTCTTCTTCTTCTTCTTCTTCTTCTTCTTCTTCTTCTTCTTCTTCTTCTTCTTCCTTACCTTGACAGAAAAGAAGAATGCTATTTTGTCTAACTACATTCCCTCTACTAAATCCCTCCCCCTCCTACTTTCCCACACACAAGAAGTTGGCAGCATGGAAGCTTCCGCTGCTAATATGGCTTCCAAAGCTGACACGCGGTATTAAAGCTGTTAGGTTGAGATTGCATTGATGTTGGCTGAATTTCTCTCTTAACCATGGGATTCCTTGAGTAGCTTCAGACCATTCACTCTTTCCCAACCCTGTTGACTTCTCTGCTGTTGTAAGAATAAAATGAAAGGAAACCTCTGAGTAGGAGAAAAAATTGGGTAGGAATGCAATAATAAGCTACACACACACACACACACACACACACACACACACACACAAACCTAGACACCATCTGCAGTGAAATGCACGTGTCTTTGCTTGAAATATATATATATATATATGAACGTGAATGCAACTATAAAACACGGTGTGGTTCCTGAGCTGCTCTGTATCTGTCATCTTGAGGTCTTCTTTCCAGATGTATGCTCAACATTTGGCAGGGCAGTTGTGAAACATCTGGACTCCCTACTTTCTCACCGCCG
>JAWJVD010000120.1:0-62363 GCA_038048745.1 Coluber constrictor foxii | reverse complement strand
CCCCGCTCTGTAGAAACAGCCCCCTGCCTCCCTGTCCCCTCCAGTGGCTTCATCAACACCCTCAGTGGTGATCTGTTTAACAACCACTCTGCAAAAAAAAAAAAAAAAAAAAAAGGCAGGCGAGTCAAGAAGGGAGATAAGGAAACCAAGAATCCGAAGAGAAAACGGACCCTCCCCAGACAGCTTTTATGCATCCGGAGCAGTGAGGTGGTTTCCCCCCCCCCACCTCTAAATATTTAACATGATGTTTATGATATGTCCTCTGGGGGACAGCTGCTTGAAAGCTAATGTTTATGAAGTAGGTCTGGAGGGATGAAGCTTGCGAGCCAGGGATAAAAAGGAAACTGTGCCAGAACTGTTGAGAACAAGGGAGGGGAGAAGGAAGGTTAGCTCTCTACATTTCTGTTGAATAAAAAAATAATAATAATCGTGAATGGGGAAACAATTCACGTTGTCTGAACCACTTTTCTTGGACATGACACCGTCATGACCTATTCTATTCTTCTGCCTCTGTCCAACACGAGAGGACAACTGGTAGTCATCATTTGTATTCATTGCTTCCTGATCTTTTGGGGGGATTTCCCACAATGATCTCCAGTGGCAGTCTTGAGCTGTTGAGTCCCGCAGTCTTGATGTGGGAAAATAAAACTTATAGTAAAGGAGAATGTTGGCTCATGAAACATCTTCAAGAAAACAGCCAAGCTCAGAAACCATCAAGGACCCCACAGTTCTCCTCCTCTCTGCAAACACCACTCTTTTCCATCACTGATGATGTTACCTAGTTGGGGAATGAAACATCTGGAAGAAAGCAACCAAGCTCAGAGAGCGCCAAGGACCCCTTAAAACCTATCAGTCTAAACCTGACTTAATACAGTTGGAAAACGAATCCAGGAAGTAGAGCTTGAAGTAATGTTCGGTTATATCAAACTTATTGGGACAGAGGAGGGAAGTTGAGGTAGACTATTAATCATGTAAGGCAAGAATTCCAGGACCTTGGATAGCTCTAAGTAAACATTTAGAAGCCCCACTTTCCTTGCCTTCCCTTCCCAAGAATGCCCTATGACTTTGTCACCAACCAGTCTATAATTTTAATTTTAATAAACTGTCCTCCTAGATCTTTATTTGAATGCAATATGCACAACTCTTGATATATTATAACCTAGGATTTCTGTATCTTCTTCTTCCTCCTCCTCCTCCTCCTCCTCCTCCTCCTCCTCCTCCTCCTCCTCCTCCTCCTCCTCCTCCTCCTCCTCTTCCTTTTCCTCTTCCTCCTCCCAAACATCACTCCCATCTAGCACCGACAATGTTATCTAGTTGGGTAATGAAATGTCTGCAAGGAATTAGACAAGCTCCGAGAGTACCAAGGATCCTACACTTCAACCTGAGCTACAACTATTCTCTTCTACTGGTACTTGTGTGTGTATAGGAGAGAAAGAGGTAGAGACAGGGAAAGAGAGGGGGGAGAGGGGGAGAAAAGAGAGAGAGAGTGGAAAGAGAGGGGGAGAGGGGGAGAGAGGGAGGGGAGAGCGGGACAGAGAGGGGAGGGAGGGAGAGAGGAAGGGAGAGAGAGAAAAAGAGGGCGAGAGGGACAGAGAGGGGATGGAGGGAGAGAGAAAGAGGGAGGGAAGGAAGGAGAGACAGAGAGAGAAGGGAGGGAGAGAGAGAGAAAGAGGGAGGGAGGGACAGAGAGGAGAGTGAAGGGGAGAGAGGGGGAGAGAGAGAAAAAGGGAGGGAGGGGAGAGAGAGGGGGAGAGAGAGAGAGGGAGGGAGGGATAGAGAGGGAAGGGAGGGAGAGAAGTGCTATCCCAGCTCTTCTGTAATAATGGCATCTATTTCTCTCATCTGATAGTCTACCTACCTATCTACCTATCTGAAGATCATTTCAGAATTCTTCTTCCAATGAGATCTTTCCAACGAGGGAAGGATAACAAAAGGAAAAAGCCCATAATCCTTATAATGTTCGGTCCTTTCAGGTCATCTCGTGAGTACCGAACCTGTTTCATCCTTGGGGTGATTGGGGGTGCCTACCACATCACAGCTGTGAAGTACCCATAGGTAGAGGAGGGGTGTGTGTGTGTGTTGGTGTGTGTGTGTGTGTGTGTGTGTGTGTGTACCTGAGACAGAACACACAGCGCATCATTATATGCTGGGAAGAGTAACACTCTGCTCTGAACCTTTGTTCTGTACATTGATATCTCGGATCTAGATGGGATCATAAATTTTCTGATGCGAGGCAGGAGGATAATAGATGCTGCTTTTAACTGTTGGGAGGTTGCGCTCACCCAGCATCCATTATCCCTGGCAACTGAAATGTCTCCCTGCCTATGTGTTTGTGGTGAGAACCTCAAGTTTCCATCTTTTCTTGAAGTCGGCTCTTGCTAAAATAAACACCCATGCCATTATCCACTCCCAAGGCCTTGGCTCTTTACTCTTTCCAAATCTGATATGGAAAGTAGTCGCTGCTTTTAAGTTTCCCACTGCATCTGGTTCCTGTGGATTGAAGAACTTCTCTTCTCTTCTCTTCTCTTCTCTTCTCTTCTCTTCTCTTCTCTTCTCTTCTCTTCTCTTCTCTTCTCTTCTCTTCTCTTCTCTTCTCTTCTCTTCTCTTCTCTTCTCTTCTCTCTCTCCTCTCCTCTCCTCTCCTCTCCTCTCCTCTCCTCTCTCCTCTCCTCTCTCTCTCTCGTCCTGTCCTGTCCTGTCCTGTCCTATTCCCAGTCCTCCCCACTCCTGGGGGAAGGTTACTGCAAAATCCCCAGTCCCTCCCCAATTCAGGGGAAGGATTTTGCAAAATCCCCATTCCCTCCCCAGTCCAGGGGAAAGTTACTGCAAAATCCCAGTTCCTCCCGATCAGCTGGGACTCGGGAGGCAGAGAATAGATGGGGGCGGGGCCAGTCAGAGGTGGTATTTACCGGTTCTACTCAAAATTTCCGCTACCAGTTCTCCAGAACTGGTCAGAACCTGCTGAACCCACCAAATGAAACTTAAAAGATAAATGAGGGGTGAAAGATTGTACCTTTAAGTACGTTTATGAGAAATAAAAATAAAAACTTTTTTTGGGGGGAACATGAAATCAAATTGGACACCCCTGTTTTAGATGGTTCGATCCGTTATGATGGATTCTTTGGGTGGTCCATTGCAAAACGGGGCCGATAATCAGAGAGAGGATGAGCTCATGCAGGGTCAGAGAAGACATGGATGCCTGGATAGTGACCAGCTAATGGAGACCCACCATCTCCTCCCTTTCCCCTTTCCCTTCCTTTGCTATCCGGGTCGATTCCAATTGATCCCTCAGTCCCTGCAGAGTGAGAGCAGTCCTTCAAAGTTTATTCTGGTGTCAATTTTTATTGTTTCCCCCAGGAATCAATAGAGAGCCTAATCATTAAGGCAAAGTTTCTGAAAGGCAATCCTTCATAATGAGCTTTGTGAATGACTCCAGGCTCTAACAGGGTTAGATATAAATGGAACCTTTAATCAGGTGAGTGTCAATAGGTTTTGCAAAGATTAGAGGTCCATTTTTACATCTTTCTTGCTCTGGGTCCCCCACCCTCCCCCAGCTCAAGAAGGAAGAAGAGAGGGAGAAGCAAAAGAAGAGAGGAGGAGGAGGAGGAAGAGGAGGAGGGGAGAAGAGAGGAGCAGAAGGGGGAGGAGGAGGGAAGAAAAGGAGGAGGAGGAGCAGAAGAGAAGGAAAAGAAGAGATGAGATGAGGGGGAGGAAAAAGAGAAGGAAAAGAAGAGATGAGATGAGGGGAGGAAGAGAGGGGAGAAGAGAGAAGGAGAAGGAAAAGAGGGGAGAAGGGAGAAGGAAGGGAGAAGGGAGATGAGGGGGTGGAAAAAGAAGGAAAAGAAGAGATGAGACGAGGGGGAGCAAGAGAGAGGAGAAGAGAGAAGGAGAAGGAAAAGAGGAGTGGAGGGGAGGGGAGGAGCAGAAAGAGAAGTAAAAGAAGAGATGAGATGAGGGGGAGGAAGAGAGGGAGGAGAAGAGAGGAGAAGGAGAAGGAAAAAGAGGGGGGAGGGGAAGAGGAAGAAGAAAAGAAGGAGAAGAAAAAGCAAGCAGGAGGAGAACAGAGGAGGAGCAGAAGGAGAAGGAAAAGAAGAGATGAAGAGGAGGAAGGGGAGAAGGAGGAGGAGGAGGAGAGAGGAGGAAAAGAAGTTGAAGAGGAGGAGGAGGAAAGGAAAGGAGGAAGAAAGAGGAGAACAGCCTAAACCAAAGTTCCCCGTCTTTATTTATTTATACAAAGCACATGGCCATTATTATCTCATCAGGGTTGTGCTCTCATGGCATCTTTCAACTCAAGAGATCAAAGCACTTTGCAGGCATTCATTAATTAAACCTTGCAAAACCATTGCGAGGGAGGGAGGCAAGAAGGAATCTTAACAACAATAATTAATACCACTTTTTGCACTGCCAAAAAGCCTCTCGTGTGAGCCTTTCCAAACAGCTGCCAAGGCTGGAAGAGTTAACTTGCAAGAGGGGGAAAGAAAGAAAGGGGGGGAAAAAATGAAAAACACCCCAGAATAGAGAGAGAAGTAGAGAAAAAAGGAACTCTTAAATGTCCAACACTTTATCTGCACCATCTCTTGTCTTGAAAGTCAGCAGTTATGCACTGCTTGAAGTTCAATCTACTGAAACTGTTTAGCCCAGAGCAAGCATCACTTCTGGCAATAAATCTTGAGGTTTAAGTTCCGCCCACTCCATCTCGTAGGACCCTCAACCACAGATGCAAAAATGCTTCATTTTAGCCTGGTGCATAATCTAGAAACATGACCAAATACTAAGCAAATCCAACTTTTTAATCATCTTTTTGTCAGGTCCCCTTTGAAAAAACTTCACTGGATGACTTCCTTCCTTCCTTCCTTCCTTCTCCTTCCTTCCTTCCTTCCTTCCTTCCTTCCTTCCTTCCTTCCTTCCTTCCTTCCTTCCCACCCCCTCTTCTCCTCTCCTCTGCTCTCCTAACTTCCCCTCCTCTTTATCTCTCTTCTTCCCCTTCCTCCCTTTCTCCCCTTTCCTTCCTTCCTTCCTTCCTTCCTTCCTTTCCTTCCTCCTTCCTTCCTTCCTTCCTTCCCACCCCTCTTCTCTTCTCCTCTGCTCTCCTACATTCCCTTCCTCTTTTATCTCTCTTCTTCCCCCTTCCTCCCTTTCTCCCCTTTCCTTCCTTCCTTCCTTCCTTCCTTCCTTCCTTCCTTCCTTCCTTCCTTCCTTCCTTCCTTTCCTTTCCTTTCCTTTCCTTCCTTCCTTCCTCCTTCCCACCCCTCTTCTCCTCTCCTCTGCTCTCCTACCTTCACCTCCTCTTTTATCTCTCTTCTTCCCCCTTCCTCCCTTTCTCCCCTTTCCTTCCTTCCTTCCTTCCTTCCTTCCTTCTTCCCTCCCCACCCCACCCCTCTCCACTGGTCATTATTTAAAAAATACGACTTTCCTGTATCGAAAAAGTCATGGGAGCACGAAGTGGAAAAAGTTATTGAAAATGAGACAGTGAAGATCTTGTGGGACTTTTGAATACAGATGGATCATCATTTGGAACACAAACACACAAGATATCACGGTTGTTGAGGGCCGAAGTGTGAAATTTATTGATATCACTGTACAGGGAGACACCAGAGACAAAGAAAAGAACTGGGGAAAAAATCACGAAATATCGCGACCTGGCCATCGAAACTACACGGCTATGGATGAAACATGTAACAGTGACACCCATTGTCATCGGGGGCACTTGGTACCATGTCCAAGAATTTCACAAAACACATTAAGAAATTGCAGCTTCCTCTAATAACACCAGCGGAACTGCAAAAACTGGACTACTCGGAACATCGTACATCTTAAGAAGGTGCTTGGTTGATCCCTAGGCAGCAACCCGTATCAACCATTAGCACCAGTCAATGGTATTTGTGACAAATTTTTAAATGTTCAGTTGACTGAGTTTCATGTTTAATGAATAAAAGAGGTAATAATAGTCATCATCATCATCATCATCATCATCATCATCATCATCATCATAATAATAATAATAGTGATAATGGTAATATTTGCTTATATGTAATAATAATCTTTCAAGAAAAATGTATTGGGGAATTGCATTCAATAAAGGAAAGTGAGCTTAAGTCTAGGTAATGTCAATTTAAAACATAAGAAGAAAAAGCATAGAAAGCATAGTATCATAGGGCTGGAAGGACCTTAGAGGACTTCTAGTCCACTCCCTGTCCAAAATAGGAGGAGGAGGAGGAAGAGAAGGAGGAGAAGAAGGAGGAAGAGGAGGAGGAGGAAGAAGAGGAGGAGGAGAAGGAGAAGGAGAAGGAGGAGGAGGAGGAGGAGGAGGAGGAGGAGGAGGAGAGGAGGAGGAGGAGAAGGAGAAGGAGGAGAGGAGGAGGAGGAGGGAGGAGGAGGAGGGAGGAGGAGGAGGAGGAGGAGGAGGAGGAGGAGGAGGAGAAGGAGAAGGAGAAGGAGGAAGAGGAGACATCTCAACAACTTTATTTCTTGTATCTTCTTTGTGAATTCAAGTTTATTTAAAAAATGACAACAATACTTCATATTTTATATATCATCTTAAGATGCTTACATTCATTTAGGCATTCTGAAGAATGTTGGATATTTTACACTCTTTATTTTATTGATTATATTCATTAAATAAATTTATATGGTTGCCCAATTCACATCCAAGTGACTTCCAACGTTAAAGCCCCATAACATAGAAACCATAAAAATCCCACCCCTAAGGGCTTTGGTGACCATGGGCATTTTCCATTCTGCCACGTTAAAATATTTGACATCTTGATGTATCTCGTGATTGCAGTGGTGGTTGCTGAAGCTTAAATTGTCTTGCAAACCGCTCTGGGAGAAGCCCTTTTCTATAAAGGATGTTACACAAATAACAAGCGCAAACATCAGCTAGGAGCCTCTGTAATTAATGGATGATCTCACTCAAGTTCAATAAATGGAACAGTGTCAGTCAACACTCTCGGCCTGATACCACTTCTCATAGTCTGCCTTCCAAGACAGGGGCCAGCAATCTTAAACACTCAAAAAGCCATTTAGACCCGTTTCCCGCAGAAAAGAAAACATCGGGAGCCACAAAACCCTTCCATGCCTGATCTATTTCCTGAGCAGCCACAAATTAACATACGTAGTTGAATTAAATGTTCGGTTTCCTTCTGAAACATTTCTTTTCTTGGATTTATCCAGGGTTGGTCTACCAGGGTTGAAAAACTCAATAAATCACGTGCCGGTGGTGTCACACATTTTGGCATATTTTGAGCAACAGGGAGCCACAGCGGAAGGATGAAAGAGCCACAATGCGGCTCCAGAGTTGCGGGTTGCCGACTCCTGTTCTAAGAAGAAAGGAAAAAATGGAATAATTTATGGGGAGCTGCTCCAGAACCAAACATCTTGGGGGAAAAAAATTCAAGATGGTGGCCAATGAAAAAGATTTCCAGAATTCTGGTCCAGCCACATGGATTGCATGCATTGAATTTTTGCATATGTGAGGAGCTGGGGACATATTATGGAAAAGCATAGGTTTGTTTCAGGTATGAGCCACACCAAACTGCCCCAAGCGAACATACTTATATGTTCTGCAACAAATTAACTCGGTAATTATTAGAACTTATGTATAGCCTGGCTAAGCAGATGCATAGACAGGTAAGTTGGTTAGCAACCCCCTGAAGCATCTTCAGATTTCCATCGCTCTTCATTCGGCGGTGAGAAAGTAGGGAGTCCAGATGTTTCACACTGCCCTGCCAAATGTTGAGCATACATCTGGAAAGAAGACCTCAAGATGACAGATACAAGAGCTCAGGAACCACACTGTGTTTTATAGTTGCATTCACGTTCATATATATATATATATTTTTCAAGCAAGGACACGTGCATTTCACTGCAGATGGTGTCTAGGTTTGTGTGTGTGTGTGTGTGTGTGTGTGTGTGTGTGTGTGTGTGTAGCTTATTATTGCATTCCTACCCAATTTTTTCTCCTACTCAGAGGTCTCCTTTCATTTTATTCTTACAACAGCAGAGAAGTCAACGGGATTGGGAAAGAGTGAATGGTCTGAAGCTACTCAAGGAATCCCATGGTTAAGAGAGAAATTCAGCCAACATCATCGCAATCTCAACCTAACAGCTTAATACCGCGTGTCAGCTTTGGAAGCCATATTAGCAGTGGAAGCTTCCATGCTGCCAACTTCTTGTGTGTGGGAAAGTAGGAGGGGGAGGGATTTAGTAGAGGGAATGTAGTTAGACAAAATAGCATTCTTCTTTTCTGTCAAGGTAAGAAAGAAGAAGAAGAAGAAGAAGAAGAAGAAGAAGAAGAAGAAGAAGAAGAAGAAGAAGAAGAAGAAGAAGAGGAGAGGAGGAGGAGGGAGGAGGAGGAGGAGGAGGAGGAGGAGGAGGAGGAGGAGGAGGAGGGAGGAGGAGGAGGAGGAGGGGAAGAGGAGGAAGAGGAGAAGAGGAAGAAGAGGAAGAAGAGGAAGAAGAGGAAGAAGAGAAGAGGAAGAGGAAGAGGAAGAGGAAGAGGAAGAGGAAGAAGAAGAAGAAGAAGAAGAAGAAGAAGAAGAAGAAGAAGAAGAAGAAGAAGAAGAAGAAGAAGAAGAAGAAGAAAGTATGGTTCATTGACATTGCGATACCTGGGGATGCATGGATTGAAGATAAGCAGCAAGAAAAAAATCACAAACTACCGGCACTTGCAAATAGAAGTTGAGCAACTGTGGAAAAACAAATCGTGTGTTGTCCCGATTGTAATTGGAGCCCTTGGAGCAATACCCAAAGGGCTACCCCGCTATTTAGAAATTCTAAATTTACCGGACTTGGACATTTTGACTCTACAAAAAACCACCTTATTCGGAACAGCTTACATCCTCCGACGATACCTTAACAGTTCCTAGGTCCTTGGTTAGGACTTGAGCTGCTGAGCTATTAACCAGCCTCAAAGGCTGTGAATCTCACTAAAGATTAACCAGTAATAATAACTTTATTGCCATTGTACGTGTATACATAGCATACCCATACAACGAAATTCACTTAACATCCAAAGACCAGGTCCAACGATCCCCAAACACACCCCCATCCACCACAAATTCCCCACCCAAATATCCACATAACAGACCAAGTAATACTGTCCAACAGCTCACTGATGGTGGCCCTTTAGTTCATTGTTGAGTGCAATTATAGCTCTGGGATCAAAACTATTCAGAAAATGTGGTCATGACAGTCCTGCATCTGAAGAAGGAGTGGTTGGAGTGATGTCTCGAGATGAGACGGATGGTGACTGGACCATGTGATAGACTGATGGGTGCAGGGAATGGATTTGGGGGCAAAAGCTCACTTAGTGACAGAAACGTAAGGCTCCCTTGGGGGCTGTGAGTTGAGGACTACCTGTCTTGGAGATATTTGAACTGTAGGATTATTGTTAGGAGTCTCTGGGAGATTTGGCAGTATGCAAACGGCATTAGCCTTAAATAATTAATCCGGGAATGATTATACAGCTGGCAAAGTTAGTAGCCATTAGTCACTGGGATCCATTTTTAACTATTCTGGAGAGCTTTGAAAGCCATCTAAATTGTTCTTCATCACTTCAGATCCCCATTAATTCCATCATATGTAAATTAAAGTGTGATGAAGAGCAATTTGGATGGCTCTAAAAAAAACCCTCTCCAGAATAGTTAAATTGATTAACAGCTACTAGCTTTTAGAACTGTATAATAATTATGTGTTGTGTTGTGTAAGCAACTAATTGCTTTGATCAAATCAAAATCTTTCTGCTTGAATCTCAGGGAGGGTCTCATGTTTCGAGAGTGCTCTGCCCCAGCTACAGACCCCAAAGAACGCAGCACACACAAAGTCCGTACAAACCTTAGTTTACTAATTAAGGACTACTAATGAGTTTTGTCTTAGTAGTTGTTCGAACACAAGTACAGTTTAAATCAGTCTTTTCTGAACAAGGGCTGTTAATTTAACTTCATTAACAACCAACAAGAATCCAAAGAATAATAACTCAATTCTGAAACACTGTATTTCAGATAACCCTAATCTTACCGTGGTTGGCAGAATGCCAGAAGCAATTTGCAGGAAAACTGACAAGAAAGGAGCAAGAGCCGATCAGGACGTTTTCTGGAATCAAGACGCAAAGGAATATGAACAAAGTTGTTCCCTGCAAATTGCTTCAGTCGGTGTTCCTGCTTAAATAGGATAAGGGAGTGGCCAATCAGCTCCAAGCCTTACTCTCGAGGAGACCTCCTCCTGAGGAGCCATTCCTGCCTTTTGGCAGCTCTGCGTGCATCAAGAGCAGACTCCTCCTCTTCTTCCTCTTCACTTATAGGAGCTTCTGGAGGTTCTGAAGGCCCTGGCTGAATGGCCCGCCTCTGGCACCACCTCTTCTCCAGCCTCTTCATTGTCTGACTCAAGTGCCAGCTGCACAGGCTGCTGGTGCATCACCACACCAGCCTCCTCACTGTTGGAATCAGCTACTAGCTGCACAGGCCGCTGACGGGCCACAACAGAGAGAGGAGAAACTTTTATTTACTTTCCTTTCTGCAGGATTTATTTTCGACCTCTTTTGTCCTGTTTCTCTTTTTCGCTAGAAAAGCCTCGAATGCTGCCGTACATTCTATTCTCTCTCTCTCTCTTCGAGTTTTTTATTTTTTATAAATGTATCAAATCAATGCGCGGACCGTGTGACATCCGGGTGTCATACATTCTAACACAAATAAAACTATCAAAGTTAATCATGATTATTACATTCAATCAACTTATATATTTCTGGTAAATAATACGCATTTGTCTGAGATTGCAATCCATCATTGTTCAGTTGTTCCACTCTCTTGTTATTGCTTTCATTTTATTATATAAAAACGTATACATTGATATTCTCCCTTCTCTTATTTCTATCACCTATTCTAGATTTTAATCATATCACCCTTTATTAAAAAAAACCTTTTCCTTTCTTTCCTTTCTAACGTCTAATCGTGTCACCTATCTTAAAAAAGAGAGAAAAGAAGAGAGAGAGAGAGAGAGAGAGGGAGGGAGAGAGAAAGGAAGGAAGGAAGGAAGGAAGGAAGGAAGGAAGGAAGGAAGGAAGGAAGGAAGGAAGGAAGGAAGGAAGGAGCAAATCAGAACAGCAACATAAAAATAAAGAAATCATCCATACATCGTCTCTTGTTGCAATACTTTCTTGCAAGGTTGCCTTCTTATAAATTGAGGTGCCCATTTTAATTTCTTCTTGTAGTTGCTCTATATAATACTGTTTCAGAAGTCGTACCCGGGACTCAAAGGGCATTTGCACCATAAATTTATATACCAGGGCTGGAGCTGTACGGAGATTTGATTCAGAGCTCCGCTTCAAAGGCAATTCGATGGCAGTTGGATCGAAATCTCTGAATTAAAATTGAATTTCTGACTCGGGTCACCCATTTGGATCAAATTCATGGCCTCCCAATCAGTTGGGTGGTATTTGACAAAGCGCACGGGCTGGCTATTTCTTTGAGGCTGAGGCGTTTTGTTTTATTTTGTTTTGTCGTCAATCAAACAAACGTTTTGAATAGGATAGACCTGATTCTAATTCAGACTTTGAATCCAATCAATTGGATAAGCACCTCTGACACAAGGAAAGGAAAGAGAGGGAAAGAGAAAGGGAAAGGGAAAGAGAAAGGGAAAGAGAAAGGGAAAGGGGAGAAAGAAAGAAAGAAAGAAAGAAAGAAAGAAAGAAAGAAAGAAAGAAAGAAAGAAAGAAAGAAAGAAAGAAAGAGAGGAGGGGAGGGGGAGGGAGGAGAAGGGAGGAGAGGAGAGGAAAGGAGAGGGGAGGGGAGGGGATGGAAAGAGAAGGGAAGGGAAGGAAAGGGGAAATGGAAAGGGAAAGGGAAAAAAGAAAGAAAGAGAAAGAAAGAAAGAAAGAAAGGGAAAGAAAGAAAGCCAGACAGAAAGAAAGAAAGAAAATAAAAGGGGAGGGGAGGGAAGGGAAGGAAAGGAAAGGAAAGGAAAGAGGAAAGGAAAGGAAAGGAAAAAAGAAGGGAAGGGAGAGAAGGAAATGAAAGGAAGAAGAAAGGGAGGAAAGAAAAAGAAAAAAAGAAAGGAAAGGGAGGGAAAGAAAGGGAAGGAAAGGGAAGGGAAGGAAATAGAGGAAGGGAAGGGAAGGAAGAGGAAGAAAGATGAGAGGGAAGGAAGGAAGGATGGAAGGAAGGAAGGAAGGAAGGAAGGAAGGAAGGAAGGAGGAAGGAAGGAAGGAAGGAAGGAAGGAAGGAGAAACATAAGGAAAGAAAGCAAGGCAAGGCAAGATGAAGGATGGGGGGGGGGGGAGAGAAAAGAAATCTGATCAGATTTCATGGAAGCTACACTTCTGTATATATTTGCTTTCAGTGTCCTTTCCAATAACTCCTGTGTGGAATTTATCTTTTTGTTCAAGCAACCTCTGAGCGCAGTGAGCTTCCATTGAATAAACCCTCCTGATTCTGGCCCTTTTGATATATCTATGGCTTTGTGTTGCATCTGTTTGTCTGACTCTGATATTTGTCAGCTCCCTCAAAAGATGCTCCCCCCAAACCCCCCAACAACCAATGGTTAACCCCCATTTTTTTATTTTTTTAAAAAACAAAAACTTGCTTCTCAAGGAACAATGGGACTCGTCTTGAACAGCTGGTTCTTTGTCTGTTGAGCTACCTTCTATTTTAGCCTCAGAAGATAAATCTGACTGCGTGTTATTTTTTTTAAAAAAACAACAACAACAAACTCCTACGAGATTCCTCGCTCTCTGACACTCGGTCTGCTTTCCTGCCACCCCTGTAAATATTTAGTACCTGGTGAAATCAATGGAGCCTCTTCAATCGGAAACAGAGTGTAAATCATTGGCCCCCTTTGTCTTCGCCCCCCAAAATCAATTTTCACACATTAGAGCTATTAGCTTATTGAGAACCACTTGATGGATCATTAGAGTTGGGTGCCAAGGATGGCTAAGCCACACCTGATGGAGCTCCGCCACTGTATTTGCTGGGTGAGTAGAGAAATGGGAGGGAGGGTAGAGGGATGAGATGAGTTTTAGAAGGAAGGGGGGAGGAAAGTGAAGAAGAGGGGGGGATTTGCAAATCAAGAGAGATGGAAGTCAAGCGTAGGATCAATAATATCTATTAAGCACTCACTCACTCACTCTTGGATCACATTGGTGGTGGTGGTAGAGAGCGCCAGGCCAAAGTTGTTGACGAGCAATGATTCTTGTCCAGTTTTGGAGTTGTGTTTAATTTAGCCTGGACGGCGGAAGAGAAGCATAAGGTGAATGAAATTAAGGAAAGCGTTTGGAGAGAAATGAGGAGGGGGCGGAATCTGGTTCAGATGAGATTTCAAGATTTGTGTTCCATGCAGAGCTGGGGGGGGGGACGTCTGAAAATACAAATGGCAAGGCAGGCAGCCTTGATGGGCTTTCTTGCAGATGTTTCATGGCCCACCTAGGTAACATCTGCAGTGCTAGAAGGGAGTGGGGTTTATGGAGAGGAGGAGGAGGAGGAGGAGGAGGAGGGTTGTTGGGTTTGCAGAGAGGAGAAGGAGGAGGACTATGGAGTCCTTGGTGCTCTCTGAGTTTAGTGGCTTTCTCGCAGATGTTTCATGGCCCACCTAGGTAACATCTGCAGTGCTAGAAGGGAGTGGGGTTTATGGAGAGGAGGAGGAGGAGGAGGAGGAGGAGGAGGAGGAGGAGGAGGAGGAGGAGGAGGAGGAGGAGGAGGAGAGTTGTTGGGTTTGCAGAGAGGAGAAGGAGGAGGACTATGGAGTCCTTGGTGCTCTCTGGGTTTAGTGGCTTTCTCGCAGATGTTTCATGGCCCAACTAGGTAACATCTGCAGTGCTAGAAGGGAGTGGGGTTTATGGAGAGGAGGAGGAGGAGGAGGAGGAGGAGGAGGAGGAGGAGGAGGAGGAGGAGGAGGAGGAGGAGGAGAGTTGTTGGGTTTGCAGAGAGGAGAAGGAGGAGGACTATGGAGTCCTTGGTGCTCTCTGGGTTTAGTGGCTTTCTCGCAGATGTTTCATGGCCCAACTAGGTAACATCTGCAGTGCTAGAAGGGAGTGGGGTTTATGGAGAGGAGGAGGAGGAGGAGGAGGAGGAGGAGGAGGGTTGTTGGGTTTGCAGAGAGGAGAAGGAGGAGGACTATGGAGTCCTTGGTGCCTCTGCTGAGTTTAGTGGCTTTCTCGCAGATGTTTCATGGCCCAACTAGGTAACATCTGCAGTGCTAGAAGGGAGTGGGGTTTATGGAGAGGAGGAGGAGGAGGAGGAGGAGGAGGAGGAGGAGGAGGAGAGTTGTTGGGTTTGCAGAGAGGAGAAGGAGGAGGACTATGGAGTCCTTGGTGCTCTCTGGGTTTAGTGGCTTTCTCGCAGATGTTTCATGGCCCAACTAGGTAACATCTGCAGTGCTAGAAGGGAGTGGGGTTTATGGAGAGGAGGAGGAGGGAGGAGGGAGGAGGAGGAGGGTTGTTGGGTTTGCAGAGAGGAGAAGGAGGAGGACTATGGAGTCCTTGGTGCTCTCTGAGTTTAGTGGCTTTCCTCGCAGATGTTTCATGGCCCAACTAGGTAAGATCTGCAGTGCTAGAAGGGAGTGGGGTTTATGGAGAGGAGGAGGAGGAGGAGGAGGAGGAGGAGGAGGAGGAGGAGGAGGAGGAGGAGGAGGAGGAGGAGGAGGAGGAGGAGGAGGAGGAGGAGGAGGAGGAAGAGGAGTTGGAGGAGGAGGGTTGTTGGGTTTGCAGAGAGGAGAAGGAGGAGGACTATGGAGTCCTTGGTGCTCTCTGAGTTTAGTGGCTTTCTCGCAGATGTTTCATGGCCCAACTAGGTAACATCTGCAGTGCTAGAAGGGAGTGCAGTTTAAGGAGAGGAGGAGGAGGAGGAAAAAACTGTGGCATCCTTGGTACCATCTGAAACATGGTACTTCTGCTTGCTCGCACCTGACACACAAGTGTTCTTTTTATGACGCCCCAAGACATATTGTGTTCTCCTCAATCATTTCCAAATTTGAGCTCCTGCTGATCAATTTAACGTTTATTATTATTATTTTTTTAAAAAAAGATGCTCTCTCTACACTCTACCCTACCAGGTGGCCCAAATGTTTCATCAAGTCAAACAATTGTGCCAACTTTTTAATTAAATAAGATGGGGTTTTTTTATTCATGTTTATTCTGTTTGTACTTGATAATGAATTGCTGTACGAAATGATGTTTCTTTTTTTCTTACCGCAAAGACCGGTTGAAGACTGTAATAAAGATGTTGGCATTTATTTCCATGGGACCTTGGGACCAAACAAAGTCCTCCCTCTCGTTTTCATTTTTTTCCTGATATAATTGGAAAAATATCTTTGCTAAAAAGTAGGCTATCAAACGATGGATGCAGACAACCAAGCTCATATCATTGGAATTTGCTTTTAAAAAAATTTGCAGCAGTTTGTTTCAGGCACCAATGGAGAAAATCAAGAGAATTTCCATTTTAAGAAAAAAAAAAGTTATTTGGCCTTTAGATTAAAAGTTATGCTAATTAAAAGGTTGTCTTATTATATATCTATATCTATCTATCTATATCTATCTATCTATCTATCTATCTATCTATCTATCTATCTATCTATCTATCTATCTATCTATCTATATGTAAGTTTTCATGGGTATATATGTGTGTACAGGTAATATCTTGGGTTTCTTCCCGTATAATTGTAAACATATCTTTAGAAGGATAGTAGCGACGTTTCGACGAAATCACATTCGTCATCTTCTGGCTGATGTTCTCTGTTTGGTGTGCAAACTGTGTGTTTGCCCATAAGCACCAATTGCTTGAAACAAACTGTTAAGATCACACAGTTTGCCTATCCATTTGGTCTTCTTCTCCTGGAAAGACAATAAAGGTTTCTGGATCAAATATAATGCCTACTCACTCCAGGTGTTGAGTTCATTCTTCCACAAAAGGGCTCAGATTTGATTTCTAACTCCAGATTCACTCTTCATAGCAATGCTACACAGCCTACGAAGATCAGAAGCAAGGAAGACCTCAAGGAAAGAGGTCAAGAAAGATCAAGTCCAGAAGTTGAAGGGTTGGTTAGGAAAGAAGGACGGAGAAAAAAGATAGGTTGCCATGAAAGTCTTGGATGTTGATCTTCAACGGCTGTCAAAACATAATCTGTAGATACCTAACTTGGGCATCAGTTCATCATCATTAGTAGATGTTTGGAGAAGACACAATGCTTATTCTATGCCCTAATCTTACCCGAAGGTATCTTTTCTCCTTGACGTGGGCTGGCAAACACAACATTGTACAGCTGCTCTCCAAAGTTATTACCAGCGTTCAATTTTGAGCACGTTGTGTATGTGTGTGTGTGTGGAGTCTACATGGCAACAGGGCTCTAAATCACCTTCGCTTAGAGGGGCAGTTCCTCCTAGTGATGAAAGAGACAAGGGAGAGGGGGAAAGCAGTACACCATGGAAAGCAGTTAGCACAATCAACACTTTCCGATGATAAAGCCCAGCTAATGGAGAGGTTGAGATGGTTGTGAAGGACATGGCAACCTTCCCATCGGGTGTTTTCAAGTAGATGGCAATCAGACTCTTGCTGAGGTTCAAGACAAGGTCTGTGCGCCACTTACCTCCCCACTTGAGTCCTATTTTAAGACTTTAAGTGGCACTAGAATGGCAAAGCTCAGGCGTCCTTCTGACCCTTGCCATAAAGCTGAGAACTTCACCTTATCTTCTGTTGGCAGTACTCATGTTCTTATGGAATCAAAGCCAGGAAAAGCTGATGGAGAAAGTTTGTTGAATGGAAGGTGGCTAAGGAAAGGAGCCATCTGTAGCCACCGGGAGCTACTGGGGATAAGAAATCAGGGATTAGGTTGGCTTCAGAGTTTCAGCATTGCTGATCATCGGTTAGCGCAGGGGTCGGCAACCTTAAACACTTAAAGAGCCACAAAGGTCCTAACTGGAAGCCCCCATTCAATTCTGGAGCCGACCAGAAGTCCGGTTCAACCACCATAGAGTCTTCTCCTAGCGCAGCCTCCTTTTTCCTCTACCTGTCCTAACCGAAAGCCCTAACAATTGTGAGCTGACCAGCAACAGAGAGCCGCAGCAGTGGGATGAAAGAGCCACACGTGGCTCCAGAGCACGGGTTGCTGATCCCTGGGTTAGCGGAAGAACCTGAGCAGAGAATTCAGCGCTGATTATCCTACTTCTCTGGAACTGCCTCTTCCCTTCCTTCTTGTTGTTAAGACTCCTAACATGCCAGGAGGAAAATAAAGGCAGATTAGCTATCATTTTAAAAAGGGATGTGGTGGCTCAGTGGCTAAGATGCTGAGCTTGCTGATCGAAAGGTCGGCAGTTCAGCGGTTCGAATCCCTAGCGCTGCATAATGGGGTGAGCTCCCCGTGACTTGTCCCAGCTTCTGCCAACCTAGCAGTTCGAAAGTAGGTAAAAAACCGCAAGTAGGAAAATAGGGACCCCCTTTGGTGGGAAGGGAACAGCGTTCCGTGCGTCTTTGGTGTTGAGTCATGCCGGCCACATGACCATGGAGACATCTTTGGACAGGGAATGGGGCAGCCCTTGGCTGTACATTGACTAACCAACTTCTTGGGTTTGAATCTCAGTGTTTCTGGGAAAAGTCAGACCTAATTCCCACAACACTGTCTTAGGTCTAAAGATATTTACCCATGTAGAAGGGCCGTGTTGATATTATCTTTTCATCTACTCATCTTTTCCTAATGTTCTCCTATTGGTATCTATGATTTATCACCTGTTGTATATTATGATTATTGATTGCAACTATGATCTATGACATATGACCAATCACTTTGTTGTTTTTATGTACACTGAGCGAATGCAGCAGAGACAAGTTGCTTGTGTGTCCAATCACACTTGGCCAATAAATTTTATTCTGTTCTGCTCTGTTCTATTCTGTTCTACTCTACTCTGCTCTATATTCTATTCTATTCTATTCTATTCTATTCTATTCTATTCTATTCTATTCTATTCTATTCTATTCTATTCTATTCTATTCTATTCTATTCTATTCTATTTCTATTCTATTCTATTCTATTCTACTCTACTCTATAGTCTACTCTACTCTACCCTACCCTACCCTACCCTACCCTACTCTACCTTACCCTACCCTACTCTACTCTACTCTATTCTACTCTACTCTACTCTACTCTACTCTACATTCTTCTCTACTCTACTTTATATTCTATTCTGTTCTGTTCTGTTCTGTTCTGTTCTGTCTGTTCTGTTCTGTTCTGCTCTGCTCTGCTCTGCTCTGCTCTACTCTACTTTACTCTACTCTACTCTATATTCTATTCTTCTCTATTCTATTCTACTCTACTCTATTCTACCCTACTCTATAGTCTACTCTATTCTACCCTACTCTATAGTCTACTCTACCCTACCCTACCCTACCCTACCCTACTCTACTCTACTCTACTCTACTCTACTCTACATTCTTCTCTACTCTCTATTCTATTCTATTCTATTCTATTCTATTCTATTCTATTCTATTCTATTCTATTCTATTCTATTCTATTCTATTCTATTCTATTCTATTCTATTCTATTCTACTCTACTCTATAGTCTACTCTACTCTACCCTACCTACCCTACCCTACCCCTACCCTACTCTACCTTACCCTACCCTACTCTACTCTACTCTATTCTACTCTACTCTACTCTACTCTACTCTACATTCTTCTCTACTCTACTTTATATTCTATTCTATTCTGTTCTGTTCTGTTCTGTTCTGTTCTGTTCTGTTCTGTTCTGCTCTGCTCTGCTCTGCTCTACTCTACTTTACTCTACTCTACTCTATATTCTATTCTTCTCTATTCTATTCTACTCTACTCTATTCTACCCTACTCTATAGTCTACTCTATTCTACCCTACTCTATAGTCTACTCTACCCTACCCTACCCTACCCTACCCTACTCTACTCTACTCTACTCTACTCTACTCTACTCTACTCTACTCTACTCTACTCTACTCTACATTCTTCTCTACTCTCTATTCTATTCTATTCTATTCTATTCTATTCTATTCTATTCTATTCTATTCTATTCTATTCTATTCTATTCTATTCTATTCTATTCTATTCTATTCCATTCCATTCCATTCCATTCCATTCCATTCCACTCCACTCCACTCCACTCCACTCCACTCCATGCTATGCTTCAAGGCTAAGGCATGGAAGTTGGGCGCAGTCAGATCTCAAGGAATAACATGTACCACAACGCAGAGCCGCCCCAAAGAAGGGGTGTGTCTTAGATCTTGTTAGGTGATAATGTTTAAGGGAAACATTGAGCCCCAATTAAACCTGGTGGGGCCGCCAGATACCTTCTGGGAGAGTGGATCCCAGATTTTCATCCATGACTTTCTCAACAAATCCCTGTTTGCCCACAGAGGGCTACCAAGACAATTTTCCATCTTGATGTTCTCCTCTCGCCAAGTTCATGGGGAAAGAAAAAAAAAACCCCAAACGCAAGCACCTTTCTAAGATTCGCGGAAGGAAGAAAGCCTGCCAGGCTGTTTAAGAAAAGGCAATGAAGGCTATAAAACAAGGGTTTACGAGGGAGTTTATAGTGTCGGAGGTTTTTAATAGCTTTCTCTAGATGAGTTTAAATAAGAAGGGAGAGACAGAAGACCTGAAATTTGAGCAGACTTAAAAGTTCAGAGAAAGGTTTTTAAGCAAAGAAGGATAATAATTGGAGGCACATTTCCCCCTCCTGATTTCACTGTCTTTGCAAATGAGAATGAAAGCTTTTGAGAGCTGTTTCGTTCAACGAAAGGGGACAATCTCACTCTCTCCTTCTCTCTCTCTCTCTCTTTCCCCCCCTCCCTTCCTTTCTCCCTCCCTCTCTATTCTATCATTTATCCGTGGACTGTCTATGCACCCATTATCCTATTTTCTTCCTTCCTTCCTTCCTTCCTTTTTCTTTCCTTCTCTCTCTCTCTCTCCTCCTTCCCTTTTCCCTCTCTCTCTATTCTATTATTTATCGGTGTCTGTCTTTGCACCTATTGTCCTATTTTCTTTCTTTTTTTTTCTCTGCTTCTCTCTCTCCCTCCCTCCCTCCCTCCCTTTCTCCCTCTCTCTCTATTCTACCATTTATCCGTGTTCGTCTATGCACCTATTATCCTATTTTCTTTCTTCCTTTTCTTTTTCTTTCCTTCTCTCTCTCTCCCCCTCCTTCCCTTTCTCCCTCTCTCTCTATTCTATCACTTATCCGTGTCTATCTATGCACCTATTAATTTTCTTTCTTTCTTTTTCTTTTCCATCTCTCTCTCTCTCTCCCTCCCTCCCTTTCTCCCTCTCTCTCTATTCTACCATTTATCCGGGTCCGTCTATGCACCTATTATCCTATTTTCTTTCTTCCTTTTTCTTTTTCTTTCCTTCTCTCTCTCTCCCCCTCCTTCCCTTTCTCCCTCTCTCTCTATTCTATCACTTATCCGTGTCTATCTATGCACCTATTAATTTTCTTTCTTCTTTTTCTTTTCCATCTCTCTCTCTCTCTCCCTCCCTCCCTTTCTCCCTCTCTCTCTATTCTACCATTTATCCGGGTCCGTCTATGCACCTATTATCCTATTTTCTTTCTTTCTTTTTCTTTTTCTTTTTCTTTCCTTCTCTCTCTCTCCCCCTCCCTCCCTTTCTCTCTCTCTATTCTATCATTTGTCCATGTCTGTCTTTGCACCTATTATCCTATTTTCTTTCTCTCTTTCTTTTTCTTTTTCTTTCCTTCTCTCTCTTTCTCCCTCCCTTCCTTTCTCCCTCTCTCTCTATTCTATCACTTATCCGTGTCTATCTATGCACCTATTAATTTTCTTTCTTTCTTTTTCTTTTTCTTTTCCATCTCTCTCTCTCTCTCTCTCTCCCTCCCTCCCTTTCTCCCTCTCTCTCTATTCTATCATTTATCCGTGTCTGTCTTTGCACCTATTATCCTATTTCTTCTTTTCTTCCTTTTTCTTTCCTTCTTTCTCCCCCTCTCTCCCTTCCTCCTTCATCAAAAGAAAGATATTATGGTTAGTTCTATGGCAAGGTCAGCCAAGACCGGAGCAAAAGATGACCTCCTTCCAGAAGGCCAGGTGTGTAGAATCCAAATTATTTAGCACCTAAGGGAGAAAATCTCACACCTCCTTCTTTGCTTCCTCTGTTGTCCAACCTTCATTTATTGTCCTTTTTTATTTGTGAAAGCAAAAACCTGCCTCACTCTAGGAAACCGCCCCCCCCTCCTCCATTGAAAGCTAAGTACTGTAGCTGGTCTATATGTTTAGCAATAGCATTTTTAGACTTATATACCGCTTCATAGTGCTTGGCAGCACCCCCCTCTGAGTGGTTTATAAAGTCAGCATGTTGCCCCCAAGAATCTGGCTCCTCGTTCTACCGATCTCGGGAAAATGGGAGACTGAGTCAACCTGTCAGAATCGAACTCCAGGCTGTGGGCAGAGTTAGCCCACAGTACTACATTTAACCGCAAGGGTGATTATGGGTGCAACTAGGTGCACCATGTGATATCTCTCCTGCGCGAGCTGCACTGGCTCCCAGTGGTCTTCCGGGTGCGGTTCAAGGTGTTGGTTACCACCTTTAAAGCGCTCCATGGCTTAGGGCCCAGATACGTATGGGACCGCCTTCTGCCACCAATAGCCTCCCACTGACCAACGCACTCCCACAGAGAGGAGCTCCTCAGGGTGCAGTCGGCTAAACAATGTAGGCTGGGGACCCCCAGGGGAAGAGCCTTCTCTGTGTGGGCACCTGTCCTCTGGAATGAACGGCCCCCTGGGATAATTATGACTCCCGACCTCCATATCTTCCTCAGGGCCCTAAAGACCCTGCTATTTCAACAGGCTGGCCTGGCTGAATAAGAACCTGGATGGGATATTTTTAAATTGGGGGTTTTAATAGACAAGGCCAATTTGTTTAATTCTTTTAATTGGTTTTAATTTTTGTATGATTTTGTGTTTTATTATGGCTGTGCACCGCCCTGAGTCCTTTGGGAGAAGGGCGGTATACAAATATAATATTCTGAACTGAACTGAACTGAACCACTTCCACCATATTGGAGTGTACATGGACTAGGCAAGGGGTCAGCAACCCATGGCTCTGGAGCCACCTATGGCTCTTTCATCCCTCTGCTGAGGGTCCCTGTCACTCAAAATATGTGTCACGACCGCCAATGTGCGATACCCACAAACAGTTCCTTGTTTGATGCTTTGTCCCTAGTGCTTCTGAGCTGCCATCACCACATGCCTTTGAGCTCTCTGACAGGGCTGTGTGAGCATCCTTTTATCCTTCTAAATATCTTGCCTAACAGGTCCCACTGATGTCCTGATGGAGGCATTGTCTCCTTTGGGAAGAGCCTGGATGAAGCTACTTCCTCCTTGAGGGCCCTGAAAAACAGGGTTACTGAACTCCTACCAGACCATATGAATCAGATCCAGCCAGCTCTATTACACCCCTGAAGCTATCAAAGAAAAGTCCACACCATCAAATGTGATGTTTACTCTTCTTGTCACTGAAGAAGGGTAAGAAACCTGCTCTTCATGAGGTGCTCTCTGAGCTTGCTTGTTTTCTTGCAGATGTTTCATTACCCAGACTAGATAACATCAGTGCTAAAAAGGCATGGGATTGGAGGAGGAGGAGAAGGAGGAGGAGGAAGAGGAGGAGAAGGAGAAGGAGAAGGGAGAAGGAGAAGGAGAAGGAGAAGGAGAAGGAGAAGGAGAAGGAGAAGGAGAAGGAGAAGGAGAAGGAGAAGGAGAAGGAGAAGAGAGAAGGGAGAAGGGAGAAGGAGAAAGGAGAAGGAGAAGGAAGAAGGAGAGGGAAGAAGAAGGAGAAGGAAGAAGGAGAAGGAAGAAGGAGAAGGGAGAAGGAGGAGGAGGAGGGAGAAGGGAGAAGGAGAGGGAAGAAGGAGAAGGAAGAAGGAGAAGGAGAAGGGAGAAGGAGAAGAGAGAAGGGAGAAGGGAGAAGGAGAAGGAGAAGAAGAAGGAGAAGGAGAAGGAGAAGGAGGAGAGGAGGAAGAAGAGGAGGAGGAGGAGGAAGAGGAAGAGGAGGAGGAGAAGAAGAAGGAGGAGGAGAAGGAGAAGGAGAAGGAGAAGGACTGTGAGGTCCTTGGTGCTCTCTCAGCTTGCTTGTTTTCTTGCAGACATTTCATGACCCAAATTAGGTGACGTCATCATTGGGCACCCTCATGGTCAACCCTGAGCTCCAACTATTCTCCTTGATCAAAATGACCTTCTCTTTGGGGAAGACATCGTAGGCTAGCATTAAAAGCCAACTGTCTACCCAATGGGAGAAGAGCAACTTATAAAAAATGCCAGCGAGATTTTTTTGGCTCAGCCCTAGGTTGGGTGGAGACTTGTGTGTCTCTGGAGCTGCACACAGACAAGTAAAGCTGTTGGAACAGGTTTGGCACCTTTTTTGGTTAATGGGATGAAGGGCGAGATTTTGCCAAGGAACGACTTGAACAGGAGAGGCCGCCTTAAGGCACATCTGGGGATCTTTTGCTGTATAATAGCCATAAAGGCTTTGATCTTCCATCACCTCGGTTAACCAGGGTTGCTGTTGCATTACAGGAAACTTTTCTCCTGCTGTCATTCCTTACAGCCACGTCATTGGTTCTACTTTCCTTTTGCAACTCACCAGTTAGAAGGGGAGGGAAAAAATAAAAGGCCAACAAGACAAAACAAATTCTGAAATGGAACAACCCTGATGCTTTGACAATGGAAGATAGATATATATATCAGAAAACATATATATATATATTTGCCAGAGAGGAGGGTCCTGGAGAGGGAGGTCTTGCCAATTCCTCCCTTTCACTCTCGGAGTCCTCTCCTGACGATGACACAGGCTCAGGCAACGGAGCCACAACAGCTGTTGCCCCAGCTCAGCTCCAGCGCGCAAGCACATGCCAGCCAGCTGAATTTTGCCTGACCCCACCCATGCCACCCTTCCCCTTCCAGGAGTCTCCATGTGGCCATTATGCCCTGTACTTACCCAGGTAAGTACAGGGCTCACCGGAGGCTCTGGGAGGGCATTTTCAGCTAGGAAAGCCTCTGGAGCCTGGGGAGGATGAAAAACAGACCTACTGGAAGTCTGGAAATGGACCATTTCTGGCCTCTGGAGGCTTCAGGTAGGCCTGCTAGGCCCAAAATGGGGCACAGGGTGCTTGTACATGCATACAGGAGGCATGCATGTGCATGCACCGGGGATGTGGCACAGGGGGGCATTGAATTATGGGTGTGGGCAAAAAAGTTAGCCATCACTGCCCTAAACCATTCCGGATATAATGGCTGTCCAACCTCTTCTTGAAAACCGCCAGCGATGGAGCATCCACAATGTCTAGAGCAGGGGTGAAATGCTACCGGTTCACACTGGTTCGGACAAACCGGTAGTAAAAAAAACCTACTGGTTCCTTCAAACCAGTATTTCCGACGATGGAAATCCTGCTTTCTAGAAATTAGAAATTAGGTGTAGAAATTAATGTAAGATTCTGGGTAGATATTATGGGTTGCTTCAGCTACTGTCAACATGGCCAATGGGATTCAGACATTATGATTATTGTTGTCGAAATCTCCTGGATTTGTTGTGGTCCGCCAGCAGCCTGAGGAGCTGGCAGCAGAGTCAGACAGTGATGGGGCTGAGGGGCCAGTCCGGGAGGCTGGGGAAGGGCTGGATGAGGGCTCTGCGTCAGAGGCAGAGATGGGGCCAGGACCATCAGAGAGTGATGTGCTACCTCCGGAGCCTCCAGAGGCTGACAGTAGAGAGGCAGAGGAACAGGAGGAGCCTGTTCCTAGTGCATGTATGAGAAGAGCTGCCAGATGGCAGGAGCAGCTAAAACAGAGAAGACGACTCGGGAATAAGACCAAGAGATGATTGACCCTTCCCATAAGACCAGCAATGGCTCTTGGCCTCTTTGCCGAAAAACAACGTTGAGAGATTTGCTTCTTGTTTCACTGTATTCATTTCTTGTCGTCATCTTCTGCTTCTGAACTTTTGCCAAGAGAAGCCTTTGGCAGTCTGCCTAATTATATCAAGGTTGGTGATTAGATTGAAGAATTTGTATTAAGAAGAATTTGTTTTGATTTAGTTTGGACTACGCTGAGAACGAGTTAATTCTCAGCTGCTTTAATAAAGTCTGTTTGTTTTGGAACTGTTTGCACCTAATACTTGATCCTGGGTCACCACAGGACTGTGCTAGATTACCTAACCCTCCAGCTTGTGATTAATCCAGAACAGTCTTTAATCCCAGATCAAAAGATGGACCAACAATGAAGAAGGCCTTCCCATAATGTAAACAATATGGGACAAAATATGTACAAAGAATACCTCCCAGGGACCATTATGGGTGTAAACCACAAGTAACTGAGCTTAAAGCTACAATTCTGATGCTTAGATCCCGGTTATTATTATTATTTTTTTTTGAACACAAAGTCCCTCTGATAAAGTTAAAAAGAAATTGTGTGCTATTTCTTCTATCTTGAAGCTCCACAACCTGAGTCTGGCAAATTTCTAAGACCGTTTTGAATTCAATTTAACTGCTTCAAAGAACACAGGAGGTTAACCTGTTCTCCGAAGCACCTGAGGGCAACACAAGAAGTAACGGATGGAAGATCATTAGAGAGAGATCCAAGCAAGAACTAAGGAGAAATTTTTTTGACAGAGATAATAATTAATCAGTGGAACGGCTTGTCCTCAGAAGTAGTAGGCATTCAATCACTGGAGGATTTCAGGAAGAGACTGGACAGCCATTTGACCAGAATTTTATAGGGTCTCCTGGTTGAGCAAGAAGTTGGACTTATGGTGTTTCATGCATAAATTTTTATATGTTTGTTTTTTGGGGTTTTTTTTAATTTTTTTGAATTGATTTTCTATTAATTACATTTCTTAGTGCTTAATAAACCTCATGTTGTCTGGGGATTTAGTTTGCTTAGCAATATAGATTACATTCTTAGATTCTCTACCCCTTTTTTTCCAACGACTGATAAAATAGATTCCATGTTTGATCATATTCTGTGCCTTTCTTTCTCTTTAATTTTCAATATCCAGCTATCCATTTCTGCACAGTCTAGTATCATCTTAATCATCTCGCGGTGTTTTCTTCGTTTTTCCCCAATATTGTGCTAATATAATCCTCTGCTGCTGTTAAGACATGTGATATTAAATACATACTTTTCTATTTTTTTCTGATATTATACCTCATAAAAACAATTCAGGTTTAAATTCTACAATTTTATACGCTTTTTTAAGGACCACCGAAACATTCAATAAGAAAGAACTTGAGCCAGGGAAAGATAGACAAAGAGAGAGACAGGGAGGGAGGGGAGAGAGACAGACAGACAGACAGAGAGAAAAACAAATAGACAGAGAGAGGGAGGGGAGAGATAGAGAGAAAGAGAGACAGAGAAGGAGACAGACAGAGAGCAGGGAGAGAGAGAAAGAGAGAGAGAGAGAAGGAGACTGAGAGAGAGGTGAGAGACAGACAGACAGACAGACAGAAAGCAGGGAGAGAGAGAGAGAGGGGGAGGGGGAGGGAGAGAGAGAAAGACAGAGAGAGGGAAGGAGGGGAGACAGAGAGAGAGAGAGAGGGAGGGGGAGAGAGAGAAAGACAGACAGAGAGAGGAAGGGGAGAGACAGAGAGAAAGACAGAGAGAGAGAGAGAGAAGGAGACAGACAGAGAGAGGGAGGAAGAGACAGACAGACAGACAGACAGACAGGAGAGACAGAGAGAGAGAGAGAGAGAGAGAGACAGAGAGAGAGACAGAGACAGAGAGAGCGAGACAGAGAAGGAGACAGACAGAGCAGGGAGAAAGAGAAAGAGAAGGAGACAGACAGAGAAAGGTGGGGGGAGAGAGAGAGAGAGAGAGCACCCATTCAAAAAAATTACTCTCCTGGCAGAATGACAAGATGTCTTTACCGTAAACTTATTCACCAATAAATCCATAAGCAGCCTAATGAATCAGGTTTCATTAAATTAACTCAGTGGTCTATGGGTCAGGGTAACAGCCGAGAGTGGCCACCATCTTGACTGCCACATAACAGCTTTTGGAATGGAATAATGGAGAAGGTTTGCATAAGAAAAGACGCAAGGGAACTAGCCCAGTCCTCCAGGTCCTGATACATCTCCACCTATAGGAGAAGTGGAGGTGTGAAAAGGGGAATCAGCCTAGAATCCTTATGTAGCCACAAGCAAAATAAGACCAATCTACCTTTGAGTGCTGTTGACCCTCATCTAATCAGGGATCGACTGTAGTTGAGAAGATTCCCATGCGTAGGCTTTTAGCTTACAATTGAAGCCTAAGATTAAGTTTAAGCCCAAGATTGAAAATCAAGCTTGTCAGAAGCTACATCTCTACGGAGTAGAGAGTTGAACTCTGACCGAAAACCACTTGAAGAGACCAGAAGCATTTGAAATGCGGGATTTACAGACGGCTGTTACGTATAAACTGGGTTAACAAAATCAGAAATGAGATGATAAGCCGCCTGGGAAAGCCAAGGGAAATCGATGAAACCATAAAAAAGCAAAAGTTAGAGTATTTTGGACATGTGATATGATGTGATACCCGGAAAAATATACCATCCTTCACTTAATCCTCCAAGGAAAGATTGAAGGCAAATGAGGTCCACACAGAAGAAGAACCTCAATAGCTTCAAAATCTAAGGGACCTTTTTGGACAAAACTCAGCAGCACTTCTTCATGCGGCTGTTGACAAAAATAGGATGGCCAACATCCAATGATGGATATGGCACAAGAAGAAGAAGAAGGCTTTTAGCAATAAATCACCTTAATTGGACTTTCACTTATGGTCCTAGTCTTGCACACCTGACCCCAGGTGCATGGGTGAACAGGATCTGCTATACCAGTGGTGAAATCCAATTTTTTTTACTACCGGTTCTTTGGGCTTGGCTTGGTGGGCATGGTGTGGCTTGGTGGGCATGGCAGGGGAAGGATATTGCAAAATCTCCATTCCCACCCCACTCCAGGGGAAGGATACTGCAAAATCCCCATTCCTTCCCCACTCTGGGACCAGCCAGAGGTGGTATTTGCCGGTTCTCCGAACTGCTCAAAATTTCCACTACCGGTTCTCCAGAACCTGTCAGAACCTGCTGGATTTCACCCCTGCACTATAGCATTTCAGACAAAAGGGTTGTCCAATCTCTTCTTGAAAACTTCCAGTGATGGAGCATTCACAACTTCTGATGGAAAACTGTTCCACTGATTAGTTGTTCTCACTGATGACAAATTTCCCCTTAATTCTAGCGTGCTTCTTTCCTTGATTAATTTCCATCCATTGCTTCTTATCTCACCCTTTTACAGTCTTGCATCTTTTACAGTTGGGCCTTCAGGCCTGCCACATTTTCTACGGTGGGAAATTGGGAGGGGGGATTGTATGGAGCATGGGTGATATATAGTCAAAACAGCATTCTTTCTCAGAGAGTCAAGGCCAAGGTGACTGGTAGGCATCTCCAATTGGGATGGTGCTTTGATTGGACCACATGATGGACATATGAGTGTTGGGTAGAGACTTGGACTATCCTTTGGGTGGGGAAAACCTGGAAGCTTTCGGATTCGAGTTTTCCCAGATGTGCCAGTATGACATCTCTAATAAAATGGAACTTTGAGGAACTTCAGGCCTCAGAGTTTTCTTTCGTTGGGGGTGCTCCTTGGAACCCTGACAGAGATGTTGCGATGGTCGCAAGTGTGAAAAAACCAGTCGTGAGTCACCTTTTTCAGGGCCA
Source organism: Coluber constrictor foxii (assembly GCA_038048745.1). Lineage (NCBI taxonomy): Eukaryota > Metazoa > Chordata > Lepidosauria > Squamata > Colubridae > Coluber > Coluber constrictor. The sequence goes on along the minus strand of JAWJVD010000120.1, from coordinate 33,682 downwards.
TTGTAACTTTGAGTGAATGGATATAAGTCGAGGACCATCAGTAAAAGGACATTCCTTCTGGATCCAGATAGAATGGAAGGTGCCCAACACTGACACAGGATTGAGGTCAAGAAAAAGTTTTTCATCTTGAACTTGGATCTGGAAGGAAGGAGAACTTAACACAACCTTTGCGTGTTGCAAGGAGAGAGTCCTCATCTGGGCCTTGGCAAATAGAGTCATAGAATGACAGAGTTGGAAGGGATCTTGGAGACCAACTTGGAGTTCAACTTGCTGCTTGAGCAGAAGATCCGATATCATTGCGGTCAAATGGTTGTCCAATCTCTCTTTTTGAAAGCCTCCATAACTTGTGGAGGCAAGCTGTTCCACTGATTGTTCTCACTGTCAGGAAATTGTTATTCTGAATAAATGCAGCTGCGTGGAAAGTTAAAGGGTTTTCCCCCCACTGTTAGGTAGCCATAAAATCTTATTTACTTAATAGGAATCGACTGCGCCAATTGAAATATCCCTTATTACTGTCTTCTTCAGTTCCTCCTCTTCATTCCCCCTGATCTGCAATAACTATTGCTTTTCTTAATTGACCTCCAGGCTTTCAAAAAGAAAAAAAAACCTTTTTACTTAAATGTGTATTGACACCTGCTTCTCCCCGCCCTGAATTTTGCTGCTTGGTGAATTATTTCACAACCGGCAATCTAAAACTCGTAAATTAAACAATTCCAACACTGTGGAATTGTGGAACTGTCTGCTGAGGGTATAAACCGAATTTGCTATCGATGTGGGGAAAATCAGTTCAGCCGAGGTGCTGGTTTTTCCTGGATTCCCTCAAGCTCTTCTGGGCTCCCATATTACAGTAGTTTTGTGTGACACTCTGTGTGTGTGTGTGTGTGTGTGTGTGTGTGTGTGTGTGTGTGTGTGTGAGTGAGTGACAGAGATAGAGAGGGATGTGCAAGGTGTGAAAATTTTGTGGGTGTTCTCATAGAAGGTGTAGGCAGTAAAGAAATGCCTCTTTTCCAAAATGAATGAAGCAAAGAGAGAAAACTTCATTAAGAAACTAAACGGAAGAAGAAGATAAGTCCAAAATACAAATTATTATTATTATTATTATTATTATTATTATTATTATTATTATTATTATTAGTTAATCGGTAGTGAGATTCACAGTCTTCGAGGCTGGTTAATAGCTCAGCAGCTCGAGTCCTAACCAAGGACCTAGGAACTGTTAAGGTATCGTCAGAGGATGTAAGCTGTTCCGAGTAAGGTGGTTTTTTGTAGAATCAAAATGTTCAAGTCCGGTAAATTTAGAATTTCTAAATAGCGGGGTAGCCCTTTGGGTATTGCTCCAAGGGCTCCAATTACAATCGGAACAACACAGTCAACTGAACATTCAAAAATGCATCACAAATACCATTGACTGGTGCTAATGGTTGATACAGGTTGCTGCCAGCATCTTAGGTATCAACCAAATACCTTCTTAAGATGTACAATGTCCGAGTAGCACAGTTTTTTGCACTTCTGCTGGTGTTATTGCAAGAGGCTGCAATTTCTTGATGTGTTTCGTAAAATTCTTTCACATGGTAGCAAGTGCCCCGATGACAATGGGTATCACTGTTACATGTTTCATCCATAGCCTTGTAGTATCGATGGCCAGGTCGCGATATTTCATGATTTTTTTCCAGTTCTTTTTCTTCGACTCTGGCATCTCCTGGTACCGCGATGTCAATAAATTGTACGTTTCGGTTTTCGACAACTGTGATATCTGGCGTGTTGTGTTCCAAGTGAGGATCTGTCTGTATTCGAAAGTCCCACAAGATGAGGAGGAGGAGGAGGAGGAGGAGGAGGAGGAGGAGGAGGAGGAGGAGGAGGAGGAGGAGGAGGAGGAGGAGGAGAATTCTAAGCTAGCTTTCATGCCTAAAACAGGACTAGAACTCATGGTCTCTTGCTTTCTAGCCTGGTGCCTTAACCACCTGACCAAACTGACTCTCCATCTACCTCTCCGGCTCTCCCCTGGCTGTCCCTTCCTAACCAACATCCGGAATGGTAACATGTTGACGGGTTAAAACAATCAAACCTGGAGGGTGAAAAAATCTGCATACTATTAGTCACAATAGCACCACATTTGTTGTGGTTAGTACTTAACCAGTACATTCAGTAAAAAGTACATCTTCTAAGCCCTATTTCCCCCCCTTCTGGGGGACAAAATATTTTCCCACTCCAATTTCCAAGAATATTTAATAAAGGTGAGTCTTTGAAGGAACCCAAGTAAAACCAGATGCTTCGGGAAACGCCGAGTTTATAAAATTTAAGCAGATTTTTTTAAAGAAGCAAGGGCATAGGAAATGTTGTTTATGAGGTGTTAGCTCGGAGACATAAATACAATATAATTATATAAATACATAAATACAATCAAGAGAGTCCAGAGATATTTGACGAGATATTTGACTCCATTCCTCTAACCGCAATAAAATACCTTATGCCACCAGACTCCAAATTTTGGGCTTAGGCAACATAGAACTACGCCAACTTCGGTCTGACCTAAGCGTAGTACATAAAATTATCTGCCACAATGTCCTTCCTGTCAATGACTACTTCAACTTCAACCACAACAATACACAAGCAAATAGTAGATACAAACTCAAGGTAAACTGTTCCAAACTCGATTGCAGAAAATACGACTTCAGCAACAGAGTGGTCAACGCCTGGAATGCACTACCTGACTCTGTGGTTTCTTCTCCAAACCCCCAAAACTTTAACCTTAGACTGTCTACTGTTGACCTCACCCCATTCCTAAGAAGTCTGTAAGGGGGTGTGCATAAGTGCACCAGCCTGCCTACTGTCCCTGTCTGAATATTCCTTTTTACTCTTTCTCTTTTCATGTATTCAAATTATGTTTATACTTTTACCTGTTATCTTATATATGCTTGACAAATAAAACTTACGACATGACTTATACTTTTCCCTCACTTGAAATAATCATTAAAGAGTTATGAAAGAATAACAGAATTGGAAAGGACCTTGGAAGTCTTCTAGTCTGGTGGCGCAGCGGACTAAAGTGCTGTTAAAGTAGCACTTAGCTGCCAGCTGCCTGCAATTACTGCGAGTTCAATTCTCACCAGGCTCAAAGTTGATTCAGCCTTCCATCCTTCCGAGGTAGGTAAAATGAGGACCCGGTTTGTGTGGGCAATAAGCTGACTTTGTATAAAAAAGAACACCACTCAGGGGGGGTCAAAAAACCCTACTAAGCAGGTATATACGAAAGTATGAAGGCTATTGCTTAATGCATTGTAAACTGCCCTGAATCTCCGGAGAAGGGTGGCATATATAAATCGAACTAATAAATAAATAAATAATATATAGTCCAACCTCCATAGTCCCTGCAAATCTCTTTAATTCATATCGCTGTGAATTATTGTCACTCCCAGCCCGAAAGGCTTCTCCAACAGTCTTTCAGGGGAGTGTTTATAAACACTCACCTTATCTCCCTTGGAATGCTGCCAGAGAACTAATTGCCACACATAGGGCAAGGCCAAACTTAGCACAGAGTCAAACAGAGCTTTTCCAGAGCTTTTACTGACCAGATGAACTAATTGCTTCCTACAAAACCTCATGTCCCATTCGCTTCTTATGGGAGGGGCCAATCATTTCCAAGCCTTACTCCCAAGTCGACCCTGTTTTCTTAATTGTTTCTGTCTTCTGGCAGCTCTGTGCATGTGCATACTGGGAACAGGCTCCTGCTGTTCTTCTGCCTCACTGATGTCAGACTCCGGAGGCAGCAAAGAACTACCAGATGACCTTGACCTCCCCTCTCTGCCTCTGACTCAGAGCCCTCATCTGAACCTTCCCCAGACTCCAGGTCTGGCCCATGTTCCTCTCCAACCTCCTCACTGTCTGAATCTGCTGCCAGATCTGCTGGCTACTGGCAGGCCACAACAGCTCCTTCGCTGGAGGTCTTCAATAAAAGATTGGACTGTTCATTTGTCTGGGATAGACTACATTGTCCTGTATTCTGGCCTAGAAGACCTCCAAGGTGATCCCTTCAGCCCTAGGATTCTATGATCCTATCCAATTTGTAAAACGGAGTACGTCTGATTACTCAAGACTCACCTTGAAGATTTCAGTAGTCGAAATGGCTATCACCCAACGTGTTGGCAACAGATCCAATCACTTCACCGTGGTAAATGATTTTGTAAAAGGGGGACACACCCTTCCCTACAGCAGTCCTGTTGTGATGACGCTTGCAAACCCGCTCTGAAATTCTCACCAGTTCACACAAGCTTTGCTCCAGGCTGCAAATGCACTTTGGCAAAGTGTTCATTGATCATTCAGTCCGTAGGTCCCTTCCGCTCACATTTGTGGTGGTCACACTAATATACTTAAGAGCTATTTCGAAGGGATTGTTTCCTGTAAGTCTCATTAAATCCAAAACACCTCTTTGAAGCTTTATACAGCCCTGCATTTTAAAATCTATTTGTATTGAGCTTACGAAAGATACCTTCTAAAACAGCTCCAGTACAGCTAGGTGATTATGCCTTTAGATTCTACAGTAGGTCCTTCCTTCCTTGACTTCTTTCTTGGAGAACTGTCTTCTCCTTCTCAGTAAACTTCTATAAAAGTTAGATATAGCTTCATGTTGTCAAAAAAAAAAAAGCACAAAAAGGAGAGATCACTTTAGCTGGGATTGTACCCAAATCTACATTTCTAGCCGAGCTGGATCTGGTTCCTTGTCTTCTTGCTGGGTGGTCTTGAGAGCTAAGTGGTTCATCTAAAGCCACAAAGACATTTTTGTGTATCCTCAGTCAGGGCAAAATTATAGATAAGCTGTGCCAAAATGTTGTGATTAGAGAGTAGAAACAGCAATGGAAGTGGGAACCCAAAAATGGAGTAAGAATTCATAAAGAATAACAAGGGGGGGAGGAGGAGGAGGAGGAGGAGGAGGAGGAGGAGGAGGAGGAGGAGGAGGAGGAAAAGAAGAAGAAGAAGAAGAAGAAGAAGAAGAAGAAGAAGAAGAAGAGGAAGAGGAAGAGGAAGAGGAAGAGGAAGAGGAAGAGGAAGAGGAAGAAGAAGAAGAAGAAGAAGAAGAAGAAGAAGAAGAAGAAACACAAAATTCTTCCTTCCATTCCCTTCCACTTTCAACATCTTCTCTCTCTTCTCCCTTCCACCTCCACTTTGGAGAGGATCTGGCTGGGTTTCACATTTTGTTACCACCGGTTTGTCATGCATGTGCATTGCTCACACGCACGCCTTCCACACATGCGCCCAGCAGTAGTGAAATCCAAATTTTTTTACTACCGGTTCTGTGGGCGTAGCTTGGTGGGCATGGTGTGGCTTGGTGGGCATGGCTTGATGACATGGGAGGGGAAGAATATTGCAAAATCTCCATTTCCACCCTACACTGGGGCCATCCAGAGGTGGCATTTGCCAGTTCTCCGAACTACTCAAAATTTCCTCTACCGGTTCTCCTACCGGTTCTCCGAACTACTCAAAATTTCTGCTATCAGTTCTCCAGAACCTGTCAGAACCTGTTGGATTTCACCCCTGGCGCCCGGCTTGAAAAAGGTGCCTAAATAGGACAGCGTAGAGATGGGACAGGTGGGCAGGCCCACCTGCTATTTCCGCTACAGATTCACCCGAACCGGTCCAAACCGGCTGAATACCGGTATACGTTGTGGAGAGGATCAACAACGGCACATCACTTTGACAAGCGTACATCTCCTCTAATTTCTACACTTCCACACTTTGTACTTGTTGATTCCCCCTAATAAAAGACGAGTCCAAAGATAATGGGGGGAGGAGCCTGCTGTGAAGGATGTTAGATTCCGAATCAGGATGGGAAAGGAAACACCAGACAACAAACTGGAGGTTGTAGTAAAGTTTTACCTTCCATAATTCAGCACGCTCCAACAATCACCCAGTGCAGTTTCAGTGAAATATTGTCAGGTCTAAACATACGTGCTCTCTTCACCATTTTTAAACCCCGTGCGCTCCACCCCACTACTCCATCCCCTAACTCCACAACTCCACCCCAAATCCTAGCGCTGATTGGAGGGTTCCAGCTGCTTCCTGTGGCTAGTAATTAGTTTCAAGTAGTCCAGTGCCGTAAGGTTTGGTAAGCCCCCATTAATGTTGGTTAATGTAACTAGCATGACGTCTGCACAGGCATGGTTCTGTCTGCATCTATCTATATCAGTATCTATCTTATCTATATGTATCTATATCTATCTATCTACCTATCTATCTATTTACCTATCTATCTATCTATCTATCCATCCATCCATCTTTATCTATCTATCTATCTATCTATCTATCTATCTATCTATCTATCTATCTATCTATCTATCTATCTATCTATCTATCATCTATCTATCTATCCATTGGTATCTAGCTGTATCTATGTCTGTCTGTCTGTCTGTCTGTCTGTCTGTCTATCTATCTATCTATCTATCTATCTATCTATCTATCTATCTATCATCTATCTATCTATCTATCTATCTATCTATCTATCTATCTATCTATCTATCTATCTATCTATCTTTTTATCTATCTATCTATATATCTCTACCCTGTTTCCCCCAAGATAAGACATCCCCTGATAATAAGTCCAATCGGGCTTTTGAGCGCATGGCAATAAGGCCAAGTGCTTATTTCCGGGTTCAAAAAAATAGAAGTAAAATCCCCATTTCCTCCCAATCAGCTGGGACTCGGGAGGCAGAGAATAGATGGGGGGGGGCGGGGCCAGTCAGAATTTTTACTACCGGTTCTTCGAACTACTCAAAATTTCCGCTACCGGTTCTCCAGAACTGGTCAGAACCTGCTGAAACCCACCTCTGCTCCCAGCGCTTGTAGCAGAGACTGGAAGGAAGAGTTGGAGGAAGAGAAGGATAGAGAAAAAGAAGGAAAAAGAAAATCCGACTTTATTTAGCCAAGTGTGGTTCGATATTCAAGAAATGATAGCTTGCTGCTGAAAACCAGTTTGTTCCTACATGCTTGAACTCAGTGGTTCTCCTCCCTACCCTGGATTTCCTTGCCTTTTTTTAAAATACCAGTTCTCTCTCTCCCTCTCCCTCTCTTTCTCTCTTTCTCTCTCTCTCTCTCTCTCACCTCGGAATTCCAAGAAAAAGATATTTTCCTGGTGAGCGAACACCTGGGCACCTCATCAACTTTTAATAGTATCAGGGGAGAAGCACTAATTCTTCTTCAGCTCCAGACTTCTCATTAGCTATCATTTGCCTTGATTAAGTCAGCAGTGACATAAAAAGGAAGATTAAAGGCTTTGGAGGCAAAGTTTTTGCAAAGGCATTTGGACGGATGCCACGCGTGTTGAGTAGCGCTTTGTGCCAAGGGCTCTGGTGCTCTCCAGGAGGAAATTAAAACTGTTGCAGGCTCCTGATTGGATGTCTCTGGAGTGGCTTCTCTGTGGATTTCATAGGTGGATTTAGAAAACAAAACAAAATCAAGAGTCATCTTCCTGCAGAAGTGGTCCTTGGGTGCTGTAGGCCTCTTGTAGGTAGCTGACAGACATGCTCAGCTTCCAAATGCAACAGAGGAGGCCAAGTAAATAAATTAGTCCAAAGCAGGCATGTCGTTGTGCGATATATTTTTTTTAAATCAACCAAGCAGAATTGACTTGTCAAATTCCTTTAGAAGACCATTTGGGGGAGGGGGAGGGGTACAGAGGTGGTATTCAATCAGTTCAGACCGATTCAGGAGAACCGGATGTTAATTTTAAACTGGTTCCCCAAACTGGCTTTTGCAAGGACTCTCTGACACCGTCCACCCCGCCCTGCCCTGCCCCTCCGAAGAATCTCCATGCAGCCTGTTTTGGATGCCAGCTAAATGCAGCGACTGCGCGGAGGCTCTGGGAGGGAAAGCCCAGAAATATGCCCATTTCTGGCCTCCAGAGGGCCTCCGGAGCCCAGGATAGGTCATTTTCACCCTCCCAGAGGCTCAAGAAAAGCCTCCAGAGCCTGGGGAGGGCAAAAAAAACAGGCCTATTGGAAGTACCGGAAGTCCAAAAATGGGCTCATTTCTGGCCTCTGGAGGGCCTCCGGAGCCCAGGGGAGGCTGTTTTCACCCTCCCGGAGGCTTGAGAAAAGAACCAGTTGCTAAAATTTCCAAATCCCACCCCTGTGAACATCAACGGGAGAAGCAGAATCTGTTAGCATTTTAAGTAGCCAAGATTTATTTATTTATTTTAAAGGAGGACAGACTTTGATTTCCCTAACTTGCAAATGTTCTTTCCTGGGGGTGTTTTCTTGAGCCTGGTATCAAATATCTGGAGTGAGGATTGTTTTTCAGTTTTATTTCTTATACACATAACATAAAATGTACATTTTCCTATAATAATTAATCCTACATATACATGTTTTCCTTAAAGAAAGCATTAAAATAAGGCATTTTAATTTACATTCGGAGTTGCTCTTCTACCCTTTCTTTCCTTATTTCACAACAAACCTACTTTTTCTTCTCCTCTTTCCCTTCCCTCCCTCCCTCCCCTCCTCTCCTACTTTCTCCTTCCTCCTCTCCTACCTCATCCTAATTCCCCTTCCTTTCCCCCACTCCTCTCTTATTTTCCCCCTTCCCACCTTCTCTTCTACTCCTGTCCCCTACCCTTCCTTCCTCTCCTTTTCCCTTCCTTCCCTTCCTCTCCCTCCCTCTCCTCTCCCTACCCTCTACTCCTTGGAGAGGATTGTTGAATGAAAAGCAGGACATCCACAGTCACACCCAGCAGTTTCGACACCAGATAAGTGATGGAACATCATTTTCCATCAGTGACAATTTCTCCAACTATCCTGTTTCCCCCAAAATAAGACATCCCCTGATCATAAGCCCAATCGGACTTTTGAGTGCACGGCAATAAGGCCAAGCGCTTATTTCAGGGCTAAAAAATATATAAGACAGGGTCTTATTTTGGGGAAAACATAGATAGATAGATAGATAGATGGATGGATGGATAGATAGATAGATAGATAGATAGATAGATAGATAGATAGATAGATAGATAGACAGACAGACAAATAGATGAGAGAGAGGGAGGGAGGGAGAGAGGGAGAGAGAGAGGATACTAGATAGATAGATAGATAGATAGATAGATAGATAGATAGATAGATAGATAGATAAGATAAGATAAGATAAGATAAGATAAGATAAGATAAGATAAGATAAGATAAGATAAGATAAGATAAGATAAGATAAGAAGAGATGATAAGATAAGATAAGATAAGGAAAGATAAGATAAGATAAGATAGATGATAAATGCTAGATAGATGATAGATAGATAGATAGATAGATAGATAGATAGATAGATAGATAGATAGACAGATAGATAAGAAAAGAAGAGATGATAAGATAAGATAAGGTAAGGTAAGGTAAGATAAGATAAGATAAGATGATAAATGATAGATAGATGATATATACATAGAAGATAGATAGATAGATAGATAGATAGATAGATAGATAGATAGATAGATAGATAGATAGATAGACAGACAGACAGATAGATGATAGATAGATAGATAGATAGATAGATAGATAGATAGATAGATAGATAGATAGATAGATAGATACCCTGTTTTCCCCAAAATAAGACATCCCCTGATAATAAGCCCAATCGGGCTTTTGAGTGCATGGCAATAAGGCCAAGCACTCATTTCAGGGTTCAAGAAAAATATAAGACAGGGTCTTATTTTCAGGGAAACCCAGTATTTCTCTCCTTCGAAATAATATTTCAAGCCAATTTTCCTTCCTCAAACCAGATTTCAGGCAACTGAAATTTCTCTGTCAGCCTGACTGGATAATTGTCTTCCCTAATGTAAGTATGTAAAAATACCGGTATGTCAAGTGCAGTTACATAAATGAAGGTGTATATTAGAGAAAGTGACCAAGACAGGCTCTTCCACAAATCATGAACACGTGCCTTTGTGTCTAATTGTGTTATGTGTTGTTTTGTTTTAACCGGTTGTTCTCTGTACATCACTCAAAGTCACATTGGAGAGATGGGAAGCTATAGAACTCCAATAAATTTGGAATGCTCGGAATCCTGCATCCAGTTTTGGTCACCATGATGTAAAAAAAGATGTGGAGACTAGAAAAAGTGCAGAGAAGAGCAACAAAGAGGATTAGGGGACTGAAGGCTAAAACAGGAAGAACGGTTGCAGGAACTGGGGATGTCTAGTCTGATGAAAAGAAGGACTAGGGGAGACATGATAGCAGTGTTGCAATATCTCAGGGGCTGCCACAAAGAAGAGGGAGTCAAGCTATTCTCCAAAGCACCAGAAGGCAAGTCAAGAAACAACGGATGGGAACTAATCAAGGAGAGAAGCAGCTTAGAACTAAGGAGGAATTTCCTGACAGTGAGAACAATTAACCAGTGGGACAACTTGCCTCTAGAAGTTGTGAATGCTCCAACACTGGAAGTTCTTAAGAAGAGGTTGGATAACCCTTTGTCTGAAGTGGTGTAGGGTTTCCTGCCTAAGCAGGGGGTTGGACTAGAAGACCTCCAAGGTCCCTTCCAACTGTATTCTATTCTAAATGGAAATTTTTTGCAAGCTCAAAATTGAGATTGGATCCTTTTTCTTTCCATACTTGTTCATGACAGATTCAGATTGCCACATTGAATGTATTTCTGAATTTTATGACCATGGTTTTGTGGGAGGGAAGATTAGCCAAGCCAGGGGTGGGTAGGTCAAGTGGGTAATTAGTCTAGAATTCTTACACCTTGGCACAGGAAGGTAAGGCCTGTCTTGAATGCCATTGAAGCTTATTTTATACTAATCAAGGAGAGAAGCCAACCTAGAACTAAGGAGAAATTTCCTAAACAGTGACAACAATTAACCAGTGGAACAACTGGCCTCAAGGAAGTTGTGGGTATTCCATCACTGGAGACTTTCAAGAAGAAACTGGACATTTGTTTGAAATGTGTAGGACAGGGGTGTCAAACTCATGTCCTCCTCTTCCTCTTCTTCCTCTTCCTCCTCCCCTCCTCCTCCTTTCTCCTTCTCCTTCTCCCCCTTCTTCTTCTCCTCCTTCTCCTTCTCCTCCTTCTCCTTCTCCTTCCCCTTCCCCTTCTTCCTCTTCTTCCTCTTCTTCTCCTTTTCTTCTCCTTCTCCTTCTCCTTCTTCCTCTTCTTTGTCTTTTTCCTCTTCTTCTCCTCTTCTTCTCCTCTTCTTCTTCTCCTTCTCCTCCTTCTCCTTTTCCTCCTCCACCTCCTCTCTCCCTCTCTCCCCCCTCTCTCCTGTCTTTTTTGCAACCCTTTTTTGCAATCAAACAAAAGATGAATGAGGGGGAAAAAACCAACAAAACCCTTTGAGGAATGGGAGTTTTTCATCTGCCTCCTTTCCATGTGTGTTTGAAACAAATAAATACAAATGTCCTTTGGTGGGGAGAGGGAATAAACAATCAGAGCACAGTCCATTAAACACAAACAAATGATTGCGAAGTCATGTCTTCAATGTGGGGGTCTCATTGTTCTATAAAAACACGCTCTGGAAATGTATTAATCTCGAAGCTAGATGAAAAGGAGGAGGGAGGAGGAAGGAAGCGTGACACAGAACGATCAACTTTCCGTGACATTTTTCTCTCCCACCGCAGCCGCGTTCTTGGAAGTTTATTCTTCTAATTGATTTATTCTGTTAGTAGGTGGCGTGTTACATTTGTTTGAAATGCCTCTAGTGGGCTCATCCAATAGTGTCTGGGCGTGACAGAAAACAGACCTGTGTTGCTGGTCACGCTAGGCGGAAATGGACTTAAATTCTGCAGGGAAAACTCACTGGATTTGGGGTTATTGTTGTTGTTATTTTAACAAAGCTCCCGGGAATCAGGAAAAAATGGATGAGCTTTGCCTGTTACGTGTCTATCGATTGCACTTCCTAAATATGCCTGTTATTTACAGTTAGGAGCCCCTCAACCATTTTTCATTGTGCAAGAGAAGTTAGAAAGGTGGAGATATGAAAAGAGGAAATGTGAATGTGAAAGTTGTTTAAAAAGACGGTATTAAGTATTATCGTCCTTATATTATTATATTATTAATACTATGGTGATGAATACTACAACAAATATGTGGGTTATGATTGTTTAAAAATAACTGTACCCAGATCACACACTGTTTGATGGAAATTGAATGTGATATATTAGGAAGTATTAGTAAAACGGTATTAAATATACAATTTATTTATTTATTTATTAGTTTGATTTATATGCCGCTCTTCTCCAGAGACTCAGGGTGACTTATAATGCGTTAAGCAATAGCCTTCATACTTTTGTATATACCTGCTTAGTAGGGCTTTCGCCCCCCCCCCCCCAAATGGTGTTCTTTTTTATACAAAGTCAGTTTATTGCCCCTACAATCCGGGTCCTTATTTTACCTACCTCGAAAGGATGGAAGGCTGAGTCAACCTTGAGCCTGGTGAGATTCGAACTTGCAGTAATTGCAGGCAGCTGGCAGCTAAGTGCTATTTAACAGCACTTAGTTCCACTGTGCCACCAGGCTCTTTGCAGTACATGCATACAATGTATGTAAAGTAACAAACTGATATAGTAGTATGCATAATTAGTAAGGAGTAGTATATACAATAATTTCTTACTGAATAGAGTAGAGGAGAGTAAGAGAAAAGAGCAGGAGAGGAGAGGAGAGATGAGATGAGATTCTGGGTATAACAGGAAGACTTTAGCAACTGAGAAAAATATCTTTTTTATTGCTTATTTTGAACAAGAGCCATTCTGGACAGGCAGATGATAAAACAGATCACTGCATAATTCCAGAGAGAAATGTTTGTCTAAGATGACTATCAGGCCCACTGAAGGTGGGAGTATGTTCAAGAAAAGAACAGGATGCATCCCCCAAACCAAAAATTGAATAGCTGAAAAGATTTATCACCATCAGAGAGGTCACTTTCGGGAAAGTTGGAGTCTTAGAACCATGAAATAGACAAAGGACACCATGTGGTGAGGTTTACTTAACCATTCAGAAATCAGGCCAAGAATTGGGTGGTCCTACTTCAAGACACCCTTGGTGGCCTCGTATCTTCTCACTCCCTTTTTATTCTTTCAAATAAGACTTCTGCAGAGATTCCAAACGAATAAAAATAATTGAACAAATGCCTCTCAGCAAAGACCGTTGAGAAGCTGAGGGTGGTGGCTCGTTCTCCAAACTTGTTGTTTGGTTCTGAATGTTTTGTCACCACCAGGCTCGGTGACAAAACCATGGAGAAGCTTCAGGGGATTCAGAAAAATAGCAATGTGGTGACACTCGTGGTCTTCAGCCCATGATACCTGTGCTTTGACATCTGAGCTGGCTAACTTACCTTCCAAAGGAGGTAAGGAGATTCACAGGATTGTTTTGGACCTAAAAAGTGACCGATGGGACATGTGGTTCCTGGGAAGAACTGTGGTGAGTTCCTCACATTTTCTTCAGTTCTGGCTGAATGAGGGGCGGGGGAGGGAGGGAGGGAATGGCCATTCAGCCAGAACTGAAGAAACTTCTTAGATGAGAAGGGAAATGTCTTCGAGCAAGAAGAAAGAAAGTCCGTTTGATCTTTTGACCTGATCATCCGTGACCTGGATGATGGAGCTTCTCCATAGAATTTCCATGTTGACTTTGCTTTCATCTAACCAGGTAGACCTCTCCGCCCCTTCTTGCCATCACCTCTACCCCCACCCTCACCCCACACTTCTCAGTTGCCCTTTCCCCCTTTTCTTTTCATGTTATTTGCCATCGGGGAATAAACTTTCACCTTGATTCCATCTCCTGCGGGGCAATGTCCCTTCAGGGATCAGTCAAATATTTGTCTCTCGCCAACCGCTGCCTTGAAAGACCGGAGCAGCAGTACAAAGAGGTGACAACACTCAGGGTCAAATGGTGTGATGTTAGCACACCGGAGGTGGATGCCACCAGCTGTGGATTCTCAACTACCTCTTGGAGAATGAAGGAGAAGGTTTGATGCCCCCAGTATGCAATCGCCACCACATGCAAGAAGTATTTGTTCCTTGATTTATTAAATTGAGATTTTTTTTTAATTGGTGGTCAACCATCATATATGAATCCTTTCTCCCGCCTTCCCTCTCTTCCCTCCTTCCTTCCCATCCCTCCTTCCCTTGTTCCTGCCTTCCTGCCTTCTTTCCTGCCTTCCTTCTCTCTCCTCTCCTCTCCTCTTTCTCCTTCCTTCCTTCCTTCCTTCCTTCCTTCCTTCCTTCCTTCCTTCCCTTCCCTTCCCTTCCCTTCCCTTCCCTTCCCTTCCCTATCCTATCCTATCCTATCCTATCCTATCCTATCCTATCCTATCCTATCCTATCCTATCCTATCCTATCCTATCCTATCCTATCCACTGCTCTAGAGTGTCTCCAGAGGGCTTCCAGAGCCTGGGGAGGCCATTTTCGCCCTCCTGGAGGCTCAAGTGAATCCTCCAGAGACTGGGGAGGACAAAAACGCCCCCGCCCCACTCTGTGGTGCAGAAGGCCGACTAGGCCACACCCACCATGGCCACACCCACCCAGCAACCAGGCAGAGAATCCCTGGCTAAAATTTTTTGTAACCCATCCCTGGGTAGAGTACTCTAAGCAACTCTCCTAGCTCCAGTTCACACCAGGCAACCTTCTGTCCAAAGAGACAACATGTCACCTTTCAGAAGACGGGGTCATGCCCTTTTGTTGATAGGGCCCTCAGCGAAGAGGAACCATGGCTTCCATCCAAGCCACGAGCGGTGGGTGAAAGCAGCTTTTGATAAATGGCACGTATTTTGTTTGCACGAAGGCCCAAGAGGGGAACGAAAGGGGTGGCTTGAAAAGGAACCAAAGGCAGCCAACCTCAAACTCAAAAAGAGAACACGCTCAATGAGCAAACAGACCCAAAAAAACATTGAAAGACGTGGCCCTTACTCCAATTCAAACACTAAGAGCAAAGCAAGGAAAGTCTAATAAAGGGGTCGGCAACCTTAAACACTCAAAGAGCCACAAAGGTCCTAACCGGAAGCCCCCCCCCCCTGTTTAATTCTGGAGCCGGCCGGAAGTCCAGTTCCCCCACCATAGAGTCTCCTCCTAGCACGGCATCCTTTTTCCTCGCCAACCAGAAGTCTGGTTCCCCCACTGTAGAGTTTCCTCCTAGCGCGGCATCCTTTTCCCCCTGCCAACCGGAAGTCCTGTCTCCCCCCAAGAGTCTCCTACTAGCACAGCATCCTTTTCCACCTGCCAACCGGAAGTCTGGTCTCGGCACCATAGAGTCTTCCGCTAGCACAGCATCCTTTTTTCTCTACCTGTCCTAACCGAAAGCCCTATCAATTGAGGAGCCGACCGGCAACAGGGAGCCGCAGCAGAGAGATGAAAGAGCCACATTTGGCTCTAGAGCCGCAGGTTGGACAATTCAGAAGCCAAGTGAGGTGTTGTAGACACCCTTAAATAATGATGGAACCGAATAGGTTCCTCTGTTTATCAAAGAACCGGATATAGAGAGAGTTATCTTTATAAAACATTTGATAATAGATTAGAAAGGGACCTTGGAGGTCTTCTAGTCCAACTTGCCCTGCTCAAACAGGAGACCTATACCAGGGGTCAGCAACCTGTGGCTCTGGAGCTGCATGTGGCTCTTTCACCCCTCTGCTGTGGTTCCCTGTCACTCAAAATATGTGTTACAACCGCCACCCATCGGCATGCAATTTATTGAGCTTTTCAACCCCAGTAGGCCAACCATGGATAAGTCCAAGAAAAGAAAAGTTTCAGAAGAAAACAGAACGTTTAATTCAACTCCATATCCTAGTTTTGTGGCCGCTCAAGAAATAGTCGGGCACGGGAAGGGTTTTGTGGCTCCCGGTGTTTTCTTTTCGGTGGGAAACGGGTCCAAATGGCTCTGCGTGTTTAAGGTTGCAGACCCCTGCCCTATACCTTCCTCGACAAAGGACAGTCCAATCTCTTCTTGAAAACCTGCAGAGATGCAGCACTTACAACTTGTTAATTGTTGGTGGTTAATTGTTCTCATGAAATACTTTGGCCACTTAATGAGAAGGAAGGGCTCCCTGGAGAAGAGCCTAATTCTGGGAACAATTGAGGGCAAAAGAAGAAGGGGACGGCAGAGAACGAGGTGGATGGATGGAGTCACTGAAGCAAGTGGTGGAGGTGTGCAGTAGCAAAAAAAAAATGGATAACAATATTGTAAATGGGTCATTTGTCCATCTAACAGATGCCAACAACTGGCAGATCTCAGAAGACCAAGTGTCTTAGAGGACTACATAACAGATATTAGGACATCAGTATCTGATAACATTTTGCAACAGCTGGACAATTTCTGATGGCGTTTCTATGGTGTGGGCACCAATACCGTATTACTCAGCGTATAAGACACACCTTTTTTGGTGAGGAAAACAAGAAAAAGAAACCTGCCTCTGCCTCCCAGCAATTTTGCCTCATTGCAGCAAACAGCAAATAGCCTGCTTTACTTTCATTTTCGTTTTCAACATAGCTTGATTAGCACAAGGGGAAAAAAAAAATCTGCTCCTAGCAATTTACCTCCTTGCAGCAAGCAGCAGAGGCCCGCGCAAAACAGCTGAGAGTCAGGAGGCCGATCCAATCAACTTGTGCTAATTAGGCTGTGCTGAAGCTGAAATGGGCTGTTTCTCCTTGCTGTTTGCTGCAGGGAGGTAAACTGCTGGGAGGCAGAGGCCAAAGGGTGGGAGCCAGTGGGTGGGCGGGGCTACATTCGGTGTAAAAGACGCACATAAATTTTCACCGCTTCATAGGGGTGCATCTTATACTCCGAAAAATACGGTATATCAAAAATATTTTCAGAAAGGGAGAGAGAAAGGGAGATACATCAGAAAACCGCAGGGTACTATTTAGAGAGAAAAAATGGGCACTTTCTTACATGAAGGACAGGCTATGTACTCAGTTGCAGAGACCACTTTTCCATTTAAAATAAATGCATATTTTAAAATGATTGTTCTTATGGAAAAGCACTCTGTGATTTGGTCATGGGGAGGGTGGGGGAGGGTGCCTGCTACTCAGGTATTCTGAAGTTAGTCTACTACTACTAATTTTGATGGGCAGTCTCGATAGCAATAGCACTTAGACTTATATACCTTTTCGTAGTGCTTTCCAGCCTTCTCTAAACGTTTTAGAGTCAGCCTCTTGCCCCCAACAATCTGGGTCCTCATTTTACCGACCTCGGAAGAATGGAAGACTGAGTCTACCAGAAAGAAGGAAGGAAGGAAGGAAGGAAGGAAGGAAGGAAGGAAGGAAGGAAGGAAGGAAGGAAGGAAGGAAGGAAGGAAGGAGAAAAGAAAGAACAATAGCAATAGTACTTAGACTTATATACTGCTTCATAGTGCTTTTACAGCCCTCTCTAAGCGGTTTACAGAGTCAGCCTCTTGCCCCCAACAATCTGGGTCTCCTCATTTGACTGACCTCGGAAGGATAGCCTATGTTTGAGGCAGTCAGGATCGAACACCTGGCAGTGGGCAGAGTTAGCCTGCAATATTGCATTCAGATAAATTGAGAGATGAGAGACAGAGTCCAACTCCCTGCACAATCAGGAGACCCTATACCATTTCAGAAAAGTGGCTGTCCAGTCTCTTCTTAAAAACCTCCAGAGATGAAGCACCCACAACTTCTGAAGGCTTTCAACTGAACAGTTCCACTGGTTCACTGTACTCACCGTTAGGAAGTTTCTCCTTAATTCTGAGTTGCTTTTCTCTCCCCCAGTGATTCTTCTGGAGAAATTCTTCGGTCTCCTCGGGGACTATAAATTGCAAGTCGGGGAAGCAATCAAGGAAGGTTCTCAGATAATCACTTTTTCAGTACACCATCACCTCCTCTTCCTCCTCCTCCTCAGCTTTTCCATGAAGTCAGTTGCTGACCAAAGAACGTTCAAATCCACCACGCAGGAGCATATAGGACAGGAGTCAGCAACCTGCAGCTCTGGAGCCGCATGTGGCTCTTTCATCCCTCTGGTCAGTCCACAATTGATAGGGCTTTTGGTTAGGACAGGTAGAGGAAAAAGGATGCCACGCTAGGAGGAGACTCTATGGTGGGGAAATTGGACCTCCGGTTGGCAGGGGGAAAAGGATGCCGTGCTAGGAGGAGACTCTATGTTGGGGGAACTGGACTTCCGGCCGGCTCTAGAGTTGAATGGGGGGCTTCCGATTAGGACCTTTGTGGCTCTCTGGGTATTTAAGGTTGCCGACCCCTGACCTAGGATATCATCCTTAACTTGTGCCTCTTGGTGAGCAGGGTGGTGTTTTACATGCCTTGCTTCAACCACTTTCCCCTGCACATTTTCCCCCGGTTCGAATCCCCTCCCTTGCTAATGCAACAACTAAGGACTTCCTGCCTGATTGGTAGGAAACAGCCCGGTTAAGTGTCATAAGATTTATTTAATTGTCTGGCTATTAGAGATAAAGGCCCAAAATAAGCAGACGGTTAGTGGAGTGAAAGCTTTTATGCTTTTAACCGAGGTGTTGCTGCACGCCCGGTGCTGATTAGAATTTAAATAGCAAGGATGTCTTGGAAATGTACGCTGGAAATAATGGCTGGAGGTGTCCGGTGGCTTAAAGTGGCTCCTCTCCCTTGAGAAACAGCACCGGAAACGAGCTGTCCCTCCATATCTATGCACCCACCACAAAACCCATCGGTTACGTTGCAAATATGGCGTTAAGGAACCCAGTTTTCCAATTTAGAAAGCAAACCACCTGTTTGGAAGAGAGATTTTAGAATCATGGGTTTACATCGCCAAAAAAAGAGAAAAGAATCAGGGAGGTCATTGGATGGACCGGCTCCAACCGGCTCCAACTGGTCAGGATGTATAAGAAGTCCTTGACTTACAGCAGTTCGTTTAGTGACTCTTTCTCACACACCCTCCCTCTCTCTCACTCTCTTTCTCACTCCCTCTCTCTCTCTCTCTCCCTCTCTCATTCTCTTTCTCTCTCTCTCTCCATTCCTCCCTCCCTCATTCTCATTCTCTTTTTCTTTCTTTCCCTCTCTCTTCCTCTCCCTCTCCCTTTCTCTCCCTCCCTCTTTCAGTCTCATTCTTTTTCTCTCCCTCTCCTTCTCTCCTTCTCTTTCTCTCTCTCCCATTCTCTCTCTATCCCTCTCTCTCCTGTCCTCTCTCATTCTCTCTACCCCGCTACCCCCTCTCCCTCCCTCTCATTCTCTTTTCCTCTCCCTCTCCCTCTCCCTCTCTCATTCTTTCTCTCTCCATTCCTCCCTCCCTCATTCTCATTCTCTTTTTCTTTCTTTCCCTCTCTCTTCCTCTCCCTTTCTCTACCTCCCTCTTTCATTCTCATTCTTTTTCTCTCCCTCTCTTTCTCTCTCACCCATTCTCTCTCTCTCCCTCTCTCCCCTGCCCTCTCTCATTCTCTCTCCCCGCTCTCCCTCCCTCACATTCTCTTGTTTTTCTCTCTCTTTCTCTCTCTCCCTCTCATTCTCTTTCTCTCTCCCCCATTCTCTCTCCCCCACTCCCCCTCTCCCTCCCTCTCATTCTCCTTCTCTCTCTCTCTCCCTCTCCCGCCCTCTCCCTTTTCTCTCTCTCTCTCCCTCCTCTCTCTGGAAATGGTTCCCGTAAGTGCCATTTTAAAATGAACATATTGAAGCAAAATAAATAAATAAATATTTTAAAAGACCCCCAGTCCAAAGGATGCAAGTGCTAAGCACCTTCCTCTGTACCTTGATCCAGCTTGATGCGAAGCCTTGCCCTCAATACACAGTTATTGATTGAGCTGGCATTCTTCCTCTGTTCTTGGCCAAAGGCCCAGCTGAGGACTCTCCCCTTGCAGCACACAAATGTTGTGTTCAATTCTCCTTTCTTCCAGATCCAAGTTCAAGACGAAAAACTTTCGCTTGACCTCAATCCTGCGTCGGTGTTGGGCACCTTCCATTCTATCTCGATCCAGAAGGAAAGTCCTTTTACTGATAGTCCTCGACTCACAACCATTTGCTCAAAGTTACAATCCCAAGTCTAGCTACCTCCAAGCAAATCGCTACTTGACAATGAAAGATTCCAACTTTCCCGGATGGATTGACCCAACTTGACCTCTTTGTTCCTCTAGAAGAATAGTTACCATTGAAGAAGGGATGTGAGTCTGCTTATAAAAACCGCCCACTCTGCCTTGAGAAAGAAGAGAGGTTAAGAAAACGCCCGATTATCTCAACTTGTGAGAAAGAAACTCAAGATTACCCCACATTGATTCTCTTTGGTATAAGAAGGTGCACGGGAGACTCTGACAGACTTTCAAAAGATTCTGTTAGGTTAGCCCACTGCAATCAGCTGTAGAAATGTTTTAAATAAATAAATCAGGAGTCCAATAGATGCTGTTTGTTTCTTGACCTCGTCTGGCTCGAAAGGCTGACGATTCCTCAATGACTAACGATAGCTATTAATTGCCATCTGTCTATTATCAATCTGGCTTCATGGGAACAGCCTCCTACGAGAACTGGAGAGACCAGGAAGGAATTTGATTTAAGTCAGAGATAAGCTAGCTTTCTGCTGGCTAGGAATCCTAATTTATTTTCCCATAGACTGAAGAACCTCAGGTTACCTCCTGGGGATGCAAAAAAAAAAAATAGCCATTTTTCAGTCCTCTTGCATCTCGAGATGTAAATTTTAA
The DNA here is from genome assembly GCA_038048745.1 of Coluber constrictor foxii. NCBI lineage: Eukaryota > Metazoa > Chordata > Lepidosauria > Squamata > Colubridae > Coluber > Coluber constrictor. Next base: position 13,109 of record JAWJVD010000120.1, on the reverse strand, counting down.
AGGTGGAAATAGGAATGGGAGGGATTTTTTTTTAAGGAGCCTAACCATTTTACCTGTCACTCTTGGAAAAATCCCTTGCTTACTCTGTGATTAAAGATCTTCTTTCATTGCCTGGACCTAAGCAATATACTCTTCTGACCAGTTATTAGAACACAGAATCCTAGAGCTGGAAATGGGACCTCGGAGGTCTTCTAGTCCAGCCCCCTGCTCAAGCCAGGAGACCTTTTTTTTTTTAAAAAATTTGATTTATATGCCGCCCTTCTCCGGAGACTCAGGGCGGCTTACAATGCGTTAAGCAATAGCCTTCGTACTTTTGTATATTTATATTTATACAAAGTCAGCTTATTGCCCACAACAAACTGGGTCCTCAATTTACCCACCTTAGAAAGGATGGAAGGCTGAGTCGACCTTGAGCCTGGCTAGGATTGAACTCAAACCCCAAGTTGCTGCAACGAGATGGGCACCCTCTAAATTGTTTGAATGAAAACGCAATTAATAATAAGCCGAGAAGTTTTGCGATTGGCTTTCCGTATTGTCTTCCCCGTTTCCTACCTCACCGACAGGACCTTCCTAGCTTATTGATTCGTTATTCCATCCGTCAGCTGCTAAAAAGTTAAGAATTCGCCATTTCAAATATTTGGATTACGAGGACACTGTGCTATAGCCTTTGATATGGGGAATGGGTAAACATTGTATGGGTCTTTGGACCGAAAGAGAGGGGTTGCTGGTCCAGAAGTTTCCCTCCCTCCCTCCCTCCCTCCCATTAATCCTGGTATTTCATGGTTCTTGATGGCAGCTTCCAAAATTCACATCCTCTTGGACTGCAGGGGGAAGGCAACCCAAAATGATTTACTGGCCCTCAGAGGTAGGATAGGAAACCAGATTGAGGAGGAGGTAGGGAGGAAAAGGAAGTGGCTTGGGACGTTGAGAATTTGAGGAGAGACCGGTACAAATGGAATTCTTCAAATCTGACATGTGGGAGGAAGCAAAGTGACCCCAAAGACTTCCTGCCCCAAAACCTTGTTTCTTTCTAGTTGCCTCTTCTTCTTCCACGAGATTCCCAATATTTCCATAAAACGATCAGTTCCTTTCCAACATGGCCTTTATAAAAGGATTAAACTAAAAATTTAATTCTTTCCGTCAAGAATTGTTTCCCGTACAATAATTCCTAGTCGAAGGACAAATAGTATTTGCAATAACATTTTGCAGGGCATTTTTGAATCTACAGCAGGATTCTCAGCTCCCCATTCAGAATCTCTTTTTATATATTTTCAATCTGTTATTCATGATCGTTAATAAAGCTGATGACCAACTGAGCAGTCTAAGGGGTTAAGGCATTGGGCTAAAAACCAGGAAACGTTGAATTCTAGTCTCAACTTAGGCACAAAAACTGGCTGGGCAACTTTGGGCCAATCACCAGGAGACAGGGAGTACTGGTTGTGCCATAGGCACCAAAGCCAATGGGCAACTTTGGGCCAATCACCAGGAGACAGTGAGTTCTCGTCCTGTCATAGGCATGAAAGCCAACTGGGCAACTTTGGGCCAAACACTAGGAGACAGTGAGTTCTCGTCCTGTCATAGGCATGAAAGCCAACTGGGCAACTTTGGGCCAAACACTAGGAGACAGTGAGTTCTCGTCCTGTCATAGGCATGAAAGCCAACTGGGCAACTTTGGGCCAATCACCAGGAGACAGTGAGTTCTCATCCTGTCATAGGCATGAAAGCCAACTGGGCAACTTTGGGCCAAACACTAGGAGACAGTGAGTTCTCGTCCTGTCATAGGCATGAAAGCCAACTGGGTGATTTTGGGCCAGTCACCAGGAGATGGGGAGTTGTAGTCTCACCTTTGGCATGAAAGCCAACTGGCCAACTTTAGGCCAATCACCGGGAGACAGGGAGTTCTAGTCCTGCCTTAGGCATGGATCTTTCTTTTGGCTTCAGATTGAATTGACCAGGTTCAATTTGCCTGATCTTCAGGCATAGGTAAGCATAAGGCAGGATGGACAACTCTAATGAGTTCTCTTCTGTTGCTTCTGGAACGAAGGAGAGGTTTTGATAGACACATTCAGGGAAGGAGCTAAGAAAGGATTTTTTTTTTAAATGAAGAAAGGCTGAACGAGTGTGTCCAATCAACTCTGAATGGCTGATCGGAGCAGAAGTGCTGCAGGGCAGTGTCAACAGCAATTTGTTGTTGTGTTAGCTTGTGTCTTCCTGAGAGAATCAGGCTGTTTTGGGGTTGGTGGACCACCCAGAAAAAAGCTGCGGCAAAAGAAGATTGCAACAAGGACAGTGAGCCAACCGATAAAAGTTTGCTTGATGCCAAGAGGAGCAAACCTTCCATGCAAGTTTCCTCCAATTTCTTGGATTGATCACGAAGTGGGTCGAGCCAAACTATGGCAGGACTAGAACTCACTGTCTCCTGGTGATTGGCCAGGTAATTAAGAAAATATTGGGATGTGCAGAAATGAATAGATTAACATTGGTAATTCAAGGAAAAGAAGAATCGGAGTGTTACAGTATATGGGGGGCAATTCTATCAATGGATAGAGATGGGATACACATAAAAATTAATATAAATGTAAGAAATTTGGACAAAATGTTGTAATAAATTAAATTAACATGTAAAAGCAAGACAGAAATAATAGTAAAGGAGGTATATGAGGATGATGACACACTGAATGATTAATTATGTATTGTTTGTTTAAACATAAAAAGAAAAAAATTATATATAAAAAAGAAATTTGGGGTTCAGTTGTGGTCATAATTTTACATAAATTATGTTTCAACTTCCACCCTCAAAATGATGCTATAGGGCACTGCACACCAGAACAACAAGACACAAGGACAGTTTTCCCCCCGAATGCCATCACTCTGCTGAACAACTAATTCCCACAACATTGTCAAATTATTTACTAAGACTGTATTACTATTCTTCTTCTCATCTTTCCTAGTACCTATCTCTTCCCACTTATGGCTATATCCATATTGCTTGCATCTTTACAACTTACATTGTTTTTATTGTTTCCTAGTATGATTCGATTGCTTATTAGTATCCTCAGTGTTGTATCTTATGATCCTTGATGAATATATTTTATTTTTTCTTGATGTACACTGAGAGCCTATGCACCAAAGACAAATTCCTTGTGTGTCCAATCACACTTGGCCAATAAAGAATTCTGATTCTGATTCTGATTCTGATTCTGATTCTGATTCTGATTCTGATTCTGATTCTAATTCAAGGACTGCTTGTATTTCTCAAGGAACTGTTTCAGTAAACACAAGGTTGACCCTTTCAATAACAAGGCAAGCAAATTAAGATTCGCCACAGCCAATGCTGTAAAAGCCTATGGTGCCAATGCTGAGACCTTGACTTGATTTATCTTGATGTCTGGTTGAATTCCATGCATTTGGGGTTCTCTTTGGTAACCTTTTCACCTCATTACTTTTTTTTTTTCCTAAGGTGACTGACTGGTTGTTATAATTTATCATGAGTGCATCTTGTTTCATTCCTGTCTCCTCCAACGGAAGGAGCAGCCGGTCTCCTGGAGGTCACACGCATTCTTCCCCTTCCATCTTTCTCCCTTTCCAGCTCAGATTTGTCACTTTCAAAAACCATGAATTTGGGATTTGATGCCCTTTAATTGATTTCACCCTCAACAAGTCAGACTGTCCATCACCCGTTTCCTTCAGTTGCGTGTGTGTGTGTATGTGTGTTTTCCTTTCTTCTTCTTTTGTCCTTTCAGTTTGGGGTCAAGCTTTCTCACATAAAATCCGTGGCCCTAGCTAGTAGCTGTCACTAATGCTCTAATCCCATTTGGGTAATTTTCAAGGAGAAGGCAGACTGCTATCATGTCACCCTCTAGTCCTTCTTTTCATTAAACTGGACATACCCAATTCCTGCAACTGTTCTTTGTATGTTTTAGCCTCCAGTCCTCTAATCGTCTTTGTGGCTCTTTTCTGTACTCTTCCTAGAGTTTAAACATTTTGATAGACAATAGATAGATGATAAAGAGATAGACAATAGACGATAAATGATAGTTGATAGATTATATATATATATATATATATATATATATATATATATATATATATAGAGAGAGAGAGAGAGAGAGAGAGAGAGAGAGAGAGAGAGAGGGGGGGGGGGGGAGGGATGATGGATGAATGGATGGATGGATGCAGAGCTAGATAGATAGATAGATAGATAGATAGATAGATAGATAGATAGATAGATAGATAATGGATGGATGATAGATAGATAGATAGATAGATAGATAGATAGATAGATAGATAGATAGATAGATAGATAGATAGATAGATAGATAGAGATAGATAGATGATAGATAGATAGATAGATAGATAGATAGATAGATAGATAGATAGATAGATAGATAGATAGATAGATAGATAGATAGATAGATAGAGATAGATAAATGATAGGGAGTTAGAGAGAGAGTCTAGGCACCTCTGGAGGAAGGGATTGGAATAATCAGAGGTTATTTTGCAACTATGATTTATTTATTTATTTATTCTTATTTTTATTTAATTTATGACCTATCACTTTGTTGTTGTATGTACACTGAGAGCTTATGAACCGGAGACAAATTCCTTGTGTGTCCAATCACACTTCGTCAATAAAGAATTCTATTCTATTCTATTCTATAATCAGAAGCCTCTGTGTGTTTGTGTGTGTGTGTGTGCCTAAGTTGCTTTCTCTCTGGGTGGGGAATGTCTGTGTCAGATATCCTGCCCAATTTCAGATGTTCTATTTGGCCAAAGGCAGTTTTAATAAACCAATCTAAGCCAAATGTTTTGAGCTCAGTGCCCGGTGAGGGATTCTGACCCTTACTGTTGTAACAAATTGGATGCCATGTAGGTTCCAGGTGCCCCAGGAAGGAGCTGGGAGGGCGAGCAATGAAATGGGGGCTAACATTACATAGTCTTTCTTTGAAACACCCCCCAGCCTCAAGGGCAGACATTCACTCAGGTTTCCAGATCAACACAAGCAGAAGAAGCTGGCTTCGGTTTGTCAGGAAATCAGAACAAGCTAAGCCCACCCACCCCCATCCCCAAAGTCCATGGGACAACAAGAAAACTGAGAAGGCTGCAAGGGTGCAGAATTGTTTCCACATTTGGACCAAACCCTACGGTGAAACTTTGATTTCAATTTTCCATAATTTAACCTTACACTTCTGGGCATGTTGGTAGAAAACCTGCCCTCCTCCCGCTTCCCCACTCCCCACCCCAAAAATAAGAAGTCTGGAGAGAGGTTGTTGTTAGTTATGAAGTCGTGTCTGACCCATCGCGACCCCATGGACAACGTTCCTCCAGGCTTTCCTGTCCTCCACCATCCTCTGGAGTCCATTGAAGCTCACATCGACTGCTTCAGTGACTCCATCCAGCCACCTCATTCTCTGCCGTCCCCTTCTTCTTTTGCCCTCCATCGTTCCCAGCATTAGGCTCTTCTCCAGGGAGTCCTTCCTTCTCATTAGGTGGCCAAAGTGTTTGAGTTTCATCTTCAGGATCCGGCCTTCTAAAGAGCAGTCAGTCAGGGTTGATCTCCTCTAGGACTGACCGGCTGGATCACCTTGCAGTCCAACGGACTCGCAGGAGTCTTCTCCAAACCTCCATTTTTCTCTTTAATAGAGGTTGAATCTCTAACTTCTGGATCTTCAACTCTGCTGGACTGCCATTTTCATATGGGTGGAAGAATGAAAGATAGAGTAGATGAGCTTGGATCACTGAAATGAAGAAAGGAACAATCATGACTGGCTGTTGAATGTGGGTGACAAACTCTTTTGCCATTGGTTGAAAAGCTCTGAGGTCATAGAAAGTGTGTGTTTAGCTTTGAATGCAAAGATGATAAAGGATGTGGAGGCTACATCTTATGATCAACAGTTGAGGAAGCTAGTAAGAAAAGGATTAGGGGAGGCATGATAATAGTGTTCTAATATTTGAGGGACTGCCACAAATGAGAGGAAGTTAACCTATTCTCCAAAGCATCTGAAGACAGAATAAGAAGCAATGGATGGAAACTTATCAAAAAGAGAACCAACCTTGACCTGAGAGTCCTGAGAATGAGAACAATCAGTAGAATGGAATGGAATGGAATGGAATGGAATGGAATGGAATGGAATGGAATAGAATAGAATAGAATAGAATAGAATAGAATAGAATAGAATGAATAGAATAGAATAGAATAGAATAGAATAGAATAGAATAGAATAACAAAGTTGGAAAGGACCTTGGAGGTCTTCTAGTCCAATCCCTTGCTTAGAAAGGAAACCCTACACCACTTCAGACAAATGGTTATCCAGCATTGCCTTAAAAACTTCCAGTGTTGGAGCCTTCACAACTTCTGGAGGCCAGTTGTTCCACTAGTTAATTGTTCGCACTGTCAGGAAATTTCTCCTTAGTTCTAGGTTGCTTCTCTCCTTGATGAGTTTCCATCCGTTGCTTCTTGTCCTGCCCTCAGGTGCTTTGGAGAATAGCTTGACTCCCTCTTCTTTGGGGCAGCCCCTGAGATATTGGAACACTGCTATCATGTCTCCCCTAGTCCTTCTCTTCATTAAACTAGACATATTCAGTTCCTGCAACCGTTCTTCATAAGTTGAAGCATATGAACCATTCTTCATATGTTGATATGGCAAGAACAGCTTGCCTTCAGAGGTCGTGGGTGCTCCATCAGTGGAAGTTTTCAAGAAGAGACTAGGCAGCTAGTCTAGACTAGTTCAGAATGGGTATGAGGTCTCCTGTTTGAGCAGGGGCTTAGACAAGAACACCTCCAAGGTCCTTTCCAACTCATCCATTTTCATTTCTATTAATCTCTTATGGATGCTCCATCATTGGAGGTTTTCAAAAATAGACTGGACAACCATTTGACTGGGATGGTATGAGATTCTCCTGCCTTGAGCAGAGGGTTGGATCCCTTTGAGCCTATGATTCTATGTTCTATATCACTCACCCTTAATTCAGCCTTTTTAAAAGTCTGCCTAGAGATATCAGTTGTACCTTCTTTTTGGTATTGCTGTTCTCCTTCAGTTGGTTTTCTAAACCCTTTTACCAAAACAGCCCACACTTTTCATGAAGTTTGGTGATCTCCTCAAATTCTGAAAAATTTCTGAAAGATAACCATGATGTTTGGCAGTCTGGAGAAACAAGAAGTAGGTAGAAAGGGAAGTAGAGAGGTAGAGAGGTAGAGAAAAGGAAGGAAGAAAAGAGGGCGGGAGGGAGGGAAGGGAGGGAGGGAGGGAGGAAGGAAGGAAGGAAGGAAGGAAGGAAGGAAGGAAGGAAGGAAGGAAGGAAGGAAGGAAGGAAGGAAGGAAGGAAACCCTCTACCACTTTCTCCCAGTGTCACTGTGATGCCCCTTCCCTCCACTCTGAAAGACTGCAGAAAGTTGCTTGCATTAATGGATTGGAAGTGCTAAGGGTTGACCATGTGGAGACTTCAGAACATATGCAATTTCACGCTAATGTTTCCAAAGCACTTTGAAAACTATGTGCTGTACTATAATTAACATTGAAGGCAGTTGTTGACCACAATCTATTAAAGAAAAATGATGGGGGAATTGGAACGGTACCTGAGCATGAGGAACGGGTGTGAATGAGATTAATGGGGAGGAGGAGGAGGGGGAGGAGGAGGAGGAGGAGGAGGAGGAGGAGGAGGAGAAGAAGAAGAAGAAAAGAAGAGTTAGAAATAGTAGAAGAAGAAAAGTTAGAGGAGGAGAGGAGGAGGAGGAGGAGGAGGAGGAGGAGGAGGAGGAGGAGGAGGAGGAGGAGGAGGAGGAGAAGGAGAAGAAGAAGAAGAAGAAGAAGAAGAAGAAGAAGAAGAAGAAGAAGAAGAAGAAGAAGAGTTAGAAATAGTAGAAGAAGAAAAGTTAGAGGAGGAGAGAGGAGGAGGAGGAGGAGAAGAAGAAGGAGGAGGAGGAGGAGGAGGAGGAGGAGGAGGAGGAGGAGGAGGAGGAGAAGAAGAAGAAGAAGAAGAAGAAGAAGAAGAAGAAGAAGAAGAAGAAGAAGAAGAAGAAGAAGAAGAAGAAGAAGAAGAAGAAGAAGAAGAAGAGTTAGAAATAGTAGAAGAAGAAAAGTTAGAGGAGGAGAGGAGGAGGAGGAGGAGGAGGAGGAGGAGGAGGAGGAGGAGGAGGAGAAGAAGGAGGAGGAGGAGGAGGAGGAGGAGGAGGAGGAGGAGGAGGAGGAGGAGAAGGAGAAGAAGAAGAAGAAGAAGAAGAAGAAGAAGAAGAAGAAGAAGAGAAGAAGAAGAAGAAGAAGAAGAAGAAGAAGAAGAAGAAGAAGAAGAAGAAATAGTAGAAGAAGAAAAGTTAGAGGAGGAGAGGAGGAGGAGGAGGAGAAGAAGAAGGAGGAGAAGAAGGAGGAGGAGGAGGAGGAGGAGGAGGAGGAGGAGGAGGAGAAGAAGAAGAGAAGAAGAAGAAGAAGAAGAAGAAGAAGAAGAAGAAGAAGAAGAAGAAGAAGAAGAAGAAGAAGAAGAAGAAGAAGAAGAAGAAGAAGAAGAAGAAGAAAAGTTAGGAGGAGGTGGAGGAGGAGGAGGAGGAGGAGGGAAGGAAGAGTTAGAAGGCAGAGGAGGAGGTGGGTGGCAGTGGTTTAAAGAACTTCTTATTCAGGCAACCTCTCTGCTCATAGGATGCTTACCCAGAATCAGTCCCCATAGCTAAAAGGCTATATGTATCTATTTCTTACAAAACTGACAAAAGCTTTAATCCAGTGGTGAAATCCTCCACAGTTTGTCACCAGTTCACTGCCTGTACATGTGCAGTGCACACCAAACACACCCTGTGTGGGAAAAAAGGAGACTTAAGAAGGTAAGTAGAACAGCGAAAGGGGGGGGGGAAATCAGTTGTGCCGCGCGATTAGATTTGCTAGAAAGCAGGATTTCCTGCTTTCTAGCAAATGTAAATCGCACGGCACAGCTGATTGTTGGAAATACCAGTTCGGAGAAACCGGTAGCTTTTAAAACTACCAGTTTGCCCAAACTGGTAGCTTTTGTTCTGAACCGGTGTGAACTGGTAGCATTTCATCCCTGCTTTAATCGCATAGTTGCAGTCACTATCTGGACAATTTGAACCCCTCTTTTCCCCAAAGGGCAACCCCACTTCCTTCCTTGATAAAGTAAATAGCAATACCACTTAGTCTTATATACTGACCCACAGTGTTTTATAGTACGCTAAATGCGTGGACTTCAGCTCCCAGAAGTCTCAGGGATGACCAAGTTGGTTCGAAAAGTCTGGTTTTTTTCCCCCCCAATAATTTTATTAGCAATAGCAATAGCGCTTAAACTTATATACCCCTCCACAGTCCTTTACAGCACTCTCTGAGCAGTTTACAAAAATGTCAGTATATCTCATTTTACCGACCTCAGAAAGGATGGAAGGCTGAGTCAACCTTGAAGCGGTCAGGATCGAACTCCTGGCTTGTGGGCAGAGTTAGCCTGCAATGCCACATTCTGACCACTGCACCACCACAGCTCAGTAAAGGAGGAAAACATTAAACAATGGAAGGAAGAAGGAACCAGAAAACCCTATGCCAGTGTTGGCGTACCTTGTCGGCACCGAGTGCCGAAATAGGAGCGTGCGGGCAGGTGTGGGGGAGTGCCAGTGGGGGAGTGCTAGTGTTGGCGTACCTTGTCGGCACCAGTGCTGAAATAGGAGCGTGCGGGCAGGCGTGGGGGAGTGCCGGAAACCAGAAGAGCAGCTCCCCGGTGCAAATGCGTGGGAACGCCAGAAACTGGAAGAGTGACCTGGTCTTCCTGGTTCTGGCGTGCATGAGCATACAAACACCAGCTGGCCAATGCACATGTGAGCACCGGAACCTGGAGAAGCAATAGGTGACAGCTGGCGTGCCCGGAGAGATGGCTCTGTGTGCCACTTCCAGCACATGTGCCATAGGTTCCCCATCACGGCCCTATACTATAGCAATTGCTTCATTCGTTTTAAGCAGACTTGAAAGAGTTAGTCCGTCATTATCTGGTGTCTTCCAAGAAACCAGATTCTTAACTTCAGAAAATAACACTTGGTAAAATTAGGGCCTGAAGGAGATGGCCCATTTCCAGGTTGATAAGCCCTATAGAAGAACATTGACTCAGGGATAGACTCAGGGATAGACTCAACTGGAAGGGTGAAATCAGCCGAAAGCTATGATAGTCTTGCAAGAACCCTTTCTTCATTCATTCTGGCTTGTCTGCACACTAATTGTTTTGTACGTACAGTATTGCTGTAGCTTTGCAATTCTTCCCACACTTCTGGAAATTACACGGATGTCATTATGCCTATATTACAGATGTAAGATAGTTAAGACACCAGAGGTGGAAAAACCACCCAAGGAGATAAGAGAATGGGAAGAAACAAAACAGCCACTTTCATTTCGTGACTCACCCTCTTTAGCATAATGTCACACCAGACAAAAGTGCCACTAATGGGCACTTGTAAGCAGAATGGCCCACATCATGTGGTAGCACAGCTCTCAAGTCAGAAGACTTCTCCTTTCACCAAACCCATCCATCCAATATGGCATGGTCAGCAATACTTAATGTTCGTCCAGGACATTTCGGTCTTCTCACCACATGGTTCTAATTGGAGGAAGTTGCTTTTGGTCCCCTGGAGATTTGTCGTTTGAATGTTGCTAGGATCTCCCACAGAAATAAATAAAATAAAATTTGTGAAATAAAAACTGAACAATGAAATCTACTAAAATACATGCAATATGAGATCTATCTGTCCTGTCATCTCTCTCTCTCTCTCTCTCTCTCTCTCTCTCTCTCTCTCTCTCTCATCTACCTACCTATCTATTTATATCTACTTACCCATCTATCTACATAATTATCCATCTATATCTATCATCTGTCTGTATGTCTGCCTATCATCTGTTTATGTCTATATCTGTCTGTCTGCCTGTCTGCCTATCTATCTATCCATCTAATCTATCTAATCTATCTATCTCTATCATCTGTCTGTATCTATCACCTATTTCTCTCTCTCTCTATCATCTATCTATCTATCTATCTATCTATCTATCTATCTATCATCTATCTATCATCTATATATGCTATCTAACTATCTATCATCTATTTATCTATCTCTATCTATCTATCTATCTATCTATCTATCTATCTATCTATCTATCTATCTATCTATCATCTATCTATCATCTATCTATCATCTATATATGCTATCTATCTATCATCTATTTATCTATCTCTATCTCTCTATCATCTATTTATCTATCTCTATCTCTCTATCATCTATCTATCTATCTATCTATCTATCTATCTATCTATCTATCTATCTATCTATCTATCTATCATCTATCTATCATCTATATATGCTATCTCTCTATCATCTATTTATCTATCTCTATCTCTCTATCATCTATCTATCTATCTATCTATCTATCTATCTATCTATCTATCTTCTATCTATCCATCCATCCATCCATCCATCCATCCATCCATCCATCCATCAATCTATCAATTTACTAGACCCCGTGACCTGTTGGATCATCTTTTCAATTCTGTCATCGTTTCAGAGACATTGAAACAGAGACAGTTGGATCAAAGTCTCCCCACGATGCTTCCAATATTAAATTAGATTGGACCCAAAATAAATAATCTTTAAGGTTATTTCCAGCATCACATCCAGTTTAAGCATGGTATGAAGCCTAAATGATACTCGATTAGGCAGGGATAGCATTATTACTACGAACGAAGTCAAACAAGCACAGTCCTCCAATTCAAATCGGAACACCCCCTTCTTAACGTCCATCTTGCTTGCTCTCCGATTTGAATTTATTTCCCAGGGAAGTGAAAAATCGAGGCAAAAAAAAGTAAACATCCCTGTGTGGGTTGGGTTTATTGTCCCCCTCATTTTTTTCTTTCTTTCTATATTTACTTCATTTTTAAAAAAGAGAGAGAGAGAGAGAGAAGAAGAAGAAGCTGCATCGTAAACCCAGGTCACCTTTAATTTTATAACCGTGGAAGGATATTTCCTTTGCTTGTCATCAGTGGCCTCGTTCCTAATTCTGCAATTTGTCCTCATCTGCTCACCGCCTGCCCATCAAGCTGGCTACGAAGAAGACCATTCCATTTCCACATTTCTTCCTGTTGCAGAAATTAGAGACGAGCGACTGCAGGAAATAGAATTAGGGGACATATTAATTGGAGAATCGAGTAGGGTTTGGTTCAATCGAGTAGGGTTTGGTTCCAGGCCGTTTCCTCCCAGAAGGCGGTTGCTCTTCATGTCTGTCCCTGTTTTGCATTAAAATGAAATATTCTTTAATGGCAAATGTTGTTAATGCGTGGTGCAATTATGGAATGATGTCAGTCCAGAGCTGGCAGAAACCAAAAAAAAATAAAAAAAAAAATCAGATTTTTGCACGGAAGGTAGCAATAGGAAGATGTGGGGGTGGGGCAGGCAGTGGTGGTATTCAGCTGGTTTGATCTGGTTCGGGAAAACTGGTAGCGGCGGCTGTGGAAGGCTCCGCCTACCCGCCCAGCACATGCTCACATTTGCGAACTGGTAGCGAAGGTAAGTGAATGCTACCCCAGAGGCAGGGATGATATTACATTTTTGGTCTCCTACCTACCGTAATTTTCGGAGTATAAGACACACTTCCCCCCTCCAAAAGAGGATGGAAATGTTGGTGCGTCTTATACACCGAATACTCCCATTTTTGGCCTCCTGGAAACCCCGTCCCGTGCGTCCCATTTTCTCCAAAAACAGGCTCGTTTTTCGCAAAAATGGGATAGACAGAGGGTTTGGGACAGTGGTGAAATCTAAAATTTGTTACTACCGGTTCTGTGAGTGTCGGTTGGGGGGAGGAGTAATGTGACTGGGTGGGCATGGCCAACTTTTTTTTTTTTTTTACTTTTAAAACCATTTTTTCCACAACCTCTTCAGCGAAGAGGTTGTAAAAAGATGCTTTTAAAAGCCTCTGACGATCCCAGCTGAGTTGCCTGAGTGTGCGCACGTACGAGCGGGCCCCACTGCGAATCAGTAATAAAGGTAAGTAGAACCCACTGAAACACCCACTTCCCAAGTGTTTAGGACTGAGTGATGTATCGGCAGATTATGCGAGCAGATCCAGTAAGGTGGCCTTTTGCAGCTGAC
>JAWJVD010000119.1:1200000-1541625 GCA_038048745.1 Coluber constrictor foxii | reverse complement strand
TCCAACAGCCAGTTTGCCAAACTGCTCAAAAAATTAACAGTCAGTTCTCCCAAAGTGGTGCAAACTGGCTGTATCCCACCACTGCACATTACACACGAGTGTAAGATCTGCTCACTATTATTCCAGAGTGTCAGACGTGGAAAAATGAACTCAGTTACAAGAGAGGAGAGTTTAGCTGAATGAAAGAAAAAAATATGATAAAAGGATGAGCTGTTTTAGAGCTGAGCCAGTGAAGCAGCGAAGTTCAGTCTCCTCTTCATGGATTATCTGAGTGCAAAGACTGAGCAGCCATCAGTCAGAGAAGCTTTAATTGGAATTCCTGCAGAGAGGAGGGGTTGGGCTAGATGGTCTCATGGTCTCCTCCAAATTTATAAAGGTTGTCATGCCACAACATGTATCTATTGGGCTGTTGTTGCTCTAGCCCCACCTAGTGGTCGGGGGCAGATAAGCCTAACTGTATGGTCTGAAGCCAGAGTCCCTTTTCTCTCAGCCTTTGGAGGAGACGGAAGCAGCCGGTTTGACCGAGACACATGGTCACCTGGAGGCCTCCGTCCCTCACACGGAGCATCTCTGGAGTGGTTCCGGCTGCTTCTTTGTTGGCTGATAGTTAATGCTGCCTATCTCCTATTTATATTTGATTCTCATTCTGCATTTCCTCAGTTTCTCTGTGCCCTTTTCTCCCAATGAAACACCCAGATCCACCCCAGGCTCCCTTTCACTGGAGGAGAAGAGGGGGGTTTAGCTGCCTGTTGAGCTGCACAGAGACCCACCTGCAGTGGGGACGGAACAAAGGGGAAATTCCACCATCCTTATCACACACCCACAAATACAGGAATTCATTTAAAAAAGAATACAGCATTTTCAAATTAGGAGTGTGTAATATTAAAATGCCATAATATCTACTCTTTGGAACCATAAATCCCTGAATAATTGAATTAGACATATCAGTTGAGTTGGTTCCCCTCCTTCTCCTCTGGATTCCTCCTCCAAAGGATCTCAGATTAAGGGATCCATATCGGGACCCCCGTACCTCCCACGGCTGCAGCCTTTGAGTCCCCAACCTCTTTTCTCCCTCCTTCCTTCCCCTCCTCCATCTGGAGGAATAAGCGGCATTCAAGGCCTGGGCCAGAGTCTTCATCATACTGTAATCATGGTAGTCATTTGAGGCCAAGATCCTGTTCCTTTTCTCCTGGGTCTCCAGTGGGGCTTTCTGGGTGCATCTTCTGCGGTCTTTGACAGAAAAGACGTTCTTTGAAAGAGAACAGTGGAAATAATAATCTTGAAACTTTTCTTCCACAAAGAAATGCGGTTCAAAGGCATCATCCATAGGCCTTTCTTTTAACCAATAACCAAAGTTCAAAATACTATGGATGTATTTGAGAAGTCTACGATTGTTCATTTTATACTCTGCAAAATTTGTGACAATCCAGACTTTCCCTTCAATGGGTCCTGACAGACGCATAAATGTTAAATGGAAAGGAAGAATTCTCTTCCAAAGGGAATCAAATTCCATGAAGTGAACAAAGACGTTGACTTTTCTCCAGTTAGAAAGGGAATCCCTGAGGGCTGTTGTGTACCCAGTTGTTGAGAACAGTTGTGATAGAACCACACAAATTCCACTACTGACAAGCACAGGAGGAAAAATCCTCATGAAATTCTCTCCCTTCTCTGTGTCTGAAGCAAAGAGGCCAATCAGGGTCCATCTGAAATGGAGGAGCAGGTGGACAGTTGCTGGGTACTGGATCCCTTCTTTGGGGAGCATCCGGTAGAAAAAGGGGAATTTCCTTTTATCACTCAGAGCCTCTGAAGCAATTGTATGACTGATCTGAAAAAACAATGAAGAATGCTGTGTTACATTTGGGGTCAGATCAAGTCCAAAATATTAGATTTTAATAATTCAACCTGGATCTCATGAATGTATTAGAATAGTTTGTTAATCAGACAGTTTAAAATATTAAAGACAGAATATTAGCAAGATTGTATCATAATAATGGAAAATAATAAGCAAATTAAAAAACAATAAAAAGGTAAATCATATTACTGCATCATCCCTACAATTTACCACAATTAGATTAACGCGTGCAAATGCCAACTGGAGTATTCTATTTCAACAAATGGCCAATTATAATTTTTGAGGATCGCTGCATCTTTTTTTGCTTCTATATCCCAGATTCTGTCTGGAGGAAATTTTTTAACTTCTTTCTCCAGTTATACAAGAAACAGGCAGACCTCAAAGCCTAATAAGATTTGTCAGTTGCATAATCCAAGTTTGGTCTTTCATTGAAGTTTTGTCTGTTCCAACAGGCACAATTTTCAGAGTCTCTCAGTTTCCATAGATTTTTTTTTTTAAATTTGATTTATATGCCGCCCTTCTCCGGAGACTCAGGGGGGCTTAAAATGTGTTGCATTAAGCAATAGCTTTCATACTTTTGTATATTTATACAAAGTCAGTTTATTGCCCCCACAAACTGAGTCCTCAATTTACCTACCTTAGAAAGGATGGAAGGCTGAGTCAACATTGAGCCTGGTGAGATTCAAACTCGAACTATTTTGTATAAAATAGAACACCGCTCGTTGGGGGGGGGGGGCAAAAAGCCCTACTAAGCAGGTATATACAAAAGTATGAAAGCTATTGCTTAACGCATTGTAAGCTGCCCTGAGTCTCCGGAGAAGGGTGGCATATATAAATCAAACAAATAAATAAATAAATAAAACAAAAACAAAACTTAGAAAAACAAGGAATTGAGACTGATTGGTATACACAGCTACAGATACAATCAAGATACGATAAAGACTTGAAACAATATGATTTTAATTTGGGGGAATCAGAGTTGGATCAGATAATGATTGGAAAGGATGAAAAAATGATTAAAAGACTATAATTATTTGTTGCAAATTAGATTGGAAAATGATGAGGTAAAAGAGACAATGATAACATGGGCAAAAATTTTTGGATATGCAGTAGAATTAGAGAAATGGCAACAACTATGGGAAAGCAATTATAAATCGATAACTGCATATAAAGAAATCTATTTAAAATGTTTTATAGGTGGCATATGCCAGCAGAAAGATTAGCAAAGATGTTTAAGGATAAATCAGCCAAATGTTGAAATGTTTGCATTTGCCGGGATCATACTATCATATGTGGTGGTCATGTTTAGAAGCAAAAAAATATTAGTTTAGAATACAGAAATGGTTGGAAAAATATTAAAACCAGAGTTTTTTTTATTGGATATTCTCCCAGAGAGATATAGTAAAGAAGATGTGTATTTAACTATACATATAATAACAGCAGCAAGAATTGTGTTTGCACAAAATTGGAAGACAGAAAAAGTTCCGTCAGAAGGTGAAGTAATAAAAAAGATTTTCGACTGGGAGGAAATGAATAGATTAAGAATAAGAGATAAAGAGGAACCAGTGTATTTCAAGATTTTATGTACGGTTAGAAAGGAATATGAACATAAGAGGATAACTCTAGATTATAGAGATTAGATTAACTCTAAGATTAACTCTAAGAATAAGAGATAAAGATGAATCAGTGTCTTTCAAGACATGGGGAAGATTTTATATACAGTTAGAAAAGAATATGAAGATAAGAGGATAGATAAATGATTTAGATAATAGAAAGTTAAATGAGGGAGAGGATAAAAAAGAAATAGAAACCAAGATGACGCCAGAGAAAATGAAAAAGAGGGATGGGAAGGAGGAAAAGAAAGAAGATAATAAGAATAAGTGTACAATTATGATGATAAATACTGATAGAATAAATCTGAAAGGAAATTGAAATAAAGTATATACTATTAGAATACAGGAGTTATTCGGAACCAAAGAAGAAGAATATTCCACAGCAAAGAAGATAGAGAGGAGTAGAGGGTAAGAAGAGGAGAGAGAGGGAGAGGAATGGAAGAAAGGGAAAAGGTGAGGAAGGAAGGGGAAGGGATAGGAGTAGATGAGAAGGTGAATAGGGGGGAAAGAAGAGAGGAGTGGGGGAAAAGAAGGGGAAGTAGGATGAGGTAGGAGAGGAGGGAAGAGAAAATAGGAGAAGAGGGAGGGAGGGAAGGGAAGGGAAAAAGAAGAAGAAGAAGAAGGGTTGAGGGAAGAAAGGGTAGAAGAGCAACTCCTAATGTAATTAAAATGCCTTATTTTAATGCTTTCTTTAAGGAAAACATGCATATGTAGGATTAATTATGTATAAGAAAATGTACATTTTATATTATGTGTATAAAAAATAAAACTGAAAAACTTTTCCAATATTTTTTTTGGGGTAACTACACTAGATATACCCAGTTCTTGCAACTGTTCCTCATAAGTTTTAGTCTCTAGGCCCTTAATCATCTTAGTTCCTCTTTTCTGCACATTTTCCAGATTCCCTCCATTTTTTTATAATATGGTGGCCAAAACTGGATGCACTATTCCAAGTGTGGTCTTGCCAAGGCATTATAAAGCCATACCAATACTTAATATGATCTTGATTTTATCTCTGTGTTAATGCAGCCTAGGACTGAATTAGCTTTTTTGGCTGCTGCCACATGTAGGGATGGAAGAATTAATTCAGGCAGAATGCAGCAAACTGCTTCCGTTTCTGGTGTCATGTATCTTCTTCCTGGATGATCTCATTCTGGCTCTCGTCTGTGTTATCTGACCTTCCTTCTGAGTGGGGGAACAGGGAGGAGGATTTTCCAATTAGAACGCTGTTGCTGTCCTGCCTTTTATCTGCCTGTGTAAAACTGTATAAAAAATAAAGCTCTCTGCAAGAGTGGGAGAGACATCTTTGATCAGAGCAAATGCCTGGCCTCTGATTTTCTACAACCACATATTGCTAGCTCATACTGAAGTGATTGTCCACTAGGATTCCAAGATTCTGTTGTGGCTCCATTGCCTGAGCCTGCATCATCAGCAGGGGAGGACTCTGAGAGTGAGGGAGAGGAATTGGCAAGGCCTCCATCTCTAGGACTCTCCTTTCTGGCAATGCCTCCGGAGGATACCGAAGAGCAGGAGATAGGCCCAGAGCCAAGCTTGTCTCCACAGCCACAGGAGGACAGTGATGAGGGGATGAGTTTTGGTTGGATCCTCGCCAGCGTCGGAGAGACAGGAGAGCCTAGCAGAGGAAAAGGCGTGGTCGTGATTAGCTGGTGGACCACGCCTCCCAGGCTATATAAGAGAGGGATTGCAGCCTGTATCTTTGTGACGAACAAAACAAAGATTCATGGATCCCAGTTTTGAATCGGCCCTGCATCTCAGCTCTGAACATTTTGGTGGTGTGTATGTGACTGACCTATTAATAAAGACGTTGGCAAGCAGCTGCGGATTGCTGCCAAACTTTGTTATCAGCTTACTTGGTTGCCTGCCAGTTCATTAGACTCTGATTGTCTGAGGGGGGATTATTTCTGGGAACGGGGCCAGAACAGATTCCTCTCACAGTTACTGCTATGGAGCCAGGTTTCACCTCATCTGTAAGTGTACATTTGGTTTTTCTAGCCTAAGTGTAAAACATTACTTTTCTCCACAATGAATTTCATTTAATTAAGTAATTCAAGTCTATCTAGATCTATCTGACTCTTGAGCTTATTTTGATGTTGGCTATTCCTGCCACTTTAGTGTCATGTGCAAATTTGCTGATTTCCCTGTTTCTCCCCTTATCCAAATCATTCATGAAGATGTTGAAGAGAACTGGGCCTAAAATGGAGCCTTGGGGTCCCCCATTGCTTGTTTCCCTCCATGCAGACGTAGTTCCATTGAGGACCCCAGGCTGAGCCCATCTGGGAGTGATGCTGTCTCTCCCACGTATTTTTAGCTTATCAAGAAATAGGTTGTGGTTTACTTTGTCAAAGCCTTTCTGAAATCCAAATACTGTATACTATATGCACTGCATTTCATTGGTCCACTAATTTAGTCAGTTTATTCAAAAAAACGAAATAACATTTATTTATGATCCGTTTTTTGATCCTGCATTAGTCCTAGTAAGTCATTCATATCCATACTGAATAACAAGGGTTCAAATATGCATCTTTCCCTTCCCTCTTGGGAAGCATAGATCCTTCTTCTCATGGCTCCATTGAGCTCAAACCTCAATTTTCTGTTTATTGAGTCAAATGCTGCACTAACATCTAGAAAGCAGCAAACCTTGTTCTACCTCACTGATATAGATGAGATATTTCAAGACAAACTTGTTGCCAATATTAAATTATTAAGTTATCCATTTTTTCTTATAAAATCTATATAGCTTTTCACTCTACCTAAAACTTTCTGGTTCTTCTGCAAAGAATGCATTTTTCTCAAGTTTAACTAAGAGGATCATGGTATAAATGTTAGCAATATCTGCTAGTCTATTTGGTCTATAATTTCTGGAGTAATTTTATTCCAACTTAAGATGGATAAAATGCTATTATTGCCAACTTCTATCGCAGTGGATAGGGCAGGCATTATTTACCTGTGAAAATGAAGATGCCAATAGAGGCTCCAACAACCAGGAATATTTTTTGATCAGTTAAACAGATGTTAGAATATCTTCTCCAGGGAATGTATTGCTTGCATTTCAGGCCTTTTATGATTAATCTCAACGTGAACATAATGGGGTAAAATTTTGACATATTTGCTAATATGGAGAAAAGCAGCTCTTGAATTCCATGGAGAAGACATGATTGCATCTATGGCTCACCCACCACCACCCACCCCTCACTTTACCAGAGGGAGGAAAAGACACACACACACCTGTGAGACTTTGTAGATGCCTCCTAATGTTGACATCTGGATAGAGATACTCCTGTGAGCTGCATCAAGAAGAGCCAGGAGGTTCTCCTTCCTTCCACAGCTGTAGTTGGGTATATTGGCTTCTCCAGTGGAGAGAATGTCCAGCAAGGCATCTGAAGTGTGGAAAGTGCTCACATAGTTGTTATGGATGTTGTAGCCAAGTGTGAGATTGTGCAAGAGATGGGAATTCTTGTTGACCGTTTGAATGTTGAAAATGAATAGTAAGCAATAAAAAAAATTGTAAGAAGTCCTATTGAAAAAAAAAGTTGTTATATTCAACAGCCACAACAAATACTTTTGTTATATATAATATATATAATCCTCCACAAGCCTACTGAGCCTTAAACCAACATTGATCCAAAAGCAATGGTCAGTTACACAAATATGGAAATGGGCTGAGGTACGGCAACTACAACTGATTCCACCACTACTTTAAATGAAACGCTTTATCCAAGTGAGAAATTAAGGATTGAACTGAGGGAGGAAAATAATCTGCAGGCCTTTCAGCTTTTTTTTCAGACCCCTTTTTGAGTCTCTTTCACAAAATCGAAGCAAAGAGAGAAGCCATGGAAATCAAAATCATTCAGGAAATTAGACATATTCCCCAATATAGGAATAAATGAAAAATAAAAAACAGAAAAGAAGGAGAGAGTTAGAATGGAGGGAGTGCAACTCCATCACCCTGAATGACTTACAGATCATGGAAAACAAACTGAAGAGAAGGAGCTACATTGAAAAGCAACTTTACATGCAAGTTTTCCTCTCCACTGATGACTATACTGATTAGATGGTCTCCTGGGCTGTAAAAGCTCTGTGGAGGTTTTCCATCCTGGTGCCCCAAACTCAGCGGGCATTTCATTCTCAGCTTCCCAGAGACTGGATGGGAGAAAGGCAGCATCAGAGGCAGAAGCAGGAGGCCCATAATTCATGGGGTGAATCAGTCAATCTCTTTCCTGTTTCTAAAGAAGAATTAGAAGAATCAAAGGACTCTCATAAGGTGGAATATGATCCAGTTGCTTTCCTTCTTCAAACACAAAGAAACACTCAGCTTCATTTGGAAAGGAGAGAGATGTAGATTCAAGAGCACAGACTCTGCCTGTCCCCAAACTCCTTATTTCTCTGCCCAAAGTCTCCCCTGGAGGATTCGGCCAAAGAGCAGAGCTGAAACTTCTATCATAATTCTCCCTCTCAGGAGGGATCCCTGGATAATTGAACTGGTTTTTGGATTCAAAGATTGTTGGGAAATTCTCTGGGGGGAAATGAAAGGGAAATAATTCCCATGTGATTCATAATAGCAGGGGCAGAGATGGAATTAAATCAGTCATCTAGAATTGAGAGGTTTGGGGTCTCCATGCTTGAAAGTGGCCCCAGAGGGAATACATGGCACCTGTGGCTGAAGAAAGAAAGAAATCTGAGATTTGTTTGCATAGTGATGAAAGAGAAAATCCCAGGGGCCAGTTAATGCTGGAGCCTGCCACAGATCTGAAATAGCTGCCAGCTGAGTTGGAACCAACATTTACTTTATTTTGAAAGCTAATGCTCAAGGGCACCGCACAAAAGGGCTGATGCAATAGTGTGGCCAGACTGCAAGAACAAAATCAACTTTAATGAAAAATTAGTTTTTCGAACTTTGCGGAGTTAAAAAAATCTAACTGTCTCTGCTAACTGCATAGCTGTGTCTGAGGATTATGGGAAACCCGGAACTTGGACTTGGAAAAAGACTCTTTAAAGCAAGCAGCGCCCATTATTTCTCCCAAGGCTTGGCAGGAGAGAGAGCTGAAGCCCACCCAGTGAGGGTAATAACCACATTCCCCTTTTAAATTTGGCTTCATAAACACCCAGCAACTCCAGTCTTCTTAGGCCTGGCCTAACTGGGAATTCTGGAAACCAGCATCCAAAAGCATCTGTGAGGCTCCAAGCAGGAGAAAGAGCATCAAAATCACCAGTTAATCTTCTGAACCAGGGGTGAAATTTTATTTATTTATTATATTTCTATACCGCTTTTCTCCCGTAGGACTCAGGGTGGTGTACAGCCAAGATAAAAACACAAACACACAAACATCATAAAATTAAATTTTAAAATTATTAAACAATTTGGCCCAATTGAATTAAAAACCCAGAATTAAAATATCAAATTAAAAATCATTTAAATGGTCAGCCCTGCCTGTTGGAACATCAGGGTCTTGAGGGCATGGCGAAAGTTCGAAGGTCGGAGATGTTACGTATCTCCGGGGGAATTCATTCCAAAGGACTGGAGCCTTCACAGAGAAGGCCCTCCCGCTGAGGGTCGCCAGTTGGCATAATTTGACTGACGGCACCCTGAGGAGTCCCTCTCTGTGGGAGCGAACTGGCCAGTGGGAGGCTATTGGTGGCAGAAGGCGGTCTCGTAGATACCCAGGTCCTAAGCCATGGAGCGCTTTAAAGGTCATAACCAACACCTTGAATCGCACCTGGAAGACCATTGGGAGCCAGTTCAGCTCGCGCAGGAGAGGTTGCGCCCATAATCACACGCGTAGCCGCATTCTGGACCAGCTGGAGCCTCAGGGTGCTCTTCAAGGGGAGCCCCATGTAGAGAGCATTACATTAGTCCAGACCTGAGGTGACGAGCATGAGTGACCGTGTGCAAGGTGTTCCAGTCCAGAAAGGGATGCAACTGACGGATCAGGTGAACCTGATCAAAGACCCCCCTGGCTACGGCCATCATATGAACTTCTAAAGACAGCCGTGAATCCAGGAGGACACCCAGATTGTGAGCTGTCTCTGTGGGGGGGAAGTCAGTGATGGCACCTGCTGACTATACCAGGATACTGGAAGCCACAGCCACTCAGTCTTGGAGGGGTTGAGTCTGAGCTTGTTTCTCCCCAGCCAGATCCATATGGCCTCCAGATAGGAGGACATCATGTTAAGGGCATCATTGGGGTGGTCTGGGGTGGAGATGTGCAGCTGCGTGTCGTCAGCATACTGATGGACCCTCACCCCAAAACCACAGATGATCTCACCCAGCGGCTTCACATAAATGTTGAACAAAAGGGGCGAGAGGACTGACCCTTGTGGTACCTTTTAAATTCTTTCAGGCAGGTGAAGAATGACATCAGCGTACATATTTTCCTGAGGTAACTTTAATACTTTTAACTAACATCGGAACAGAACAACACTAAAAAGGCGGGAACAAAAGAACACAGCTTGACAGCTCTTAAATAGGGCAGCTGACAAACGGCTAACCAATCCGTGAACAGTAACGTTACGTTAACACCCACTAGGGATTACCCAGGAACCAACTCAATACACAACACCCCTTTCCCCTTGGACCGCGCATAGGTAGTCCTGCAGGTAAGTTGGTTGTCTTCTGACTCGTTCAGACCGTCGGAGGTTGGTTTCTTGCTTTGGCTCCAGTGGGGCTGGAATGTTGAGCTCCTCCGGACCTTGTTCAGCTGGCTCCTGCACGGACCTTTCCACATGTGCCGGATTCCCGCTGTTGTCATATACATTTACTGGTTGCCCCCCTTGAGCCTGGCAACCTTCCTCTGATCTCAGGTTCAATTGCCCTTGTAATCTTGTACCTGGAACCAAATCATCTCCCTCTGGGAATGGGTCGGTTGCAGACCATCTAGCCCTTAACTGATCACTGTGGCGGCGCCACAAACGGCCGTGGCCAAGATCTACCCTGTACGAACAGGGTCCTGTGACATCTGTAATGCTTCCTGGCAACCATAAAGGCTGCCCTGCATAATTCCGGGCATATACAGTATCTCCCACCCTGAATGCCCTACGTGTGCAGGCAGAATCTAAAGGACTGCTAGGGGCGTATTGTGGGTGAAGCCGGTCCAGAGTGGTCCTTAACCGGCGGCCCATAAGGAGCTCTGCCGGGCTTCGGTTTGTAGCTTGACAGGGCGTAGAATGTTGCACCAACAAATACTCAGCAATCCGTTCATTCCAGTCCCTGGACCCCATCCTCCCCAGTGCGTCTTTGACTGATCTCACGGCCCGTTCAGCACAACCATTACTCGAGGGATGGAATGGAGAGATCAAGCAATGACGGATACCCAAACTAGCTAAAAAGATTTCAAATGCTGAGGAAGTTAATTGGGGCCCATTATCCGAGACTAAAAGGTCCGGTAACCCATGAGTGGCGAATATCCTGCACAGGGTTCTAATCACTGCTTCAGAAGTGGTTGAGCGCATCAATACAATCTCCACCCATTTGGAGTAAGCATCAACCAATATAAGGAACATTTGTCCATGAAAAGGTCCCGCAAAATCAATATGGAGGCGGGACCAAGGACCCCTAGGATCTTCCCAAACCCTAGCCTTCTCTTTAGGTGGCATTGACCGCGACTCTTGACAACTTTTGCAAGATGCCACCCGCTCCTCAATGCACCGATCTAGGTTAGGCCACCACAGATAACTCCTTCCCAGAGCTTTCATACGCACTATCCCGGGATGGCCTAAATGCAGGGTGTCCAGAACAGCCCTTCGTAATGGAGGGGGAACCACCACCCGGTGACCCCACAACAAACAACCCGCTTGGGATGATAATTCCAGTTTGCGTACAGCATAAGGTTGTAATGCAGGACGGACGGAACCCTCAGGCCAACCCCGATTTACCCAGTCAATGACTTGAGAAATGTCCGGGTCTCGTGCAGAGGCCCTAGCAATGTCATTAGCAGTTAATGGAAATGGTGAATTGTCAATCAGACACACAGTAGAAACAGGAACTGGGTCGAACAGCAAAGTGTCAAGGGGGCAACGGCTGAGGGCATCAGCATGAGCTAAGTTTTTTCCTGGAACATGGATTAATGTGTAAGAGTAGGCGGAAAGGAAAACAGACCACCTAGTCATCCGTGGTGACATTATTTGTGGGGTTGGCCGATCCCCTGCCAAAAGACCAAGCAGTGGCTTATGATCCGTAATAAGAGAGAAATGCCGGCCATAAAGATAGTCATGAAATTTTTTAACACCGGCTACTAGGGCCAAGGCTTCTTTATCAAGCTGAGAATAGTTCCTCTCAGCTGGCGCCAGGGTCCGGGAAAAGAAAGCCACTGGAGCCTCAGAGCCATTAGGAAATTTGTGGCTCAAAACTGCACCCACCCCGTACGGTGAAGCATCGCATGCTAACACTAAAGGTAGCGTCTCGCAATATTGGACAAGGACTGAGTTAGACGTCAGGAGATGTTTAACAGCAGCAAAGGCGGTGGCCTCCTTGGTAGTCCAGACCCAAGGTGCCTTTCGGTCCAATAGTCGATGCAG
Source organism: Coluber constrictor foxii (assembly GCA_038048745.1). Taxonomy (NCBI): domain Eukaryota; kingdom Metazoa; phylum Chordata; class Lepidosauria; order Squamata; family Colubridae; genus Coluber; species Coluber constrictor. Next base: position 1,529,628 of record JAWJVD010000119.1, on the reverse strand, counting down.
GGGCTCGGCGACGGTCGCTTTATGAGGAAGAAATACCGCATAGAAGTTGAGGAGCCCCAGGAATGCTTGGAGCTCCGCTTTACTTGTAGGAGGAGGTGCCTCAAGAATTGCCCTGGTTTTCGAGGCTGTAGGATGAATTCCGTCCTTGTCAATTAAAAAACCTAGAAACTCAACTTGTGGAACAGCAATGTAACATTTGGACTTTTTTACCTTTAAACCAACGCTTTGGAATTGGCAGAGTACTGTTCGTAATCTGTTCATTAGTTCTGATGTGCTGGTGGCTGAGACCAGTACATCATCGAAATATGGGACGACCCCGGGAATTCCATGGAGCAACCTTTCCATCAAGCTCTGGAAAATTCCTGGGGCCACACTCACGCCAAATTGGAGGCGATGACACTTAAAAGCCCCACGGTGGGTAATGATCGTCTGGGCCTCTGCAGTCTGGCAATCCACAGGCAACTGTTGATAAGCCTGTGCCAAGTCAAGCTTGGCAAAAACTGATCCGTTTCCCAGTGAATGGAGGAGATGCTGTACCACCGGAATAGGGTAAGCATGGGCAGTTAACGCCTGATTTATTGTCGCCCGGTAATCCGCGCAGATGCGGATGGACCCGTCCGCCTTCATGGCTGTTACAATTGGTGTCTCCCACCGGGCGTGGTCAACTGGCTCTAAAATGCCTTGTTCTATAAGTTTGTCAAGCTCAGCGTCTACCCTGGGCCTTAATGCGAATGGCACTCTGCGGGGCTTAAGTCTCCTCGGGGGTATCTGGGGATCCAGACTAAAAGACACAGGATTCCCATTATATTTGCCCAATTTCCCATCAAACACTGTGGGGAATTCCTGACACAATGCTTCGAGCTCAGATGATCGTATGGCGTTGACTCCGTTAATAGTCAACCCTAGGGCATCAAACCAATTAAGGCCCAAAAGGCTGGGCAAAGGGCCGTCTACAATGACTAACGGCAAGGTGCCACTGAAACTTTTAAATTTGACCCTGAAATTCCTAGTGCCAACGATGGGAATGTGGCTACCTTGATAATCCTTTAAAAGAAGATCGCAAGGATGTAATCCCCTTTTGGACAGTTTAGGTACTAAACGCTTGATTGTGCTCCAGGATACTAGCGAAGTGGCAGATCCAGTATCCACCTCCATTTGGCATAATTTGCCTTCAATCTGGACATTGAGGTGAATTTTCTTTCTCATTAAGGCGTTGGACTGCCCTACCATGTGGACTTCAGAACCCTTGTAGTCCTGGAAACGCTTCTTTATCTGCCGAGATGGCTGCCTTCTGTCACTGTTCCGTGGTGAGTAGGTTGCCGGCTGGCTTTGCCCCGATTTGCATAATCTCTCAATGTGGCCTTGATGGCCACAACAGTAGCAAACGGAATTCCTAAATTTACAAGAGTCCCTCTGATGTTTTCCCCCACAACTCAAACACTCCATTTTGCGATTGGCCATGAACCTCTGCCTAGATGATTTACTACTTGCTTCGCTCAGGCGACATATGCTGGATTCATCATCCGCTTCAGAATCAGGAGAATCAATCTCATTTACAGCTGCAGCAGCTCCCCCTTTTGGTGGGCTGTGTCCCCGGGGCAAGTCAGCTATAGACAATGCTGCCAGCTCGGCGGCACACGCCTTATCTAACGCCATCTGGAAAGTCAGGTCATGTTTGGCTATCAGGCGCTTCTTTAATTCTTGGTCCCTCACTCCGCTCACAAGTCTATCGAGGAGATAATCCTCGAGATTCACAAACTCACAATGCCGCACCGCTCGCCTCAAAGCTGCTACATACTGATTTATAGTCTCACCAGGAGCCTGGTCCCGGTGATAGAAATGCTGACGGCGGGCTATTCTCGAGGGAGCTGGGGCATAGTAGTTTTTTAACTTCTTCAGAAAATCCTCCCAGGTCCCAGAATGAATTGACTCAGGTGCCATTAATGTCATGGCTGTGTCAAACATCTCAGTGCCACAGAAACTTAAAAAGTATGCCCGTTTGCGTGCACTGGACAAATTAGTATAATCGTGAGCAATCAGGAAACAGTCAAATCGGGCCATATAAACATCCCATGACTCCGTTGCTGGATTAAAAGGAGGAAAACTATGTGGGGACGCCATTTCACCCTGCTCCAATCACTCGTTCCACTCACTCGGAACTGCTGTTTACTGTCCTTTTTTTTTTTTCCCCTGATGCTGTTAATCGCACCAAACTCACATATCCTTATTCATCCTCAGAATCGGAAACATCCTATCCTTCGTCGCCAATTTTTAAATTCTTTCAGGCAGGTGAAGAATAACATCAGCGTACATATTTTCCTGAGGTAACTTTAATACTTTTAACTAACATCGGAACAGAACAACACTAAAAAGGCGGGAAGCAAAAGAACACAGCTTGACAGCTCTTAAATAGGGCAGCTGACAAACGGCTAACCAATCAGTGAACAGTAACGTTACGTTAACGCCCACTAGGGATTACCCAGGAACCAACTCAATACACAACAGTTCCCACAGCTCCCATCTTATCTCTTTTCCTTCTCTTTCTCTCCCACATATATACACCTCTGTCATTAAGAACAATGGCTCAAATGATTTGTTTATACAGTGTCAGGTTCATTGACCTTCCCAGAGTTCACTTCAGCAAGTTTATTGAGATGAAAGGGAAGGGAACTACAAGAAACATATACATATTTTTTTTTCTTTAATTCCTGCATACTACCAGGGTGGAAAGAAAATCTTTTTTCAAATAAAAGAAACTTTAACAACACTTGAAATATCATAATAGTGTTAGATCTCACATTTTTACATTTGTTCTGGCTGTGAGCTGCTCCTTTGTGTTGAGGTCTGGCCTCAGAAGGATAATGTAGCACTTGGGGATGAAGATGCAGCCCAGCAGACCAGCACTGGAGGCCAGGATGGAGAAGACCTGCACAGCCACCATGGATTTCCCTTTGGTGCTCAGGTAGGTGGGCACAAAAGTCACCCAGACACTGCAGAAGACCAGCATGCTGAAGGTGATCAGCTTGGCTTCATTGAAGGCCCCAGGCAGGTTCCTGGCCAGGAAAACCACCGTGAAGCAGATGGCAGCCAGGAAGCCCATGTAGCTGAGGGTGACGTAGAACATGACAACGGCCCCTTCGTTGCATTGCAGGATGATCTCTCCATGCTGGGAGTGGAGGTCAGAGTCAGGGAAGGGGGGAGAAACTCCCAGCCAGATGGAGCAGATGATAATTTGGACAGCAGAAGAAGAAAGGACGATGGAGTTGGCCAAGCTCTTCCCCAACCATCTCTTCACTCGGTTTCCTGGTTTTGTGGCCAGGAAAGCCAGCACCACCATGATGGTTTTGGCCAAGAGAGAAGAAATGGCAACTGAGAAGATGAGGCTGAAAACTGTCTGTCGGAGAAGGCAGGTGGCTTTCTTTGGTTGACCAATGAAGAGAAGAGGAGACAAGAAGCAAAGCAGGAGGGAGACCAGGAGGATGTAGGAAAGGTCTCTGTTGTTGGCTTTGACAATGGGAGTTTCTCGGTATTTAATGAAGATGATTAAAAGAAGGCCTGTGGTTAAGAAGAAGAGTAGAGCAAAAGAGACCAGGATGATGCCCAGATGTTCCTCATAAGACAGGAAGGTTATGACTTTGGGGATACATTGGACTCTGACTTCATTTGGATATTTGTCATCTGGACACTTGGTGCATTTTTCTGTATCTGAGAAATCAAAAAGCAACATTCTTTAATATTCTATCCTTTTATTTTACAAGAAATACCTTCTTTGGATAACAGCTGATACCACGGGCTTTTTCCAAGAAGTATTTCTTAATGATTTCATTAAAAGGAGCATAAGAATGATATATATATTTTTTAAAAATGTAGCTATTTATATGAAGGTGAGCGAAGACATAGGATGTTAATTATTTCCTATGTAATGTGTAGAATCTTCAGAGGAATCTATATTATTAGAGGTTAATATTGAAACATATAATCTTTTTAGGCAAACATCTTGAGTCCTGCCCCATGGCAGTTAATATCCTGGACTTGGAGGATACCTACAGTATCTTGTAACATCCGGAAGCAACCTGGAATTAAGGAGAAACTTCCTATCAGTGAGAGGAATTAGCCAGTGGAACAGCTGGCCTCCAGAAGTTATGGGTGTTTCAACATTGGAGGTTTTTAAGAAGAGACTGGACAGTCACTTGTCTGAAATGGTATAGGTCAGTGTGGCTAAAGTTTTTGCCATTGTGTGCCAAAAGTGAGGGGAGCACGGGAAGGTCACGTGTGCATGTGCCCACACTATGTGCCCTGCCCCCCCCGCACATGCATGCATGACCCCCCCCCCGTGCTCCCTGTGCTTTTGGCACATGATGGCACAGTGGGCCCGGTAGGCCTGTTTTTCTCCCTCCCCAGGCTCCAGAGGCTTTCTAGAAGCCTGGGGTGGGCAAAAACGGCCTTCCCCACCCGCCCGGAGGCCCTCCGGAGGCCAGAAACAGCCCATTTGCTGACTTCTGGTGGGACCAGAAGGCCCAAAAATCAGCTGACCAGCACACACATGCGTGCCAGAACTGAGCTTGCATGCCCACCAATATGGCTCTACATGCACCTGTGGCACACGTGCCATAGGTTTGCCATCATGGGTATAGATTCTCCTGCTTGAGCAGAAGATGGGACTAGAAGACCTCCAAGGTCCCTTCCAGATCTATTCTATTCTGATTGATTGCTCTACATGACTAGCAGAATAATTGTGTAATGAGTTCCCCCCATAACTATCCACAAGCACCTCATTATGGCCCAGTGACACTTTCTCAGTGATCCTCAAGGGAGGCCAATAAACAATGAATTGCAAGGTCTTTCAGAAGGTGGACCTGAAACAATTCATCTAGTTTCAAAGATCTCAGACGTTACTAGAAAGGTAAACTTAGCAGCACATATCCAAACTAAAAAGCAGAAGAGATATTTCCTCTGCTGTTAGTAAAGCTTGCCCAGTGTGCCACCCCATCCTTCCATCTCTTCCCAGCCCCTCCTTCCACGTCTTTTTGATTTACTTCTGTTTAGATAAGAAATTGTGCAGGTTAAAAATAAAAAAAAATGGAGACTTCTGGGGTGATGTCATGGTGTTGTGATCTAATAAACAGAGCTCCATCTTTGTGGATTGAATTTTTGCATCAGGAAGCCAGTATCGGCGAGAACTGACCCTGGAGAGGTCAGTTCTGTAGAGAAGAAATTTTCAGGGTAATGGGCAGTTGCGTGATCCCCCGTTATGGAAGGAAGAACCCCTTAAATTTCGGTGCAGAATAGACCGGCTGTAAAGGTCGGATCTGGAGGTGTGATGGCCCATGTGAATAGTGAAGGAAGCAAGAAGTGGAAAAACAGCTAGATATATATTTGTGAATAGAGACGGGACAGAGTGAGTTACTGGGCTACTTCCTTAATTTGGTGGAAATTAAAAGGTGCAACAAGCGAGTCTCCGAAGAGAGAAGAAGTGACATGTTGACGGCGGAGCTAAGTAATGAGAAGGAGGTTGAAGAGAGAAAAGCGGAAGATTGGAGGAGGTGAAAGGAAAAGAGAGGAAGAAATTTGGAAACTGCGGTAAAGGCTGTGACTGAATGTTTCGGGATTGGAAGTGAAAGATCAGAGAATGTGGATATAACAATTGTAACGACGAGGGTTGGAGTGTGGATTGACAATAACAGTGACAGTGCATATTAATAGGAGCAGACATCTTGGACGAAGGACTTGGAAAGTAGTGAACGGAAGAGGGTGGGACAGTGCAAGGAAGCAGGAGACTGGAAGATTTGTCTAAAATCAGGAGGAAATCCTAGACTGAGGAGATTAGGACCCAGAGGTGTATATTGTGTATATTGTATATTTAGAAGCAAATAATATGGTACATGCCTAGACTTCCTCTATTTTTATTACTGTTATTATCTATTATTCAATTGACTCTTGAAAGTATTGATATAATATAAGATATTTTATATAAATAGATAAACCTATTAATCTAAGGAATCTAGTTAATATATTGTTTAAGAGGAAAGATTGTAATGAACTATCTGGTCTTTCTATCTAAATACCCTTTCTTTACCTTGAAGTAATATATTCTCATTTATTTAGGTATCATTAATTTAATTTAAAGTGAAAACAGATATTGATATTGTTGATAGATAGAGTTAATTATAGTAGTTAATTATTTGAGTCCCTACTTAATGAATTCTAAAAAACTATTGTTGATGGTATATCAAGCCAGCAAGGCCATAAAAGGAGGGAATATTTAGCAGCTAAAAGAAGTTAGGAAAGCTTCAAGAGGAGAAAGGAAACAAGTTTTTTATGGTCTTGTGGAAGAAGACTTTTGGGAAACTGGATATGACAAGCACAGCATCAGTAACCAAAACTTCAAAAAAAGCTGTACAAATGACTGCCTCTCCAGCAGGACAAAAATTGATAAGAGATATGTTGGGATGAGAGAAGGCAGGAGCTGCAATGAATGTACAAAGCATGCAGACAACTCTAAGATTCAGGAGGTGCTTCTTAAGTCCCAAGAATCGATTGGAAAGAACCATGAAGAGTTAAAGAACAACAAGGGCGAAGTAAAAGGCAACATAAGGAAACTAGATGACAGAATGGGAGAATACAAGAGACAATTGTTAAGAATGAACAGAGGATAAAAATAATGGAAGAAAGAATGGAACAGACAGAAAAAAAACTGAAGGAGACAGAAAAGAAATTGATGGCAATGAATTGAGAACTCAAAGAGGCAATAACATTTCTTGAAATGGACAAAGCTGCGTTTTACTTAAGATTTCAGAATATACCAGAAAATAAGGAAGAAGACCTTCTGAATTTTATGATAAGAGTTGTTGGCTGATAATCTAAAAATGAATAAGAGCGAGCTGCAAAATGGTATTGATGAATTGTATAGGGTTCATACCAATTATACACAGGGAAATAAATTGCCACGTGAGGTACACATACAATTTACTAAAAAAACAATTAAAGACAAAATCAGGGGTGAAATCTAAAAATTTTCCCTAGCAGTTCTGTGAGCGTAACTTAATTGGTGGGCATGGCTTGGTGGTCAGGTGACCTGGTGGGCGTAGCCAATAATAATAAATAACAAAAATGATAAACAAAGTACACAAAACAATAAGAGGTACCAAAAACCAATTTTCACACTTCACACACACACAACACAAAAAAAATTGACTCACATACAATGTAAAAGGAGCTGCACTTCACCCAAAATGGCCCCTGCAACAAGCAGGAACTTCACATAGCCACAAAAAACTCAAAAACCAACTTTCACACTTTTTCCACACAAAATGCCACATGCAGCTTTATGAGATTTTGTGTGTTTGTGTAGTTAGAGTGAAACACTACAGAAACACACCAAATCTCAGAAAGCTGCACAAATATTTTATTTTATTATTTTATTTTATTTATATTTTTAGATAAAAGCAGCTAAATTTAAAATTCCTTAACTTTAAATTGCTATGTCTAAAAAAAAAAAACTCTGAAAAAAACCCCAATTAACTATTTTTAAAGCTCCCCCCCCCCCCCCCGCAAAAAAAACCTCAGTTACTTACCAAACTGAAGGCACAAGGCAGGCAGGTTGAGTTGCTCACCGATTGGATTGATTGCAGACAGGCAGATTAAGTTTCTAGCTGTCGCAATTGATTGCAGCAGCCGAAGCAAGGCAGGAAAAGTGAGCGAGCCCGAAAGAAGCAGCAGGCTGCCAAGTGGGCAAGTGGGGACCGGGCAATTGGGTGGGCATGGGCGACGGGGAGGGGGCAGGGATTTTTGCTACCCGTCTTCCAAACCACCCACTGCCACCACTAATAGATCAGCTGATCTGGTCCGAACCAGGAGCATTTATCGCCTGGACAAAATCTATAGGAGAACGTGAGATACAACACTGACATACAAAGGGAAAGACATTCTGACTCTTAAACAAATACCCAGGAGGGTAACGGAGCAACGGCAGACTTACCACTTCCTTTCCTCCCAACTTATCAAATATAAAATAATGTCCTGGTGGCTTATCCCAGAGGGCTTGCTAGTGACCTGGCAAGAGAAAAAAGTTAGGTTGGATACACCAGACAAGGCCCAGGAGCTTTATGATCAGTGTACAGCAATAGAGAAGAGAGGGAGCGTGGAAAGGAGATAGAAGATAAGAGTCAGGAAGAAGGAAAGGAGTCGGAAATGGAATCACAGGAGAGGATCAAAAGAGAACAGCAGGAAACATGATCATGAAACATCAGGGACAAGGTCAAGGACACAAACAGAAACAAGATTAAGCCGGGAGATTAAGCCAATATATATATATATATTAAGGATTGGCTACAACCGAAACAAATTTGCGCTAATGAAGAAGGTAGAATTTTACTAATTGAGATAATAATAATAAGATTAAAAAAAAGATGTTATTGGTCGCTATCTACGCACCGAACACTAGACAGGGGGAATTTTATTATAAATTTCATTAAAAAATAGTGGAATTGGAAACTGAAAATATCTGTATATTGGGAGACTTTAATGCGGTTGTAGGTACAAAACAAGATTATAGATCGGGAAAGAAAAATAAAAAACAGAGGAAGATACTATTGACTACTTTTTTTGACATGGTGCAAGAGCTGAACTTAAAAGACATCTGGAGAGAATGAAATACACACACACACACACACACACACACACACACACAGAGTATACTTTTTATTCTAACCCACATGATTCATGGTCCAGAATAGATATGATTTGGATGGATTTGTAATCAAGTAAAGATATAGATGAAGTAGAAATAGCAACTAATATATGGGCAGATCATAGTCCATTAGTCTTCAAATGGAAAGGAAGATCTAAATCAAGAAGGAGATGGATCATGAATGAAAGAGTGATGAAAGAAAAAGGTATATAGAATAGAGGGGGAAAGAGTTGGATTTCTTCTTGAAGGAAAATACAAACGAAGATACGACTTTACAGAACCTTTGGGATACAACCAAGGCTTATGTCAGAGGCCTAATGAGGAGAAATACAGAAAAAAGGAAACAGCAATTGGAATTATAAGAGAAATTGGAGGAATTAGAATATAAGGTGCAGGACTCCATGGAGAAGAAAATTAGAGAGGAAAGGGAGCATAAAATAAATTTGCTTTCCCAGAAGGAAGTGGTAAAAAGCTTAACACAACGAAGCAGATATACTTTGAACATGCCAATAAGCCGGGGCCTATAAATTAAAAAAGGATAAGGAGAAAAGGCTAATAACACAATTACAAGACAAAGAGGGGAATATTCTGATTATCTATGGAACAAAGAGGGAAATGGACTGATTATCTATGGAAATGAAGGAGAGGGAAGACACCGAGTACTATTTAATTTGGAACATGGTATTCCTGGCTTGAGAGTAAATCTAAAATGTAAGGGATATTTTGTCATGAAATTGAATTGTGAATAGGAGTTATTATAATTTAGATAAGGATGTAAGTTAAGATATAGATATATAGAAGTAGAATTTGTGTAAAGAAATTAATTAGGATAGAGATACCGATGTAGAAAAGCTGTTACAAATGTTTAAGTTTTGATGTGTTTGTTTTTGTTTGTTTTTGTTGTGTGTTCTGGTTTTCTTTTTTTCTTTTCTTTTTCTTGTACTGTGTATTTTAATGTTTGAAAATATAATAAATATTATTTTAGAACTACAAAAGTAAAAAGAAACCAGGCATGCGTTAATCTATCTTTTAACTTCCACTTTCATGAAAAGGTTCTGGATGGATCCAGTTCCACAAAGCCTCCCATTTTCCTCCGTGTGACCCACCTTCCTGAGTGGAGAAGGTCCCCTCCGGACAAGGAACGCAGTCGTAGCAGCAAACTGGCTCTCCTTCTCGAGCCCTCTTGACAAATCCAGGATGACAACTTTCCACACATTTGGACTGAGGCAGGGACTGAGCAGAAGAAAAGGAATGCCAAAGAAAAGGTGTTAGGACTCTCCGTCCATGGAAAATGGTGGGAGAAATGGATGGAGACAAGGAGCCTCTGGTCTTCCCTGAGGTAAATATGAAACCTCCGACTACTTCTAAACAGATGCAGGAGGTATAACAACTGGCAGGTTCTTCCTTTAGTTCCTCCCTTTTGCTTTTGGAATTTAACATTATAATAAAATACTTTTCTATTTAATAGGGAGGGATGGAATTGAACAAAGATTTAAGTATGATGATTTATTCATATTAAAACTGAGAATAAAGTTTACTGTAGATTTAGGAAACTTTTATTCCATTTTTTAATATGAAATTAAACTGTGATGAAGAAAGAAACGTCTGACCAGTAAGATCTTGAAAGGTTTCCATAAAACATGGCAAAGCCACTCCACTTAGGTCCCGTCTGTTGAAGAACTTCCATTAGATGACACCACCTGGCATGGGAGGCCAACCACCCTGGAGACCCTAGGCTTTGCCCACTTGAAATGGGACCTCAGGCTTTGGAAAACAGAGAAAAGAAAGCAAAATTTCTCCCACCTTATTGTGCAACTTTAGCTGTGAAAGAGCATCTTGGTTGATAGAAAGTCTCTCTCTTTCAAAATATGCCAGAGTCTCTTTCCTGGCATCCTCCTTGGGGAGAACCAAGTATCTGCCAATGGTCAGATCTGCTTTTATCTCTCCATTTTGGTCCAAGTACAGTTTAAAGTGGGAAATATTGAAAAACTCATTCTTCTTCAGCAAGGGATGAAACTAGAATGGGAACATCCAGGAATTTGAAAAGCAGAAAACTTTGTTTCTTATCCCACATAGAATCTTTCTTCTACAATTGTCACATTTCCAAATATGCTTAATTAGGATACAAATACTGCCATCATCTTCAAAAGTGAATGACACAAAAATATGTCAATCATATACTGACAAAATATAGAGAAAGTAGAATTATAATTGACACAATTGGTCAATTATAGGGGATGATTCACAAACTCTTTGAAAACAAGAGGTTGATTCCCAGAAAGCATGGGTTGATCAAGAAGGAAGTTGTCAGGCTAATCTTCTCCCTGGTCATCCTGATGGAAAACAAATCCAGATATCCTAATTCTACTTGATTGTAATGCAAAATTAACAAAATTTTGTAGATCTGAAAGAACAAATCTCCCACCAACTCTTTTCTCAGCCTGAAAAGTTAGCCAGGATCCTTTCTGAGTTTCTTTCTCTCCCATTATGCAGCTGCAGGATTCTCCCCTCTTCTCTGATCCTTCCCTAGGCAGCCTCTCTCTCTCATCCCAAAAGTAATTCTCACCTATCATTACACTTCCTAAATAGATTATGGGAAGACTGGTGATATCACAGGATTTTAGTAAAGGACTCACAAACAATCGTGTGATGTGATTCTTGAGGGGTGGAATGATAACTAAGTGGATAAAAACTGTCTTCAAAATGATAGTCAAATAATTATTAACTTTTTAATCTTTCCTATGAAACCTGAAGCTGATGGATAACAATTTGCCATTGGTCATCAATTTTTCTATCTTCTCATTAATACGGTAATTGATACAATCTTAAGCTAATTTGATGTGATTTAAAGAATATAAAGTCTTTTAATTTACAAGCCTTAGTTGAAACTTCATTTTAAAAGTTTGATAAAGTAACAATGGTTTTAAATCAACTTAAAGGCGATAATCAGAGACAAGCAACAATTGTTGAATCAGATGGATTGGATGGATGGACTGGAACTTAATTTGCTGCTGGCATCCCTGAAGGAGAATTCTGCTTTGAAGGCAGGCTGCTTGGAGATGGCTGGAGAGGCCATGGGCCCTGGAGACTCAAAGTGGACGGAACGGATGACTGAAGAAATGGATTCTTTCAAGAAGATTGAGGGAAATTGGGGAATGGACTTGTCATATTTAGCTGGAAAACAAGTCTTAAGAGTCATTGAGTTTCAATTTACAGGTGGTCCTATGACTTTGGGGAACGGAAAGCTGTTGGGAAAGATCCTAACTAAAATTTTATGGAAATGTATTATTATTAATAGTCAAAGATGTTTAACCCTGGACAGATTCTGAATTGATCAGAGATGATGATTGTGGTGAGATAAGAAGCTCCTGTAATTTTTCTGTGTTAAATACAATATCAGATAACAGAGAATTTTGAAATTTAACTTTATTGTTGGATTGCCTGTTAACTATGTTATATATATATGTATGTATGTATGTATGTATGTATGTATGTATGTATGTATGTATGTGTGTGTGTATGTATGTATATATATATATATTCTGAGGTTTTCGCAGGTATTTGTATGTAGGTCTTTGGTTATTCGGGTCTTCTCCCGCGTAGAATTGGAAGTATCTTGGTGATGTTTCAACAAAGTCTCATTCGTCATCTTCAGGCTGGTGTTCTCGGCTTCGTGCTTCTAGGACAATCACACATTGTGATCACACATTGCTCCTGGAAGCACAAAGCCAAGAACACCAGCCTGAAGATGATGAATGAGACTTCGTAGAAACTTCGCCGAAGACCCGAATAACCAAAGACCTATATATATATATATATATATATATATATATATATATACACACACACACACACACACACACACACACACACACACACACATACATATACAGCAGATAGATGACAAGTCAAATAGGAATGTAGTTTATAATTATGGGCCTATTTTGCAAGGGGGAGAAACTATTAATACTGTATTGTATTCAACTGGTGGGACAATATGCATGTTTTTGTCTGTTTTTAATGCACAATTTTAAAAAATGTTTTGTCTAGTTTTGTTTTGTCTTTGTAATAATTTTATTTTCTAAAACTTGTATTTTACCTTTTTAAATAAAATAAAATTTAATAACAGGAATATCAAGTTTCCTGAAAGAATATTTATCATTAGCACACAGATAAGGGTGCAGGAGTATAAAGCAGGAGAAAAAAAATCTGAGTTTTAGCAAGTAGGACTTGATTTAAAATAGAGTCCCATATAAGAACGTTAATGGTGGACTGGAAGAAAGATGAGAGATACCAAACTTGATATGCATGTTTATGAAAATGATCTCAAAATCATTATTAAATGGAAACAGACCATGAGTCAGGAGGGAGATGTTCATGGAAAGAAGGCAAATGCAGACATAAGAATCTCAGGAAGTGAACATTCTGGTTTGGGGAGACCCCAACTCAAGGACCAGGTCCCCTCGCAGGCACGACGCTTGGAAGAGAACTTTCAAAAAATCTACGAGAACTTCAGGGAAGGACAATGAAGCCACGGAAAAGATCCAAGGAGCTGCTCTTAGCCTTGAGGAAAGACTTAGCCTTGAGGAGAAGAGCTGAAGATCAGGAGGAGCCTGGGAATCCCTTTTCCAACTGACACAATCACTCCATTGGAGAAAGGAGGATGCAGCCCTCTTCCAATCACCGACACACATTACACACAAGCATGAGATCTGCTCACTATTATTCCAGAGTGTCAGACACAGAAAAATGAATTCAGTTACAAAAGGTTTTTGCTGAATGAGAGAATTTTTTTTAAAAAAAATCCTTTTATCATAAAAGGATGAGCTGTTTTAGAGCTGAGCCAGTAAAGCAGAGAAGTTCAGTCTCCTCTTCATGGATTATCTGAGTTCAAAGACTGAGCAGCCATCAGTCAGAGAAGCTTTAACTGGGATTCCTGAAGAGAGGAAGGGTTGGGCTAGATGGTCTCAGGGTCTCCTCCAAATTTATAAAGGTTGTCATGATTCTCAATATTTGCATTTCCTCAGTTTCTCCGTGCCCTTTTCTCCCAATAAACCATCCAGAACTACCCCAGGCTCCCTTTCACTGGAGGGGAAGAGGGGGGTTTAGCTGCCTGTTGAGCTGCACACAGACCCACCTGCAGTGGGGGTGGAACAAAGGGGAAATTTCACTATCCTAATCACACACATCAATTCCCCACACATACAGGAATTTATATTGAAAAGAATATAGCGTTTTCAAATTAGCAGTGTGTAATATAAAAATGCCACAGTATCTACTTTTTGAAATCATAATTCCCTGAGTAATTGAATTGGCCAGATCTGTTGAGGTGGTTCTCCTCCTTCTCCTCTGGATTCCTCCTCCAAAGGATCTCAGATTAATGGATCCATATCAGGACCCCCATACCTGCCACGGCTGCAGCCTTGGAGACCCCCAAATCTTTTCTCCCTCTTTCCTTCCCCTCCTCCATCTGGAGGAATAAGCGCCATTCAAGATATGGGACAGAGTCTTCATGATACTGTAATCTTGGACATAATTTTTCATCCTGATCCTGTTCCTTTTCTCCTGGGTCTCCAGAGGGGCTTCCTGGGTGCATCTTCTGCGGCCTTTGACAGAAAAGACGTGCTTTGAAAGAGAACAATGAAAATAAGGATCTTGAAACTTTTCTTCCACAAAGAAGTGGGGTTCAAAGGCATCATCCATTGGCCTGTTTTTAAACAGAAAACCAAAGTTCCAAATACTATGAATGTATTTGAGAAGTCTGTGCTTGTTTATTGTATAGTCTTTAAAATTTGTGAGGATCCAGACTTTCCCTTCAATAGGTCGTGGCAGACCTTCAAGTGTTTCATGGAAAGGAAGAATTCTGGGCCAAATGAACTCATATTCCATGAAGTGAACAAAGACGTTGACTTGTCTCCACTTAGAGAGGGAATCCCTGAGGGATGCTGTTGTGTATCCACTTGTTGACAATCGTTGTGATATAACAACACAAATTCCATTTCTGACAAGCAAAGGAGTAAAAATCCTCATGAAAGTCTCTCCCTCCTCCGCGTCTGAAGTAAATAGGCCAATGAAGGTCCATCTGAAATGGAGGAGCAGTTGGACAATTGCTGGGTACTGGAATCCTTCTTTGGGGACCATCCGGTGGAAAAAAGGGAATTTCCTTTTATCACTCAGAGCGTCTGAAGCAGTTCTAAGATTGATCTGAAAAAGCAATGAAGAATGCTGTGTTACATTTGGGGTCAAATTAAATCCAAAATATTAGATTTTAATAAATCCAACCTGGTTCTCATGAATGTATTACAATAGTTTGTTAATCAGACATTGTTTAAAATATTAAAGACATATCATAAAAGTGGAAAATAATAAACAAATTAAAAAACAAGAAAAATGTATATCATATTACTGTATCGCCCCTATAATTTACCACAATTAGATTAACACGAGCAAATGCCAACCGAAGGATTCTATTCCAATAAAGGGCCTATTTTAATTTTTGAGGGTTGCTGCATCTTTTTCTGCTTCTATATTCCAGATTCTTTGTGGAGGAATCTTTCTAGCTTCTTCTCCACTTATACAAGAAACAGGGAGACCTCAGTTCCTAATACGATTTGTCAGTAGTAAAATCCAAGATTGGTCTTTAATTGAAATTTTGCCTGTTCTAACAATCACAATTTTCAGAGTCTGTCAGTTTCCATAGATTTATTTATTTGTTTGTTTGTCAAACACATACAAGATAGCAGGTATGAATATGTCTCCCTAGCCCTTTTTTTAATGAAAAGAAGGACTAGGGGAAACATGATAATAGTGTTCCAAAATCTCAGGGGCTGCCACAAAGAAGAGAGAGTCAAGCTATTCTCCAAAGCAGCGGTCACCAACAGGTGGTCCATGGACTACTGGTGGTCCACAAGAAAAGTTTGGTGGTCCTTAGAAAAATTATTTGCAGTGTTTATATTGCACTAAATCAGGGGTCCTCAATCTACGGCCCCTGAGCCAGATAAATGCAATCTGTGCATTTGTGTTGCTGCAGAGAGTCTCCCCCTTCAGGGTCTTTTTGTGTGGGTTGGAGGGGGCAGAAATTCTGACTTGGGGTCTGCTTCAGCCTCCTGGTGTGGGGCTTTGGGCGGAGGCTGGAGGGAAGTGCTGCTGGTGACGAAGAGCCGGAGGGCCTTGTTCCAGTGGGACTGTATCATGGCCTGGAACTGGCTGACCATCTCAGCCCGCTGAGCCTCCAAGTGCTTGTACCTGGCCTTGCACTCCTGCAGGAACTTCCCTCTGCTTGGAAAGCTTATGCTCCTAGTCCTCAGTGAGGTGCTTCTGCTGAGCCTCCTTCTGGGACAGATCCAATTTGAACTGAGCTGTTTTACAAACTCTTTCTCATGGGGGCTGTTTACCTCCAACTAAGGGTCCTGTTGGGGCCCTAAGGAGCCTGGGCGGGCAGACAAGGAGGGGTAAGTAGAGGCTAGCAAGGCGCCGCTAGATGTGAGTGACACTGAGTTGGTCACGCGCACCCAGTCACATGGCCACCTTGCCACGTCCACCCAGCCGGTCATTAGGCAGATCATATTTGTGGTCTGCGGGATTTAAAATTATGAATTTAGTGGTCCCTGAGGTTAGAAAGGTTGGGGAGCCCTGCTCCAAAGCACCTGAAGGCAGAACAAGAAGCAATGGGTGGAAACTAATCAAGGAGAGAAGCAACCTAGAGCTAAGGAGAAATTCCCTGACAGTGAGAACAATTCATCAGTGGAACGACTTGCCTCGAGAAGTTGTGAATGCTCCAACACTGGAAGTTTTTAAGAAGATGTGGGATAACCATTTGTCTGAAGTGGTGTAGGGTTTCCTGCCTAAGCAGGGGGTTGGACTAGAAGACCTCCAAGGTCCCTTCCAACTCTGTCATTCTATTCTATTCTATTCTATTCTATTCTATTCTATTCTATTCTATTCTATTCTATTCTATTCTATTCTATTCTATTCTATCATTCCATATTTTCTATTCTAAATTCTATATTTTATTCTTTTCTATTTCTATTCTATTCTATTCTATTCTATTCTATTCTATTCTATTCTATTCTATTCTATTCTATTCTATTCTATTCTATTCCTGAACATGGACATGAATGAAGGAAATGAATACAAATAAATGGGGGTAGTAGGACAGGGACATTACGCACGCTGGTGCGCTTATGCACACCCTCTTTACGGACCTCTTAGGAATGGGGTGAGGTCTACTGTGGACAGTTTAAGGTTGAAGTTGTGAGGGTTTGAGGATGTAACAACAGAGCCGGATAGAGCATTCCAGGCATTGGCCACTCTGTTACTGAAGTGGTATTTTTTGCAATGGAGTTTGGAGTAATTTACCTTGAGTTTGTACCAATTGTTTGCCGTGTATTATTGTGGTCGAAGCTGAAGAAGTCATTTTTATGCCAATATCCATATTTTCTGATTTTAGACAAAGCAGAAATTGTGTAAATTCCCAAATCAGCTCTGAGGGCAGCAGCTGGAGTCCTTTTACCCACCCCAAGATCCTCCTCAGAGGCTGAGATTGGGTTGGTTCTGCTGGTGGTTTCTCTCTGGAGCCCCAAACATCAGATGGATGGAAGAACATGGGGGAAAACTGGGCCTCATATTCTTTAATAATTGGGGCTGAGGAAGCTGGAGAGCTGTGAGGCTTTCATTTAAGCTCCACTTTCACTCCTGCCCTTTCTCTAACTGAGCTCCTGGATGATGAGGGAGCCAAGATTCAGTCTCAGAGAAAAGAACCCCAGGTAAGGAAAGGTGTTACTTGCTCTAATGGCTGACAATTTATGGCTATGATGTCATATCACAAAGACCATAACTTTTGAACTTGCTTTATAAATTATCAGATCATTATTAAGACAAAACAATCCAAGTCTACACTATCCAATGTGTAAGTATGAGAATATCACATTATCTGTTTAAATCCGTGTATTCCAAGAGGAATTTAGCAGACTAAACATGTGTACCTATAACAGAATTTATAACAAAATAAAAGGGTGGGAAGGGACCTTGGAGGTCCTCTAGTCCAACCCCCTGTTCAAGCAGTAAATAATAGCAGTAACTGTGAGAGGATCCTGGAGTCTTCATGGACAACCATTAAATATGAGTCAAGAGTGTGCAACGGCAGTCAAAAAAGGCAATGCAATCTTAGGTTGCATTAACAGTGGGATACAATCAAGATCAAGAGAGGAACTAATACCACTCTATAAAGCCTTAGTAACACCTAGAATCCTGCATCCAGTTTTAGTCAACACACTATAACAAAGATGTTGAGACTCTAGAAAAAGTGCAGAGATGAGCAACCAAGAGGATTAGGAGACTGGAGGCTAAATGAATGGTTGCAGGAACTGGGCATAGCTGGTCTAGTGAAGAGAAGGACCAGGGGAGATAAGATAGCAGCCTTCCAATATTTGAGGGGCTGCCACAGAGAGGAAGGGGTCAAGCTGTTTTCCAAAGCACCTGGAGGCCAGACGAGGAATAATGGATGGAAACTGAACAAGGAGAGATTCAACCTGGAAATAAGGATAGTGAGAACAACCAACCCATGGAACAGAAGTTGCCTTCAGAAGTTGTGGGAGCTTCATCACTGGAAGCTTTCAAGAAGAGACTGGACCGTCATCTGTCAGAAATGGTGCAGGGTCTGCTTGGACTAAATGACCTACAAGGTCCCTTCCAACTCTGTTAATCTGTATCTATCTATACTATTCCAGACAAGTGGCTGTCCAGTCTCTTCTTAAAAGCCTCCAGTGATGGACCACCCACCATTTCTGAAGGGGAGACGTTCCATTCCTCAGCATTAGGAAATTTCTCCTTAGTTCTAGATTGTTTCTCTCCTTGATTAGTTTCCCTCCTTTGTTTCTTGTCTTGCCTTCTAATACTTTGGAAAATAGGTGGACCTCCTCTTCTCTGTGGCAGCCCCCCAAATATTGGTACATTGTTGTTGTTTTTTTAAATTTGATTTATATGCCGCCCTTCTCCGGAGACTCAGGGCGGCTTACAATGCGTTAAGCAATAGCCTTCATACTTTTGTATATTTATACGAAGTCAGCTTATTGCCCCCACAAACTGGGTCCTCAATTTACCTACCTTAGAAAGGATGGAAGGCTGAGTCAACCTTAAGCCTGGTGAGATTCAAACTTACTAATTGCAGACAGCTGGAGTTAAATTACAATGCATTAGTCTGCTGAGCTATCCAGGCTCCTTTTAATTTTAATTCATTATAATTATTAATACAATAATATATTGTATCCAATATAATATTGGAAACTACTGTTTCCCCCAAAATAAGACATCCCCTGATAATAAGCCCAATCAAGCTTTTGAGCTCATGGCAATAAGGTTATTTCATGGCACTTATTTCAGGGTTCAAAAAAATATAAGGCAGGGTCTTATTTTGGGGGAAACATGGTATTATGTCACCTCTTGTCCTTTTCACTAGATTAGATATACTGGATTCACGCAACTGTTCCTCATATGTTTTACTCTCCAGGCCCTTAATCATCTTTTCTGCATTCTTTCCAAAGTCTCAACATCTTTTTTATAATATGGTGGCCAAAACGGGATGCACTATTCCAAGTGTTGTCTTGCCAAGGCATTTTAAAACAGTATCAATAATTCATGTGGTCTTGATTTTATCCCTCTGTTCATGCAACCTAGAATTGCAATGGCTTTTTTGGCTGCTGCCACAGATTGCTGGCTCATATTTAAGTGATTGTCCACTAGGACTCCAAGATCCCGCTAACAGTTACACTTATTGAGCCAGGTTTCACCTCATCTGTAAATGGACATTTGGTTTTTCTAGCCTAAGTATAAAACCTTACTTTTCTCTACAACGAATTACAGTTTGTTAGATAGCCCCAGGGTTCAAGTCTATCTAAATCCATCTGGATCTTCAGTCTATCTTCTGGGGTGTTGGCTATTCCTGCCACTTCAATGTTGTCTTCAGATTTGATGATTTCTCCCCTCATCCAAATCATTCATGAAGATGTTGAAGAGAACTGGGCCTAAAATGGAACTTTGGGGTCCCCCACTGCTTGTTTCCCTCCATGCAGACGTAGTTCCATTGAGGACCACAGGCTGAGCCCATCTGGGGGTGATGCTGTCTCTCCCATATATTTTCAGTTTCCTGAGAAATAGGTTGTGGTTTCTTTCTCAAAGCCTTTCTGAAATCCAAGTATTGTATACTACATGCACAGCATTTCACTGGTCCACTAATTTAGTCATTTTTGTCAAAGAATGAAATAACATTTATTTATGATCTGTTATTTATGATCTGTTTTTAGACCCCACCTTAGTCCTAGTAAGTCATTCATATCTAGACTGAAGAACAAGGGTTCAAATACACATCTTTCCCTTCTCCCTTGGTAAGCATAGATTCTTCTTCTTGTGGCTCCATTGAGCCCAAACCTCCCTCTCAAACAAGGGCTTGGATCAGGGCCAACAGACAGAGCTCCATTTTGAGGACAAAACATTTTCTCCATCATATTTCTCTGTTTATTGAGTCAAATGCTGCACTAAAAGCTAGAAAACCTGCAAATCTTGTTTTGCCTCACGGATATAGATTAAGTATTTCAAGACAAATTTGTTACCAATATTACCTTATTAACTTATGTGTTATTTCTTATAAAATCTTTATAGCATTTAACTCTACCTAAAACCTTCTGTTTCTTCTGCAAGAAATGCATTTTTCTCAAGTTTAACTAAGAGGATCATGGCATAAATTTTAGCCACAATATCTGCTAGTCTATTTGGCCTATAATTGCTAGAGTAATTTATATTCCACTTTTTAGATGAATAAAATGCTACTATTGCCAACTTCAATCCGACTGGATAGGACAGGCCTTATTTATCTGTGAAAACGAAGATGCCAATAGATGCCCAACAACCAGGGATATTTTTTGATCAGTTAAATTCTAGTTGTTAGAATATTTTATCCAGGGAATGTATTGCTTGCATTTCAGGCCTTTTATGATTAATCTCAATATGAACATAATGGGGTAAAATATTGACATTTTTGCTAATATAGAGTAAAGCAGCTCTTGAATTCCATGGAGAAGACATGATATCATCTATTGCTCACCCACCACCACTCACCACTCACTTTACCAGAGGGAGAAAAACACACACAAACCTGTGGGACTTTGTAGGTGCCTCCTAATGTTGATATCTGAATGGAGATGTCCCTTTTAGTTCCATCAAGCAGAGCCAGAAGGTTCTCCTTCCTTCCACAGCCGTAGTTGGGGACATTGGCTTCTCCAGTGGATAGAATGTCCAGCAAGGCATCTGAAGTACGGAAAGTGTTCAAATAATTCTCATGGATGTTGTAGCCAAGTGTGAGATTGTGCAGGAACTGGGAATTCTTGTTGACCATTTGAATGTTGAAAATGAATTGTAAGCGGTATGAAAAACCGTAAGAATTCCTATTGTAAAAAAAGTGTTATTCTAATCAACAAACACTTCTTTTAATATATAATCCTCCAAAAGCCTAGTGAGCCTTAAGCCAACATTGATCCAAAAATAAATATGGAAATGGGCTGAGGTACGGCAACTACAACTGATTCCACCACTACTTAAAATAAAACTCATTATCTCACCATTCCTTTACTCTGATACTAAGCAGAGGAGCCCCCCAGGGTTGTGTGCTAAGCCCTTTCCTTTATTCCTTGTAGACACATGACTGCAGCCCATTGTATAACACCAACGCAATTATTAAATTTGCGGATGACACAACAGTGGTGGGGCTCATTAATAAGAACAATGAGTCAGCTTACAAGAAGAAAGTACAAGGGCTGACATTGTGGTGTAATGAAAATAATCTCACACTTAATACCACAAAAACTAAAGAACTTATAATTGACTTCAAGAGGAAGAGAGATGTACTTCTACCATTGATCATAAATGGTAAGGAGGTGGAGAGGATGGGTAGTTTTAAATTTCTGGGTATTTATATATGAATGCTAACATGCTTGTGAAGAAAGCACAGAAGAGGCTCTTACTTCCTGAGAATGCTCAGAAAGATAAATCTATCTCAGAATCTACTTCTGTCCTACTAAAACAGCACTATTGAGAGTGCCCTGACATACGGCATTCTTGCATGGTATGGGAGCAGCTCTGTAGTGGAGAAAAAAGCTCTACAGTGAATCATTAAAACTGCCCAGAATATCATCGGACTCCAGCTACCAGCCCTGGATGACATCTTTGAATCTCACTGTTTGAGAAAGTTGCATAACATTCTCAGAGACTCTTCCCATCCTACTTACAGTCTTTTTGGACTGTTGCTTCTGGCAGAAGATGCAGAACAATTCAAACTCGGACCACACATTTTCTGAATAGTTTTTATCCCAGAGCTATAATTGCACTCAACAATGAACTCAAGGGCCACCATCACTGAGCTGTTGGACAGCATTACCTGGTCTGTTGTGTGGATATTTGGGTGGTTCAGGGGTGGAGAATTTGTGGTGGTTGGGTGGGAGTGTGTTTGGGGATCATTATGTGTGTTGGACCTGGTCTTTGGGTGTTAAGTGAATTTTGTTGTATGGGTATACTGTGTATACACGTACAATGACAATAAAGTTATTTATTTATTTATTTATTTATTTATTTATTTATTTATTTGTTTGTTTATTTATTTATATATTTATGAGTCACTTTCACAAAATCAGACTAAAGAGAGAAGCCATGGTAATCAAAATCATTCAGGAAATTAGACATATTCCCCAATATAGGAATAAATGAAAAATAAAAAACAGAAAAGGAGAGTGTTAGAATGGAGGGACTGCAACTCCATCACCCTGAATGACTTACGGATCATGGAAAACAAACTGAAGAGAAGGAGCCATGTTGAAAAGCAACTTTATAGACAATATTTGCTTTGCAGTGATGACTATACCGATGAGATGGTTTCCTGGGCTGTAATAGCTCCAGGGATTGTTTCCATCTTGGTTCTCCAAACTCAGCGGGCATTTCATTCTCAGCTTCCCAGAGACTGGATGGGACAAAAGCAGCAGCAGAAGCAGAAGCAGGAGGCCCATAATTCATGGGATGAATCAGTGAAACTCTTTCCTGTTTCCAAAGAAGAACTAGAAGAATCAAAGGACTCTCACAAGGTGGAATATGATCCAGTTGCTTTCCTGATTCAAATGAAGAGAAACACTCAGCTTCACCTGGAAAGGAGGGAGACAGACATTCAAGAGCAGAGACCCTGCCTGTCCCCAAACTCCCTATTTCTCTGCCCAATGTCTCCCCTGGAGGATTCGGCCAAACAGCAGAGCTGAGACTTTTATCATAATTCTCCCTCTCAGGAGGAATCGTGGATAATTCAAGTAGTTCTTGGATTCAAAGGTTGTTGGGAAATTCTCTGGAGGGAAATGAAAGGGAAATAATCCCAATGTGATTCATAATAACAGGGGCAGAGATGGAATTAAATCAGTCATCTAGAATTGAGAGGTTTGGGAGCTCCATGCTTGAAAGTGGCCCCGGGGGAAATACACGGCACCTGTGGCTAAAGAAACAAATAAATCTGAGATTTGTTTGCATAGTGATTAAAGAGAAAATCCCAGGGGTCAGTTAATGCCAGAGCCTGCCACAGACCTGAAATAGCTGCCAGCTGAGTTGGAACCAAAATTTACTTTATTTTGAAACTAAGGCTCAAGGACACCACACAGAAGGGCTGATGCAATAGTGTGGCCAGTCTCCAAGAACAAAATCAACTTTAATGAAAAACTAGTTTTTTGAACTTTCCAGAGTTAAACAGAGAGAGAGAGAGAGAGAGAGAGAGAGAGAGAGAGAGAGAGAGAGAGAGAGAGAGAGAGAGAGAGAGGTTAGACAATAAGAGTGAAAAGAGATAGAGAAATCAAGACTGCCTCTCACCCCATGTGGGGAGGGGAGGGAGGGAAGGATGCTCAGGACCCTCGTGTTCCAAATGGAAGGCTGATCTGCAAAATCCAACTTCCATCTTCAGAGACCTGGGAATGCAGAAGCCACGTCCCATGTTCCCCTGCCACCCTTTCCCATGCACAGGCCAGGCAAGGAGGCTTTTTCAGGGATGCCAGACAGGACTCTGCCCAGCTGAGTGGGGAGCCCCTCTTGGGAGAAGGAAACTGAGGCTCCTGTGGGGAGAAGCCATGCAGGGCTGGGTCTTCCAAGCAGGATCCGGGGTTGCCCAGGAGGAAAAGACAGCCAGCCTCACCCTGGAGGGGACCCTCCATGACTCTGAGGAAGATGGGGGTCCCCTGTGGCCCCTCCAGAGCCCCCAGCTGAGGAGACCCTCTTCATTGCAGCCTTTTCTGGGGAAGGGGCTTAAGCCCCCCTCCCTCTGCCATTCTGGGAGGTTTTGCCTCTTTCTCATTTCCCCAAAGCTTTGAATTTTGCTCTTTATTTGACCCCCCCCCCTTTGGCTTGGCGTCTTCAGCCTCTTCTCCATCAGGCTGAGGGAAGGGAAGCTCCTAGGTATCCGTCTCTTCCCTCCATTTGATTGGCTACAGGGTTGTCATGACAAAGGGGGCGGGAAAAAGAAGGAGCCACTAGGGAGAAAGAGAGGCAGGAGTTTTGTCATGCCTGAGAACTGGAGGATTTGAATGCGAAATCTGCTTCCTTTTAGGAAATCCTGCTCAGATGAAGCCCAGAATCAGAAGGAGAGAAGATACAGAGGAAATGAAGGAACGTTTAAAAGATATATTTAAAAATGAAAGAAAAATTAAAACTTTGAGAGAACAAGAATAGAAAACAGAAACTAAAACAAGATTTTTAAAAAGATCAAAGTCTGTAGGAAAAAGAATTTAGCTTTATAAAGAGTGACTCTTGAGAGACATACTGCGATTAAAACCAAAGAATTATAAATGTCGGCCTCAAGCAACTATTTTGGAAATGTGAGGTGTATCTGCAGTTTCTCCGCTTGTTCCTGGCTTGTTGCTGAGGCTGCTAATCAACCCAGAGATATAAAACAAGAGCTTAAAAGGAGGAAGCCTAACCAGGGATTAGCCAAACAAACTAGGATTCTTCCACAAAATTGTCTCCGGCTTATTCATCAATGTGTGAATTATCCAAGTTTTGGTGCAGGGCTTTAATTCCTGACAGAAACAATGTCAACCAGCATTTTTTAGACTTGGAACTTGAAGATGATCGGACTTTAATTCCCAGAACCTCCTGGCCAGCATGGTGGCCATTGAATCCTGGGAGATGAAGTCCATCATTGTTGGGTGGGAATTCTGGGGATTGAAGTCCATCCATCTTAAAGTTTTAAAAACACTGATGCAGATCAACAACTCTCCACATGTTGCCTCCATTTTGGAAAACAACAAACAGACCTGAAGAGACCATCATCCCTTGGCCGGCTTGCATAATGCAGAAACCATGAATTGTTTTGGCCATCAGAAGTGAAAACGGCAGAGTTAATTGGGCTGACATATAACTCTAAAGACTCTCATCCTGGTTTGGAAGCCATGCTGGTTGGTTCTTAGAACTCTCTAAGCCAACATTGAGCAAAGCCTGGGAGGCCCTGTGAATTCAGCCCCTTCCTGGCCCTTCAGACTCTGGCAGAATCACAAAACCTTCCCAGATACCCCCAGTGAGGCTCTCAGGCCCAAACCCTCCCTGGACCAGGAATGGCTGGCAGGAGCTTCCAGGAGAGCCTCCTTGGCTCCTTCTCTCCGGCTGTAACCACTGAGCCCACCGGCTCCTCCTTGGGGGACAGAAGAGCCTCCTCTGAACCACCGTCTTTGGCATCTGCTAATGGCATAGCTGTGTCTGAGGATGATGGGTGTTGAATTCCATGCATTTGGAAGGGGAGGATGGGAGTTCTCTCCATTCAGGCAGGACAGAGATCCATAAAGAGGACTTGGAAAAAGCCTCGTGAAAGCAGCAGCCTCCATTCTTCCTCCCAACGCCTGGCAGGAGAGAGAAAGAAGGGAACCCAGGGAGGGTCACAGCCACATTCTCCCTTCTTCAGTTTGATGGGATTCACGCCCAGCCTTTCTGCTCTGGGGAGCAGCCCCAGCATCCTGAGCCTTGGCCTCACTGGGAATACTGGAAACCAGCATCCAAAGCCATCTCTGGGGCTCCCTCCCCCCCTTTGGGGAACCTTCCCGACTCCTGGCTGGAGAGGAGAGAAAATCTCCCCGCAGCTTTTTTCTCCCCTCAAAATGGAGGGAGGGAGAATCGCCTCAGGAAAAAGAGGCCACCAGAAAATGGAGAAGGCTGCGGGGTCTTTGCCCGCTTTAGCTGCCCTGCTCCCTCTGAGCCTCCAGGGCAGGGCTGCTGGGCTGCACCTTCCTCCCCAAACGTTGCAGGATTCTACTAAGACTGGACCTGGACACAATGGGAAACCTAAGGGTAAAAGTGAAATGGAAAATTTAAAGCCTCTGGATTTTTCCCCCCCAGGAATGTAATTCCATGTAATTCATTTAATGGGTTTCCAGGAATCTAAGATGTCCTTGATAGTCCATAGTTTGGGGTGAGAGATACAAAGCCGTCTGCAGAGGGAAGATTTTATGAGTCTGTTTTGAATCAGAATAGAGCTGGAAGGGACCCTGGAGGTCTTCTAGTCCAACCCCTTCCTCAAGCGGGAGGCCCCGTCCGCAACCCTTCTTTGGGGAGCATCCGGTGGAAAAGGGGGAATTTGCTTTTATCACTCAGAGCCTCTGAAGAAGCTTCAGAACTGATCTGAACAAGCAGTGAAGGAAGCTGTGCTCTATTTGAGGTCAGACCAAAGGCAAAATATTCGCTTTTAATACATCCAACCTGGTTCTCATGAATGGATTACAATAGTTTGCTCATCAGACATTGCTTAAACTATTAAATATTAGCAAGATTGTATCATAAAAACGAAAAATAGCAAACAAATTAAAGAAACTATATAAAAATGTAAATCATATTACTATATCACCCTACAATTTACCCCAATTAGATGAACAGGTGGAAATGCTAACGGGAGAATTCTATTCCAGCAAAGGGCCCGTTATATTTCTTGAGGATTCCTGCATCTCTTTTTGCTGCTATATCCCAGATTCTTTGGGGAGGATTCTTTTTAGCTTTCAATTCTATGCCAATAACGCCCAAATTTTCTGACTTTAGACAAAGCAGAGATTGTGGAAATTCCCCAATCAGCTCCGAGGGCAGCAGCTGGAGTCCTTTTGCCCAGCCCCAGATCCTCCTCAGAGCAGTGGGGAAACCTGGACCGGCTGGCTGCTGGTTCCCTGGCTGAGCTCCAAAAGGAGGCTTGGGAAGGCAGGGAGAACCCTGTGAGGGTGGGGGGGGGGGGGAACACAAGATGATTGGGAGGCTTTTAAAACACTTTTTAAAACCACTTTTTACTACCAGTTCTCTATAAACTTTTTGATGACACCATTTTCTTTAACATCCAAAATCACTTCATCTTCCCATCTCTTGGCTCTCCGTCTCCAATAGATTTGCTTAAGGCTGACTTTTATCATCCTTTGCTTTAATTGCTATATATCTCATGGATCTCACTCGACAGAGCTAAAGAACTTTTTCTACCGAGTTTGATCATTTCTCTCTTTTTTTGGTGTTTGCTTTTGATTTCTCTTCTGTCAAAGTCTAGGTTTTCCTTTGTTTTTTTTAAAAAATATTCTTAAATATTCCTTCGTTTTCTCTGACCCTTCATTCCGTCTGATTCTGGGCTGCATCTGAACAGGATTTCCTTAAAAAAAGCAGATTTTGCATCCAGATCCTCCAGTTCTTTCTTTTTCTCTTTAAACATTTTATTATTTATAGAATAAAATAAAAAATACAAAATCAAATAGGAAGAAAGGAGGGAGAAGGGGAAAGGGAAATGAGGGGGGAGGGAAAAAAGAAAAAAAGTGCTGACTTCAGACTTCCTCTGTTGCAGTAAAATAAAGCATTAAAATCAAACCTCTTTACTTTTCTATAATAATGTAAAGGGTTCCCTAAAAGAAAGCAGATTTCGCATTCAAATCCTCCAGTTCTCAGGAAAGACAAAAAAAAATCCCGCCTCCCCTCTCTCCTTAGTGGCTGCCTCTATTCCTGCCCCCTTCGTCATGACAACCCTGCAGCCAATCAAAGAGGGGGAAGAGCCGGTTGCCTGGGAGCTTCCCTCCCCTCAGCCTGATGGAGAAGAGGCTGAAGAAGCCAAGCCAAAGGGGGGGGGGTCAAATAAAGAGCAAAAATCAGAGCTTTGGGGGGGGGGGGGGGTGAGAAAGAGGCAAAAGCTCCCAGAATGGCAGAGGCAGGGGGGCTTAAGCCCCTTCCCCAGAAAAGGCTGCAATGAAGAGGGTCTCCTCAGCTGGGGGCTCTGGAGGGGCCATGGGGGACCCCCATCTTCCTCAGAGTCACCGAGGGTCCCCTCCAGGGTGAGGCTGTCTGTCTTTTGCTCCTGGGCAACCCCGGATCCCCCTTGGGAGACCCAGCCCTGCATGGCTTCTCCCCCACAGGAGCCTCTCCTGGAAGACACGGAGCCCAAGCGAGGCTGGAGAAACCCCAGGGGCTGCATTGTCCCCCAACATTCAATCCTAGGACCCATAAACCATGTTAGTCTCTTCCCAGGAATGCCCCAGATCCCCTCTTCCTCATGGGCCATCCTGGCCTTTCTCTGTGGGTCTGGACTTTGCTTTCCCCCGTGAGTGCCCATGTGTGGAAAGAGGTGGCTGAGCAACATGGGATATGGTCTCCCTCCCTTTCCAGGACTCTGTTGGGTTTTTTGGCAGATCTGCTTCCCTTTCCCACCACGAGGCTCCCCAGATTCCTCCTCCTCCCAAGAGGGGCTCCCCACTCAGCCGGGCAGAATCCTGTCTGGCATCCCTGAAAGATCCTCCTTGCCTGGCCTCTGCATGGGAAAGGGTAGCAAGGGAACATGGAATATGGGCTTCTGCATTCCTGGGTTTCTGAAGATGGAAGTTGGATTTTGAAGATCAGCTTTCCATCTGCAACACGAGGGTGCTGAGCTCCCCTCCCCTTCCTCCCCTCCCCTCAAGGGGTGAGTGGCAGCCTTAATTTCTTCATCTCTTTTCACTTCTTTTTTTTCTAGTCAGTTTTTTTTTTACTAAAGTTGGTTTTGTTCTTGTAGTCTGGCTACACTATTGCATCAGCCCTTTTGTGCGGTGCCCTTGAGCATTAGCTTTCAAAATAAAGTAAATTTTGGTTCCAACTCAGCTGGCAGCTATTTCAGATCTGTGGCAGGCTCTGGCATTCACTGGTCCCTGGAGTTTTGTCTTTCATCACTATGCAAACAAGTATCAGATTTATTTGTTTCTTCAACCGCAGGTGCCGTGTATTCCCTCCGGAATACACGGCACCTGTGTGCCTCTCAATCTCTCAATTCTAGATGATCGATTTAATTTCATCTCTGCTCCTGTTATTATGAATCACATGGGTATTATTTCCCTTTCATTTCCCTCCAGAGAATTTCCCAACAATCTCCAAGTCCAAAAACTACTTCAATTATCCAGGGATCCCTCCTGACAGGTAGAATTATGATAAAAAATTCAGCTCTGCTCTTTGGCCGAATCCTCCAGGTGAGACTTTGGGCAGAGAAATATGGAGGTTTGGGACAGGCAGAGTCTGTGCTCTTGAATGTATGTCTCTCTCCTTTCCAGGTGAAGCTGAGTGTTTCTCTGTGTTGAGAAAAAGCAACTGGATGTTCCACCTTGTGAGAGTTTTTTTATTCTTCCAATTCTTTAGAAACAGGAAAGGGATTCATTGATTCATGCCATGAATGATGGACCTCCTGCTTATTCCTCTGATGCTGCTTTTTTCCCATCCAGTCTCTGGGAAGCTGAGAATGAAATGCCCGCTGAGTTTGGAGAACCAGGATGGGAAACAACCACAGAGCTTTTACAGCCCAGGAGACCATTTTATTGGTATAGTCACCAGTGGAATGGAAATATTGCATACAAAATTGCTTTTCAACAAGGCTCCTTCTCTTCAGTTTGTTTTCCGTGATCCGTAAGTCATTCAGGGTGATGGACTTGCACTCCCTCCATTCTAACACTCTCCTTTTCCGTTCTTTATTTTTCATTTCTTCCTATATTGGGGAATATGTCTAATTTCCTGATTAGATTTTGATTTCCATGGCTTCTCTCTTTTGTCTGATTTTGTGAAAGAGACTCAAAAAGGGGTCTGAAAAAAAAGCTGAAAGAACTCTAGATTATTTTCCTCTCTCTGTTCAATCCTTAATTTATCACTTGAATAATGAACTTAAAGTAGTGGTGGAATCAGTTGTAGTTGCTGTACCTCAGCCCATTTCCATTTTTGTGTAACTGATCATTTTTTTTGGATCAAAGTTGGCTTAAGGTTCAGTAGGCTTCTGGAGGATTATATATTTTAAAAAAGTATTTGTTGTTGCTGTAGATTATAATAACACTTTTTTTTTACAATAGGGATGCTTATAGATTTTCATACGCCTTACTATTCATTTTCAACATTCAAATGGTCAACAAGAATTCCCATCTCTTGCACAATCTCACATTTGGCTACAACATCCATGACAACTATGTGAGCACTTTCCACACTTCAGAAGCCTTGCTGGACATTCTCTCCACTGGAGAAGCCAATGTCCCCAACTACAGCTGTGGAAGGAAGGAGAACCTCCTGGCTCTTCTTGATGCAGCTGACAGGAGCATCTCTATCCAGATGTCAACATTCGGAGGCACCTACAAAATCCCACAGGTTTGTGTGTGTTTTTCTCCCTCTGGTAAAGTGAGGGGCGGGTGGTGGTGGGTGAGCAATAGATGCAATCATGTCTTCTCCATGGAATTCAAGGGCTGCTTTTCTCCATATTAGCAAAAATGTCAATATTTTACCCCATTATGTTCATGTTGAGATTAATCATAAAAGGCCTGAAATGCAAACAATACATTCCCTGGAGAAGACATTCTACCAACTATTTAACTGATCAAAAAATATCCCTGGTTGTTGGGGCCTCTCTTGGCATCTTCATTTTCACAGATAAATGATGCCTGCCATATGCAGTTGGATTGAAGTTGGCAATAGTAGCATTTTATCTATCTAAAATGTGGAATAAAAAGGACTCTAGCAATTATAGGCCAGATGGATGTAGATATTCTTGAACCCTGGACCTATCTAACAAAATGAAATTTAATGTAGAGAAAGGTAAGGTTTTATACTTTATATAACCAAATGTCCACTTACAAATGAGGTGAAACCTGGATCAATAAGTGTAACTGTGAAAGGCATCTTGAAGTCCGAGTGGACAATCACTTAAATATGAGCCAGCAGCAGCTAAAAAAGCCATTGCAATTCCAGGTTGCATTACAGAGGGATAAAATCAAGATCACATGAATTATTGGTACCGCTTTATAATGCCTTGGCAAGACCACACTTGGAATAGTGCATCCAGCTTTAGTCTCCATATTATAAAAAAGATGTAGAGACTCTGGAAAGAGTGCAGAAAAGATGATTAAGGGCCTGGAGACTAAAACATATGAGGAATAGTTGCAGGAGTTCAGTATGTCTAGCCTAGTGAAAAGGACTAAGGGTGACATAATAGCAATGTACCAATATTGGGGGGGGGGGGCTTCCCCAAAGAAGAAGAGGTCAACCAATTTTCCAAAGTAGTAGAAAGCAAGACAAGAAACAAAGGAGGGAAACTAATCAAGGAGAGAAACAACCTAGAACTAAGGAGAAATTTCCTAATGGTGAGGAATGGAAGATCTCCCCTTCAGAAATTGTGGCTGGTCCATCACTGGAGGCTTTGAAGAAGAGGCTGGACAGCCACTTGTCTGGAATAGTATAGATAGATACAGATTAACAGAGTTGGAAGGAACCTTTTAGGTCACCTAGTCTAAGCAGACCCGACACCATTTCTGACAGATGACGGTCCAGACTCTTCTTGAAAGCTTCCAGTGATGAAGCTCCCACCACTTCTGAAGGTAACTTCTGTTTCATTGGTTGATTGTTCTCACTGTCAGAAAATTTCTCCTTATTTCCAGCTTGTTCAGTTTCCATCCATTACTCCTTGTCTGGCCTTCAGGTGCCTTGGAAAATAGCTTGACCCCCTCCTCTCTGTGGCAGCCCCTCGGATATTGGAAGACTGCTATCTTATCTCGCCTGGTCCTTCTCTTCACTAGACCAGCCATGCCCAGTTCCTGCAACCATTCATTGTATGTTTTAGCCTCCAGTCCCCTCATCATCCTGGTTGCTCTTCTCTGCACTTTATTTCTAGAGTCTCAACATCTTTTTTATAGTGTGGGGACCAAAACAGGATGCAGGATTCTTGGTGTTACTAAGGCTTTATAGGGTGGTATTAGTTCCTCTCTTGACCTTAGTTGTATCTCTATGTTAATGCGATTTAGGATTCCATTGGCTTTTTTGGCTGCCACTTCACACTCTTGACTCACATTTAATTGTTTGTCCACGAAGGATCCTCTCATAGTTTCCGCTATTAAACCTGGTTTCACCGAGTCTATATGTACATAGGGTCTCCTGCTTGAACAGGGGGTTGGACTAGAAGACCTCCAAGGTCCCTTCCAACCCTTTAATTTTGTTATACGTTCTGTTATAGGTACACATGTTACATTTTAGCATTCTAAATTCCTATTGGAACACACTGATTTACACTGATAATGTGATAATATCATATTTACACATTGAATTGTATACCCTGTGAAGAAGACTTGGATTGTTTTGTCATAATAATAATCTGATAATTAATAAATTAAATCAAAAGTTATGGTCTTTGTAAAATGACATCCTAGCCATAGATGATCAGCCATTAGAGCAAGTAACACCTTTCCTTACCTGGGGTTGTTTTCTCTGAGCCTGAATCTTGGCTCCCTCATCATCCAAGGAGCTCAGTTAGAGGAAGGGCAGGAGGGAAAGTGGTGCTGAAATGAAAACCTCAGAGCTCTCCAGCTTCCTCAGCCCCAATTATTAAAGTATAGGATGCCCAGTTTTCCCCCATGTTCTTCCATCAATCTGATGTTTGGGGCTCCAGAGAGAAACTACCAGCAGAACCAACCCAATCTCAGCCTCTGAGGAGGATCTTGGGGTGGGTAGAGGGACTCCAGCTGCTGCCCTCAGAGCTGATTTGGGAATTTACACAATTCTGCTTTGTCTAAATTCAGAAAATATGGGTATTATTGGCATAAAATTTAATCTATGGAAACTGACAGATTCTGAAAATTGTGGCTGTTGGAAAAGACAAAACTTCAATGAAAGACCAAACTTGCATTATGCAACTGACAAATCTTATTAGGCTTTGAGGTCTGCCTGTTTCTTGTATAATAATCTTCTTGTAGAAAGAAGTTTAAAAATTTCCTCCAGAAAGAATCTGGAATAGAGAAGCAGAAAAAGATGCAACAATCCTCGAAAATTATAATAGGCCCTTTATTAGAATAGAATACTCCAGTTGGCATTTGCACGTATTAATCTAATTGTGGTAAATTGTACAGGTGATACAGTAATATGATTTACATTATTTATAGTTTTTTATTTTGTTTATTATTTTCCACTTTTATTATACAATCTTGCTAATATTCTGTCTTTAATATTTTAAACAATGTCTGATTAACAAACTATTCTAATTCATTCATGAGAACCAGGTTGGATTTATTAAAATCTAATATTTTGGACTTGATCTGACCCCAAATATAACCATTGCTTTTTTAGATCAGTCTGGAAACTGCTGCAAACGCTCTGAGTGATAAAAGTCAATTCCCTTTTTTCTGCTGGATGAATCCCAAACAAGAGATCCTGTACCCAGTAATTGTCCAACTGCTCCTCCATTTCAGATGGACCCTGATTGGCCTCTTTGCTTCAGACACAGAAAACGGAGAGAATTTCATGAGGATTTTTCCTCCTATGCTTGTCAGGAGTGGAATTTGTGTGGTTATATCACAACTGTTGTCAACAACTGGATACACAACAGCCCTCAGGGATTCCCTCTCTAAGTGGAGACAAGTCAACGTCTTTGTTCACTTCATAGAACATGATTCCATTTGGGGCAGAATTCTTCCTTTACATTTAATACTTATGCGTTTGCCAGGACCCATTGAAGGGAAAGTCTGGATCCTCACAAGTTTGGAAGGGTATGCATTGAACAAGCGCAGACTTCTCAAATACATCCATAGTATTTGGAAGTTTGGTTATTTGGGGAAAAAAAGGCCAAAAGATTCTGCCTTTGAACCCCATTTCTTTGTGGAAGAAAAGTTTCAAGATCCTTATTTCCACTGTTCTCTTTCAAAGAACGTCTTTTCTGTCAAAGGCCGCAGAAGATGCACCCAGAAAGCCCCACTGGAGACCCAGGAGAAAAGGAACAGAAAAAGGTTCCCAAATGTCTATCAATATTACAGTCTCATGAAGACTCTGGCCCAGGCCTTGAATGCCGCTTATTCCTCCAGATTGAGGAGGAGAAGGAAGGGGGGAGAAAAGAGTTTGGGGTCTCCAAGGCTGCAGCCGTGGCAGGTATGGGGGTCCCGATATGGATCCATTTATCTGAGATCCTTTGGAGGAGGAATCCAGAGGAGAAGGCGGGGAACTCACTCAAGAGATCTGGCCAATTCAGTTACTCAGCGATTAATGGTTCCAAAGAGTAGATATTATGGCATTTTAATATTACACACTGCTAATTTAAAAATGCTGTATTCTTTCTTAAATACATTTCCATATTTGAGGGTTTGTGATGAGCATGGTGGAATTTCCCCTTTGTTCCGTCCCCACTGCAGGTGGGTCTGTGTGCAGCTCAACAGGCAGCTAAACCCCCCTCTTCTCCTCCAGTGAAAGGGAGCCTGGGGTGGATCTGGGTGTTTCATTGGGAGAAAAGTGCAGGGAGAAACTGAGGAAATGCAAAGAGTGAGAATCAAATATAGATAGGAGATAGGCAGCATTAACTAACAGCCAACAAAGAAGCAGCTGGAACCTCTCCAGCGATGCTCCGTGTGAGGGACGGAGGCCTCCAGATGACCATGTGTCTCGGTCAAACCGGCTGCTTCCGTCTCCTCCAAAGGCTGAGAGAAAAGGGAGTCTGGCTTCAGACCATACAGTTAGGCTTATCTTGACACTCTGGAATAACAGTGAGCAGATCTTACACTCGTGTGTAACGTGTGTCAGTGATTGGAAGAGGGCTGCATCCTCCTTTCTCCAACCGAGAGATTGTGTCAGTTGGAAAAGAGGCTTGGGCTGTTTCAGATAGTGGGTTACAGTGAATTAGTTACCTTAAGGATTCGGAGCTGTCTCCTTAAGAGATTGCATTGTGGGAGATGTAGAGAGAGAGTGCATTATGAGAGATGTAGTCCATGACATGTGACCACATCTGTGTGTCTGATTGGCCACTGAGGCTCCTTGCCTGGATGCAGAACAAAGACCTGGCCATTATGAATTATCACAGAGGAGAGAAGGATGCTTTCTTAACAGGGGGACAGAGCTACTGTCATTTTACACAAAGAAATGGGACAGATTATGAAATAAGGATACATCTCAGCACGACTCACCACGACTCATCATGATTGTAAGTCTATGATTTTTGAGGATACCCTAATAAATGATCTGAAATATGAAAACCTGTTTGCCAAAGTTTAACTGCTATTCCAGTGGAGCCAGGAGCCAGATGCTCTGGGAACAGAACAGGGCTCCCAGACTCCTCCTGATCTTCAGCTGCTTCTCCTTGTGGTCTTTCCTCAAGGCGAAGAGCAGCTCCTTTGATCTCTTCCTTGGCTTATTTCTCCTTCCCTGAAGTTCACACGTAGATTTTATGCAAATTCTCCTCCAAGCGTGAGGCCTGCAAGAGGACCTGGTCCTTGAGTTGGAGTCTCCCCAAACCAGAATGTTCACTTCGTGAGATTCTTATGGCTGCATTTGCCTTCTTTCCATGAACTTCTCCCTGCTGACTCAGATTCTGTTCCCAGTTAACTACGATTTTGAGATCATTTTCACAAACATGCATATCAAGTTTGGTATACCTCAGTGGTGGGTTCTAACTGGTGTTACCATCGGTTCACTTCGCACACACGCTTTACGTGGGACCCTACAAACCATGTCAGAACAAAGCAGTGAGCAAGGGGAGGCAGAGTGCTGGGGGCGAGACATCGACCACCATCCAGTCGGACACTGGACCCATCTGCTCCCTTGAGGACATTGAAGCTGCCTTGGAACCCTCCATGAAACCTTGATGGTAAATCAGCATGGGGAAGAAAGGCAGCTGGGAGGGGAGAACCAGAGGAGTCACCCTCACCCGTGGCAGCCAGAAAATAGGGTGGAAAATAGAATTAGAAGCCATGAACTACTGGCGGGGGGAGGGGCTCAAGAGACACATCACTCGGCTTGTGATGGAAGCTTTAGAGAACCTTAATATCCGAGGTGAGCAGGGCTGCCAGCGGAGGGGGCAGAAGCAGCACGAGCAGCCGAAGACACCAGCGCTGTCACCCCAGATCCTGCAGCAGCCGACCAGGCCACCGTGGCTGCCATGGCCACGGCCGTATCAGGGAACCCACCTCTCACAGTGCCAGCCCAGGCAAATGTCCCCAGCCAACCCAGGGGACCCCAGCCAGAGAGGAACCCCCCCCCCCCGGGGTATAAAGTATGCTGGGATTCTTCCTAGCCCAAGTCCTCACGTCCATGCAGGAAAACAGCCAGAACTTCCCCACCCAAGGGGCATAAGTTCAAGTAGTGACCTGGCCTTAGAAGGATGGTAATGTACCTCTGTGGATGGTAATGCTCCACAACGCTGATGCCCTTGAGCTGCGAAACTTTGCCTGTTTCATGATGGCCCTGCTCCGTGAGAAAAAGGACGGCACTTTGAGCCTTTGCGTGGAATATAGAAGTTTAAATATGAATGGATAATTGGAAAGGTATTTTTACTTTATATAAGTACCCACAATGACTTCACCGTCATGAGGATGAAAGCAGGACTAAGTAATGAATTATATAATGTGTATGTATATGTATGTGTATATATATATATATATAGTAATCATATATAGAAATTTAAGAGAATAGAAACGAATTTCAACATAGGATATGATTTATGGATATGGACATCTTAACATGGTTTTAATTATTTTTGTAAATATTTGAAAGTTAAATAAAGTTTGTTTTAAAATTTTAAAAAAAAGAAATTTAAATATGGTGAGTGTAGAGAGCGTATATCCCCTCCCCCTCAC
Organism: Coluber constrictor foxii; assembly: GCA_038048745.1. NCBI lineage: Eukaryota > Metazoa > Chordata > Lepidosauria > Squamata > Colubridae > Coluber > Coluber constrictor. The sequence continues at coordinate 1,492,833 of JAWJVD010000119.1, read as the reverse complement.
GAAGGACATGTTGGTACACCTCTCCAAGGGGAGGATCTTCTCTAAATTGGACTTACGCGAGGCATATTACCCCATCAGAATAAGGGAAGGGGGTGAATGGAAAATCGCTTTCAATGCACTACTAGGCTGCTAGTACCTTAAATACCCAAACAAACCATCTTAGATACCTATTGTATAATATGTTTTCTTGTGCCTTTCCAAGTGGACTCTCCTTTTTTCTAAGGAGGGCAGTATGTCAGATCCGTAAATCTGCCATTCTTCGGGGGAAGGAGGGGACCCCGGATTACATTTATACTTTATACTTTACCTTCTACCCCTCCTGCAGCTGATTGATTTATAACCTTTAGCCTGGTGTCTAAGCGGCCTGGCGTTTTCTTACCTTTTGGACAGTGTAAGCGGAGGGAAGGCCATGTGTCGGAAGAGGACCCTGGGAAATTTCCCTTATCATTTTCTTAGAGCGGCCGGTACAATAACATCTTCACACCTGCACATTGGCTGAATCCCCACTGGACTGTTGGGAGGGTTTCTACTTTCCTTTATTTTAACAGTATTGTCTGAAGGCTCTCAGAGCCTCCTTTGATTCCCTTCTTCCACCACTCCTTTCCAATAAAAGGTTCCTTTTGACAGGCCAAGTTCCAAGAGCCTCTGTGCTTTCCTGAATGAGGAGGAGAGGCCGGACCTTACAGAGTCCTTTACTGAAATCCAGTGATATCACCAGAGTTCCCCTAATCTATTTGGGAAGTGTAATGATGTGTGAGAATGACTTTTGGGATGAGGGGAAGAGAGGCTGCCTAGGGAAGGATCAGAGAAGAGGGGAGAATCCTGCAGCTGCATAATGGGAGAGAAAGAAATTCAGAAAGGATCCTGGCTAACTTTTCAGGCTGAGAAAAGAGTTGGTGGGAAATTTGTTCTTTCACATCTGCAAAATGTTGTTAATGTTGCATTACAATCAAGTAGAATTAGCACATCTGGAGGTGTTTTCCATCAGGATGACCAGGGGGAAGATTAGCCTGACAACTTTCTTCTTGATCAACCCATGCTTTCTGGGAATCAACCTGTTGTTTTCAAAGAGTTTATGAATCATCTTTTTTTTCCCTGTTCATTTTATTTTCATCTGCTCTAGAATGTTCCCTATAATTGACCAATTGTGTCCATTATATTTTCTCTATTTTTGTCAGTATATGAATTGACAATTTTTTCTCAAACTTTTTCATTCACTTATGTAGATAATGGCAGTATTTGTATCCTATTTAACCATATTTGGAGATTAGACAATTTGGAAAGAAGATTCAATGTGGGATAAAAAACAAAGTTTTCTGTTTTTCAAATTCCTGGATGTTCCCATTCTAGTTTCATCCCTTTCTGGAGAAGAATGAATTTTGGAATATTTCTGAGAGAAAACTGTATTTGGACCAAAATGGAGAGATAACAGCTGATCTGGGCATTCAGGCCTCCTTGGTTCTCCCCAAGGAATATCCCAGGACAGAGGCTTTGGCATATTTTAAAAAACAGAGATTTACTATCAGAGGAGGTGTTCTTTCATGGCTAAAGTCGCTCAATAAGGTGGGAGAAATGTTGGTGTCTTTTCTCTGTTTTCCAAACCTTGAGGTCCCATTTCAAGTGGGCAAAGCCTAGAGTCTCCAGGGTGGTTGGCCTCCCATGCCAGGTGGTGTCATCTCATGGAAGTTCTTCAACAGACAGGACCTAAATGGAGTGGCTTTGCCACGTTTTATGGAAATCTTTCAAGATCTTACTGGTCAGAGGTTTCTTTCTTCATCACAGTTTTACTCTACATTAAAAAATCTAATGGAATTAGATTCAATCATTTACAGTAAACTTTGTTCTCAGTTTTAAGATGAATATATCATCATACTTAAATCTTTTTTCAATTCCATCCCTCTAGACTACATTAAATAGAAAAGTATGTTATTGTAATGTTAAATTCTGAAAGCAAAAGGGAGGAACTAAAGGAAGAACCTGCCAGTTGTTTTACCTCCTGCATCTGTTTAGAAGTAGTCGGAGGTTTCATATTTACCTCAGTGAAGACCAGAGGCTCCTTGTCTCCATCCATTTCTCCTTCTATTTTCCATGGACGGAGAGTCCTAATACCTTTTCTTTGGCATTCCTTGTTTTCCTGCTCAGTCCCTGCCTCAGTCCAAATGTGTGGAAAGTTGTCATCCTGGATTTGTCAAGAGGGCTCGAGAAGGAGAGCCAGTTTGCTGCTACGACTGCATTCCTTGTCCGGAGGGGACCTTCTCCACTCAGGAAGGTGGGTCACACAGAGGAAAATGGGAGGCTTTGTGGAACTGGATCCATCCAGAACCTTTTCATGAAAGTGCAAGTTAAAAGACAGATCAAAGCTCACCTGTAATTTTTTTATTTTTAACCTGCACAACTTCTTATCTAAACGAAAGTAAATCAAAAAGACTTGGAAGGAGGGGCTGGGAAGAGATGGGGGGAGGGGGTGGCAGACTGGGAAAGCTTTACTAACAGCAGAGGAAATATCTCTTTTGCTTTTTAGTTTGGATAAGTGCTGCTAAGTTTGCCTTTCTAGGAACATCTGAGATCTTTGAAACTAGATGAATTGTTTCAGGTTCACCTTCTGAAAAATCTTTCAATCCACTGTATATTGGATCCTCCCCATGAGGATCACTGAGAAGGTGTCACTGGGCCATAATCTGGTGCTGTGGAGAGTTATGGGGGGAACTCATTACACAAATAGTCTGCCAGTCATGTAGATCAATCAACCAATCAATCAATCAGAAGAGAGTAGAAGGAACTTTGGAGGTCTTCTAGTCCAGCCCCCTATTCAAGCAGGAGACCGTATACCATTTCAGACAAGTGACTGTCCAGTCTCTTCTTAAAAACCTCCAATGTTGAAGCACCCACAACTTCTGGAGGCCAGCTGTTCCACTGGCTAATTCCTCTCACTGATAGGAAGTTTCTCCTTAATTCCAGGTTGCTTCCAGATGTTACAAGATACTGTAGGTATCCTCCAAGTACAGGATATTAACTGCCATGGGGCAGGACTCAAGATGTTTGCCTAAAAGGATTATATGTTTCAATGTTAACCTCTAATAATGTAGGTTCCTATGAAGATTCTACCCATTACACTGGAAATAATTAACATCCTAGGACTTCCCTCAACTTCATATACCTAGCTACATTTTTCAATAATAAAAAAATCCTTCTTATGCTCTTTTTAATGAAATAGTTAAGAAATACTTCTTGGACAATTCCCATGATAACAGCTGTCATCCAAAAAATGGTATTTCTTGACATGTAAAAAAAACAGTATATATAAAGAAATATTGCTTTTTGGCTTTCTCAGATACACAAAAATGCACCAAGTGTCCAGATGATAAATACCCAAATAAGGACCAAATTCACTGTATCCCCAAAGTTATAACCTTCCTGTCTTATGAAGAACATCTGGGCATCATCCTGGTCTCTTTTGCTCTACTCTTGTTCTTAATCACAGGCCTTGTTCTAATCATCTTTATTAAATACCGAGAAACTCCCCTTGTCAAAGCCAACAACCGGGACCTCTCCTACATCCTCCTGGTCTCCCTCCTGCTTTGCTTCTTATCTCCTCTTCTCTTCATTGGTCAACCAAGGAAAGCCACCTGCCTTCTCCGACAAATGGTTTTCAGCATCATCTTCTCAATTGCCATTTCTTCCCTCTTGGCCAAAACCATCATGGTGGTGCTGGCTTTCCTGGCCACAAAACCAGGAAACCGAGTGAAGAGATGGTTGGGGAAGAGCTTGGCCAACTCCATCATCCTTTCTTCTTCTGCTGTGCAAGTTATCATCTGCTCCATCTGGCTGGGAGTTTCTCCCCCCTTCCCTGACTCTGACCTCCACTCCCAGCCTGGAGAGATCATCCTGCAATGCAACGAAGGGGCCGTTGTCATGTTCTACGTCACCCTCAGCTACATGGGCTTCCTGGCTGCCATCTGCTTCACGGTGGCTTTCCTGGCCAGGAACCTGCCTGGGGCCTTCAATGAAGCCAAGCTGATCACCTTCAGCATGCTGGTCTTCTGCAGTGTCTGGGTGACTTTTGTGCCCACCTACCTGAGCACCAAAGGGAAATACATGGTGGCTGTGCAGGTCTTCTCCATCCTGGCCTCCAGTGCTGGTCTGCTGGGCTGCATCTTCATCCCCAAGTGCTACATTATCCTTCTGAGGCCAGACCTCAACACAAAGGAGCATCTTACGGGCAGAACAAATGTAAAAGCATGAGTTATAACACCATTATGATAGTAGAAGAATTATTAAAGTTTCTTTTATTTGAAAGGAGATATTAATTCTTTCCAATTAGATAGTATGCAGGAAAACAAAATCATTTCTATATGTTTCAAAATGGGAAATTCTTGAATGACTGGGATTTTTCTAGCTCTCTTCCCTTTCAGCTCAATAAAGAGAACTTTGCTGTCATTCAGAGAAATTTACTGTTTAGCAAAAGCTATTGAATGTGACTCCTTATAAAAAATATTTTGGGTTCTTGTTCCTACAGCTAAAAGTGTGTGTGAGAGAGAGAGTGAGCAGGAAAAGAGGCCAGGAGGAAGCTGTGGGAACCAAGGACCAGCCTGGTTGCCTGATCCTCTCGGTGAGAATGCCGGAATGCCAGAAGCCGGAATGCCAGGGGGGGAGGGGCAGCCGAGGGGGCCTTCCCTCCCCAGGACTGAAAATCCCCCTTTCTGCCTCTGTCAAGGGCTGTGCTGAGGCCCCTCCGCCCCCAATCCCCGCCTCCTCTGTTGGTGGGGAAGCTGCGGGGGCGATGGGGAAGCTCAGCCCATCTTTGCCCCCGAAACTCCTGGCGGCAACATCTGGGCCAGGTGAGGCTTCCTCCGCCTTGCGGGAGATGCGATAGACCCTCCAGATGCAGAGCCTCCCCCGCTATTCAGAGACCGAGGCACTGATCGGAGGAGTTTCTGCTTGGATGAGGCCATGAAAAGGAAGCCTGGAGGTTTAGACGTCCGGGGGGGGGGAGAAACTTGGGGGTGGGAGTTGGTGGATTGGCGGTGCAGTGTGATGCGTCCTCCGCGGGTGGGAGGTTGAAGGGGCGGCCGCAGGCAAGGGCTCCTTTCCAAAGAGCGGGGAGGGGATTGGGGAGACTTCAAAGTAAGCGGAGGGGCTGGGTGGCTGGGCTGCCTCCTTCCGACTTCGCCCGGGTGCAAGAGAGGGGGACAGGCAAGGAACGGACACCACGGCTGTGTTTGGGCAAGGCGAGAAGCGGGCAGGGAGGCGCTTTACTGCCCCTCCGTTCATCCATCCATCCATCCAGCCGGGTGTCTCTGAGACTAGGTTGAGTATCCATCTCTCTCTCCGTTAAATCAACAAAGAGAAGGTGGGATTTCTATTTAAGCTCCTGTCCAACGGCCTCATCCAGCCCATCCTGGAGAATGAGGGGTTTGCATGAAGTCTGTGTGGACTGATGGGAAGAGAAAGAGGGATTGAAAGAGGAGGGGGAAGGGGAGGGGAAAAAAGGGGGATCAAAAGGGGAGGGGGAAGGGGGAGGAAAGGAAAGAAACCCCGTAACCTTCCTTGTTTTGGGATGATTTTCTTAGTACAAACAACCGAAGGAGAATCAGCCTGAGCTGCTCAAAACTACCGAGATCAAAGCAATCCGAAGGCCGCCCTCTTCAGAAGGGACCCCCTGCGGCTCTCTGGGCTTCCATTCCAGGCCTTTGTGGATTCCCCCCTCCCACCTCCAGATTTTACTCTTACTTAAAATAAAATCATGGAGGAAAAGTCCATGGACCAAAAAGACGGGAGGGAGGGGGAGAAGGTGGGGGGAGAGGACGTGGGAGGGGGAATCAACAAAATTGTAAGTAAAACAGTTACATCATGTTTTCACCTTAACAAATTGGCAAAAAGAGAACTCAGTGTATATCTAAACAACAAACCAAAATACCTGGGGGTTACCTTAGACAGGACCCTGTCTTTTAAAAAACATATTCCGAGTATGGCTTCCAAGGTTAACAGCGGAAATAACATCCTACACAAATTATGCGGAACAACTTGGGGAGCTTCAGCCCCAACTCTCCGATGTGCAGCCCTCGGGCTTTGCTACTCTGCAGCGGAATCCTGGGCCCCTGTATGGATAAACAGCTCACACACAGGACTTATTGATGTTCAACTTAACCATAGGATGAGGCTAATTACTGGGTGCATAAAATCTACACCTAGTTACTGGTTACTGGTTCTTAGTCACATATTTCCCCCGCACTCACGACGACAAGAAGCTCTCCTTCGGGAGTATAGTAAGATCCTGTTAAACTCCTCCCTTCCATGGATACATTCCTGATCTCTTAAGATACTGATGAAAGTCAAGAAACCCACCACTCTTGATAGCGCTTAAGTTGATGGCCGATCATCAGAACACCACACAAAAGTGGATGGAAGCGTGGAGTAGCTATTCCCCCCAAGGTATCTCTGAGCATATTAATCCTAACAGTAAACCTCCAGGATTTAACCTACCCCGACACATATGGGTGACATATAACAGAATTAGAACGACTCATGGGGTGTGTGCCGACTCCTTGTATCAATGGGGAAAGATCCCTGCAGCACAATGTGATTGCGCCCCCACCCCCACAGGCTATCCAATATATATCCAATGGACCTGGCCTGTATCACAGAGACCTGGTTGGGGCAAGAGGGGAGAATCCCTCTCTCTGACTTATGCCCCCCAGGCTTTCGTGTTCTGCACCAGCCGCGATGCCAGGGAAGGGGCGGGGGTGGTGGCAGTGGTTGTCAGGGAGGGTCTGAGTCCTAAGGAGGTCACTGTCCCTCAGATAGACAGGTGTGAGTCTCTTCTATTAAAGTGGGACCCTGGAGTTCAGTCGGGCTTGTTGGTCACATACCTATCTCCCAGCTATGTTGCCACAGCCCTGCCTGCACTGCTCGATGTCTTGACTGAAGTGGCACTTGAACTCCCCAGCCTTCTGGTTGTGGGAGATTTTAATCTGCCTTCGATCAGCGAGTCATCTGAGACGGTCCAGGAGTTCATGGCCTCCATGACAGCCATGGACCTGACTCAGGTTATTCAGGGCCCAACTCATAGGGGAGGACACACACTCGACCTGGTTTTTCTCTCTGGGCAGTGGATAAATGGTCATGGTAGGGGGGAACTTTCCATCACTCCCCTGTCATGGACTGACCATTCCCTCCTTAGACTGGACTTTCAATCTGCCAGCCCTTGCCGCATGGAGATGGAACCCATAAAATGGTTCCGTCCCAGGTGCCTGATGGACCCAGAAAGGTTCGTAAAGGAGCTTGGGACATTCCTCACCTCTCAATCCTGCAATTCAGCTGAGGCTCTAGTGGCATCCTGGGAACGGTCGGCTACTGACGCCTTAGATAGAATTGCACCTTTGCGGCCTCTAACCCGCCGCAGATCCCGGGTCTCTCCTTGGTTTTCCATGGAGCTCCGGGAAATGAAACGTCGGAAAAGACGTCTAGAGGAACGTTGGAGGTCCTCCCGATCTGAATCTGACCAAACACAGTTAAGAACCCATATTAGGTCTTATCTAGTGGCAATGGAAGCGACGAATCGAGATTACTTCGCCGCCCTCATTGCATCTGCCGAAAACAGCCCAGCGGCCCTGTTTCGTGTGACCCGCCCCCTCCTCAATCAGGGAGTGAGGGAAGACCCTTTACAGGGCAGAGCTGAGGATTTTGTACAGTTTCTGCATGATAAAATCGCTCAGATCCGGATCGGATTGGACTCTGACTGAACAGAATCCAATCGGGAGACTATGGTGGGTCTTGAGAACAGTATCTGGATTGAGTTGGACCCTGCTTCTGTCAACGAAGTGGACAGGCTTATGGGCAAACTTAGTTCCTCCACTTGTTTATTGGACCCTTGTCCCTCCTGGTTGGTTTTGGCTGCCAGGGAGGTGACTAGAGACTGGATCCAGGCAATTGTCAACGCTTTGTTGAGAGAGGGGAACTTCCCCGCTTCTCTTAAGGAGGCAGTAGTTTGACCTCTCCTCAAGAAGCCTTCCCTGGATCCAGATTCACTTAATAACTATCGTCCCGTCTCCAACCTTCGCTTCATCACAAAGGTTGTTGAGACTTAGTGGCGCAACAGCTCCCACAGTTCCTGGAGGAAACAGAATACCTTGACCCGTACCAATCGGGCTTCCGACGGGGACACAGCATGGAAACGGTATTGGTCGCTCTGGTGAATGATCTCTGGCGGGCTCGGGATGGTGGTTATTCCTCCATCCTGGTCCTACTTGACCTCTCAGCGGCTTTTGATACCATCGACCATGGTATCCTACTGCAGCGACTTGAGGGGTTGGGGGTGGGAGGCACTGTCTTACAGTGGTTCTCCTCCTACCTCTCGGGTCGCTTACAGTTTGTATGGGCAGGAGGGCAGAGATCCACCCCGAGGCCCCTAAATTGTGGGGTGCCTCAGGGGTCGGTTCTCTCCCCCTTACTCTTTAACATCTATATGAAGCCACTGGGTGAGATCATTCGTGGCTTTGGGGTGAGATATCATCAATATGCTGATGATACCCAATTATACATCTCCACCCCAGACCACCCCAGAGATGCCCTTTCTGTGATGTCCCGTTGCCTGGAGGCGGTACGGGCCTGGATGGGTAGAAACAGACTCAAACTCAATCCCTCCAAGACTGAGTGGCTGTGGATGGCAGCATCTCGGATTTCAGAAGCCCCATCACTTTTGATGGATGGAGAAAAACTTGCCCCCGTTGATAGGGCTGGCACCTTGGGTGTCCTCCTGGATGCTTGGCTGTCCCTAGAAGACCATCTAATGGCTGTGACCAGGGGGGCCTTCTCACAGCTTCACCTGGTGTGCCAGTTGCGCCCTTTCCTGGACCGAGATGACCTTCGCACAGTCATTCATGCCCTAGTTACTTCCCGCTTGGATTACTGCAATTCCCTCTACATGGGCCTGCCCCTGAGATGCACCCAGAGACTCCAGCTGATCCAGAATGCAGCCGCACGGGTTGTTACGGGAGCCCCTCATTACTCCCATATAACACCCCTCCTGCCTCAGCTGCACTGGTTACCAGTGGTTCTCCGGGTCCGCTTCAAGGTACTAGTTCTCACCTATAAGGCCCTACATGATTTAGGTCCAGGATATTTACAGGACCTTCTCCTGCCTGCTTCCCACCCTCCTGTTCGCTCACATAGGGCCGCTCTCCTCAGGGTCCTGACGGCGAGCCAATGTCATCTAGCGGTGCCCAGGGGTAGGGCATTCTCTGTGGGTGTTCCCACCCACCGGAATGAATTACCTACCGAGCTCCGGACGGCTCCTGATCTCCGCTCCTTTCGTTGGGAGCTGAAGACTTGGCTGTTCAAGCAAATAGGCTGACTCTGATTCTGGGTTTATTATTTATCATTAATTAGTTATTTGATTTAAAATACGATTTTATTGTACATGTTTCTTAACTTGTGTTCACTGCCCTGAGTCCTTCAGGAGAAGGGCAGCATATAAATACATGTAATAAATAAATAAATAAATAAATAAATAAATATGCACCAAGTGTCCAGATGATAAATATCCAAATGACAAACAAGTTGGATGTATCCCCAAAGTTATAACATTCCTGCCTTATGAAGAACATCTGAGCATCATCCTGTTTTCTTTTGCCCTACTCTTGTTCCTAACAACAGGCCTTGTTCTGATCATTGAGAAGAGTCTCCTTAAGGGATTTTTCACATATTTAATGACTACTATTTAACATCAATTCAAGTTTTTTGACTTGAATTGTACATCTTATATGTTATGTTAAAGGAGGAACTACTCTGAAGTAATTTATCTTGGTCTGATTTTTTATTTTACATTTCCAAAACCTGGCATTTTAATAGTGGTGTGTAGACTTTCTTTGCTAAATACTGAAGTAAAAACTTAAGTAATCCAACTCTTATAAACAACTCTTATCAACACATTAAACTTTAATATTTAAGTCACTAATTAAATCCCTTAAAACTACCCTGGAGGTGTATCTAAAGTCCCTCAAACTCTACCCATTGGCCATTTTTACGGAGCCTTTCTAAAAGACCCAATAAATGGTGAAAGGATTGTTGGTAGAAGCAAGCAACACTGAATTTATAGACTGACACAAACAAAAAGGTATTTTTAATATTTTTCAATGGAAGAAAATGTTTGATGAGTCAAGTAAAAAACTTAAGGGTCTAATTTCTCTCTGGTTTTCCTATTTACAGCAACAGAAAGCAAAAGTCGTTCTCCCTGAGTGAGGAGCTCCTGCGTAAAAATGCCCAGCTTTCAAAGAAAAACGCAGAACTCTGCAGGGAGGTGGAGGAGAAACTGCGGAGGTGAGAAGCCCTGACTTTCTCTCCCAGGATTTCCTATTCAATTCTCCTTAGCTCCCTACCCTGGACACACATTACACAACCTTCTGCCTTGAATTACGTTGCCTGGATGGGTAGGAGACATCATGAGTCTCTTGACAGGGACTTTTCCTGGCCAAATCCTCTGAATTTAGGAGGTCCTTGCTTTGATCTCCTCCTCTGCTGCTCACTGACCTCAGTTCTCGGCTCCCACCCAGTTCTCACCAGTTCAGTCTTCTCCCCCTTCTGTCCCCATTAGAAAGTTTGGAAATCGTTTTGAACTGGTTGGTGCCTTTTCTGGTATGAAAGCCAAAAAAGAAAAAAAAGGGTTTTAAGACCTGAAGATTCCTTTGTGGTGCTTGTAGATTATGTAGTGCTAAATACTGAAAGTAAACATTCATTCATTTGCACCTAAATAATGTTTAGAAGAACTTGGCACTGTAGCTGTGGTAAGAGAAATGGCAAAACTCAAGTAATGAAAAAGTGAGGCTAGGGAAAACAAAGGAAGTGCCAGGCATTTCAGTTAGTTTTCATTTGAAAAGGCTTTGATGGTTCAAGGGAAGAGCTGAGGGGGCTCATTTCCCTCTTGTCTTCCTATTTTACAGAATCCAGATGTTGGAGCTCCGAAACCTCCATCTCCACTGCAGGGTTCTGAAGGAAGCTGGGCAGAACCAGGAGCTCCTCAGGGAGAACGAAGAGCTGCGGGAACAACTGGAGAGGTAAGAAATACCGTCTTTCCCCGAAAATACGACCTTCCCCGCAAGCAGTTTTTGTTGTGGCTAAGCAAGTAAGTAAGAATTTCTGGCTGCTTCTCCGCATTGAGCTCTCCACGTCTCCTTCTTCCAGAGAGAAACAACGGAGGGAAGATCGGAAGATCTTGCGGGATCAAGAGATCTGAGGCAGATCTGAGGCAGCCTCCTCCTCAGCAAAGGGGACCCATTCTGTCTCCACTACATCCTGGCAACACTGAAAAGCCTCTGAGAACCAGGCAAAAAGTGCACCCTATTTTTTCCATGACTTTTGGAGGTTCTGTACGGGATCATGGACCCAACTTCCAGAGGTCTGTAGGCCCTAGGAGACCCTCCCTCATTTTTGGCTCAGCAGTGGTCCCTGTGGAAGGATCTCCTGGCAAAGCACTTAGGGATCTGCCAGAACTCTGCTGCAGCTGACAAAAGAGGCCAAGGCAGCCTTAGGCAGCAATAAAAGAGGGGAAGATCCAAGATGGCGAGAAGTTCTGGTACCGCTTTATGTCTCACTGGTCAGACCACCCTCGGAATACTTTGTCCAATTCTGGTCACCCCTAAAAAAAAAAGTTGTGGAGATTCTGGACAATGTGAAGAGAAGAGGAGCAAAGATGATTTAAGGTCTGGAGTCTAAATCACTTGATGAACGGTTGAGGGAGTTTGCTATGTCTAGCTGAGACAAGGTGGGAAGGATTGGGCAGCCATGACAGAATCTTCCGGCACTTTTAGGGGCTCTGACAGAGAAGAGGGGAGGGGCTTCATCTCCAGAGCACTGGAGGGAAGGACAAGAGGAAATGGGGGGGGGGAGTTTGTGAAAGAGAGACCCAATCTAGAAGTCAGGAGAAATTTTCAGTCAGTAGGAACAATCGAGCGATGGAATAGGTGGCCTCCCAAAGGAGTGAGGGCTCCATCTCTGGAAGTTTCCAAAGTGGAGAAGAGAACCGGATGGTATAAAGTTCCTGCCTTGAGCAGAGGGTTGGACTAGAAGACCTCCAAAGTCCCTTCCAGCCCTATCAATCTATCTCCTATGTTCTTCCATCCCTAAGATGACTTCTCCACCCACCGGCCACTGACCAGCTCTAGTTGGCCCTGGTGGCCCCCGGCTTCCCCCTCCTGTTGCTCCTCTCTTGCAGCCTCTGGAGCAGCTGGAGCTTCTGCCTGCCCCCGAGACCCTCAACCCAGCCCTGTCTTCCAGCTCCATCAGCCTTGTGGCCTCCGGGGGTCTCTGCTGCCTCCAGGCATCTCCTGCAGACCCCTCAGCTCCCACTTCAGCTTCTATCTGTTCTCCTCTCTCCTCCTCTTCTGCGGCTGCCCTGCTCCCAGCTGCTCGGCTCGTTCGGGTTCCTGGTTTTGGCTCCCATATCTGGCTCTGGCCAGACTCTCTGCTCTCCACACAGCAGAGCCCGTACCCTCATCCCTGCTGCCCCTCAGCCGGCACTCTGAAGGTTGAAGCTGAGCCTGGGGATTCACCGTTACCAACTTCACCTCACCACTGCCATGGCCATCACCTCCAGCCTCCTTCTTGGCTTGGAGCCCTGGGAGTCCTCAGTCCTCTCAGGCCCTGATGCTGGGTGGCTTGGAGGTTTTCAGCTCAGCTGACAGTCCTGCAGTGACTGGTAAGGTGGGGGTAAGGGAGGGGCTTTACCTGGTAAGGGTTGGGCTCCCATAACTCCCCTGGCACACTGGGTGGTAAGTCAAGGGAAGGGAGGGGAAGAGTCTCTTTTCTTTCTCAAATGGGTAAAAGGCTCCCATTCCTCCATTCCAGCTATGGGGAGAGAGTGTCAGCAAAGTTCTCCCATGTGCTGGTTACTCAGGAGTGTCAACATCATTTCTGAAGAAGCCCACTTGGCTGGTGACCTCTGTGTGGAGATCTTCACTGTCTTTCTCCAAACGCCTGTTCTGCAGCTCTAATTCTTGGATGGCCATTCTGACCTGGTTCACTCCTTCTCTCTTGTCCTCCAGAGTTTTCTGCTGGTCTTCCATTGTGGCCTGGTAAACACAGGTCTACTGCTGATGCCGATTGTTGAGGTGCTTCTTCTCATTTCCCCTCACATTCTGAAGAGGGGTGACTTTCTGCCTCAGTTGGCTGGAGTGGCTTTTCTCCACAAGGTATTCCTCTCAGCCAGTTCAGTCTAGAGGTGCTTCTTAAGTTCTTAAGAAGGTTCCAGACCTCTTTCAGGAGTCAAACCTCCCTTTGTTCTCCAGCAGAGTTTTCTGCACATCTTCTGTTGTGGTCTGAAGTTGATCCACAGTCTGCTTGAGACAATTGTGCTGCTCTTCCATCCATTGTTTGTCTTTCTTGAATTCCTGGATCTGAAAGTCAAAGGAATCTCTCAGCTGGTTAATCTGGAGATGGAGGCCATCACTGCTCCCTGAGAAATACCCCGTTTCTTCCCTGGTGCTGACCTATTTGAAAAATGGAGAGACAGTGACTTCCTCTCTCAGTTCAGGGGACATTTTGCTAACCAGCCTTAAGTCTACAGATGCCTTGAAGGGGCCCAGTTTGAGAAACACTGATATAATCCATCACAACTGGTCTCCCTTCAAACTGTCCTGACCTCCCATTTGATTCTGGCTCCAATTGGAGGCATCTCATCTATCAAAACTCTCCAAAGGAGTCAGAATCAGCGATCGAACAATTCGGCCATCTCTGGCACTGCTAGGGGGCTTCTGATCACAGGGAAAGGAGGAGGTGACCATTCAGATTAGGAAAGAGCCCCCCCCTCCAAGTACTTACCAGTCCCATCCAAGGCACGAAAGCCTGGAGGGTCACCTTGGGCCAGTCCCTCCCTCTCAGCCGTAGCCTACCTCACAAGCTTGTTGTGAGGGTGAAGGTGTCTTCAGCATGCCTTGAGCTATTTAGAGAAAGAATAAAGGTGGATAAAAATCTAAGCAATAAAAAATAAAATATATAAATAAGTCAATCACTAGGCAGAGTCTGTTTGGGAAATAACTACATCTGGCCAACTGAATCCCCTTTTAGGTTAATTTCCCCAGGTCAGTTTCCAGCTTTGGGGTCTCAATGCCTCTCCAATTGGGACATCCCGAAGCCACTTTTTTCCCTAGTTCCTATCGCTGCCCCCCAGCCGCCCGGCCCCAGCCCCTTTCCCGAGACCAGGACCTTCGAGATGGTGGATGAGGAGTTTGGTGACAGGTATGGAGGCTGCAGACACGGCAGGTATCAGCACGTCTGTCCTGTTTGGTTGGACTCATCTCCTCCCCCTTAATTCTGCCTTAAAGGGGAGGGTCTCTCCCTCCTGAGGAGCCCAGGCGAGGGAGGCCCTGCGATGCCCCCAGTGCTGCCATCCAATCCAGCCACTTTCCAGGGATGCTGAGCAGAGCCTCCATCATGTGGTCCAGACTCCCCAAGGATGCTGGCGGTTGCCATGGTGAGCTCCAGCCAATGAGCTCAGGAGGAGCCTCTGACATCACAAGCCAAGGCTCTGATTGGCCTGGGCCTGAGATCTGAACAATATCCACCAACCAGCTGTCTTCACCTGGGGGCGGGGCTTATCCACTGATGAGCCAACTCTTAAAACTCTTATAAACCATCTATGATGGGTCCTCGCACTTATGACTAGTGCAGCATCCCCTTGGACACAGAGTCACTATTTGGGTTCCTGGCAATCAACATGGATTTATGACAAGTGAAGTCAGTGGGTGAAACGGCGTTTGTTTCATGACAGCAGGAGTCACTCAACAACCCCAGTGATTCGCTTAACAACTGTGGCAATAAACATTCACTTAGCGACTGCCTAGCTTAGCAATGCCATTTCTGGTCCCAATTGGGAGACCACCCAACTGATGTGGAAAAGCTTAAACATGGTTGGGAGACCACCAGGAAATGCCAGGAGTAGGTTGAGGAGAAGGCAGTGGCCAACTTATCTTGCTATCAAGAAAAGGTGAGATTTTAGTGACTTTGAGCCAATCAGTAAGTGACTCTGAGTTCTAGTCCTGCCTTAGGCATCAAAGGCAGCTGGGGCTTTGAGCCAATCACCTGGAGGCCCCGATTTCAATTCCCAGGGCCCAGCTAGGACTTCAGGGCCAGACTCTATGCTGCCCCCCACAGGCAGTGAGTCTTAGCTGAACCCTGGCAAGAGGGAGGGGCTGTGATGGGGGGAGGGGCTCTCTGTGTCCAGGAGTTTCTCTCCTTTGTTCTCGGATGGGGCTGCTCTACCCCAGGAAGACCCGGGGGGGGGGGGCTTGGGGTTCTGCTGGAAGACGAGGCGACAGTGGTGACCAGCAGGGCCTTTGCCCAAAATCTGCCCTGCCTTAACACTCACAATGGTTAAGGCATCAGGCTAGGAAGCAAGAGATCCTGAGTTCAAGTCCTGCTTTAGCCCTGAAAGCTTGTTTGCTGACCTCGGGACAGACACTCTCTTTCAGACAAGCCCACTTCACAGCGTGATTGTTGTAGGGAAAAGAGGAAGAAGAGTTGGACATGTTCACCTCCTTTAATTATTTGAAAAAATAATAAAACACTGGAAAAAAAGTGTAACAAAAATAAAAACTGCCTTTCCTGCTTCTGTTTGCCTGGAATCTGTCACAGCCTTGTGCAGATACAGGAATTTCTCTTCTCACAAGGAGGAAGAATTGTTTTTTAATCATCCCTTCCAATTTCACTCATTCCCTTTTTTGCAGCCTTTGGGAGCACCAGTGGGGCAGGGGTGGGTTCTAAATTTTTTTTCTACTGGTTCTGCCGGCGTGGTTATTTTGTGGGCGTGGCTTGATGGTCATGTGACAGTGGGTGTGGCTTGATGGTCATTTGCCTGAGTAGGCATGGCCAACTCAATGTCACTCACATGAACTGGCCCCTCCCCTCCCAGCCACTCCTTGTCACACCCAGCCTCAACGTCTCTATAGTTCTGTAAAAACTTGATTATCTACCTACTATAGATGCCCTTTCATGGACCACTGAAAGGAGGAAATGGCTCCCAGGCGTTGCCCAAGAGAGTGATAGGCAAGAGGCTTTTAAGGGGCTGCCAGAAAGAATGTATCTTCCAGAGCCCCAGGAGGCAAAAGAAGAAGCAATGGATGGAAACTGAAGAAAGAGAGAAGCAACCTGAAACTAAGGAGAAACTTCCTGACAGTGAGAACCAATAGAGGTGCAGAAATATTTCAGTCACAATTTCACGTATAAAATAGCTATTCGTGTAATACAAGCTGCCTATTGTTCAAAAGAGTCATTAGTATGATGGATGATGTTTGACAGCCAGCCTGAAAGTCAAAGATCCCAAGAGTGCTTCTTTCTCTGTATGTATACAAAGCATCACATACCAGGAATAGCATATTAACATGGACTTACGCAGTGGTGGATACCTCCAGACATCGCTTGGCTGAGCTCCGAGCAGGGCCAGGGTGGCTGAGAAATTGGGACAGAAGGGACCACAAACCTTTGCAGCCACAAGAGACACGTGGACACAGACTTTGGTCTGACAGAAGCTCCTATGGTGCCTTTATGTGGCAGTGAGAAGGGTTATGGGATCAATCTCCCAACAGTCACCCTGTAGGGCTGCCCCATCTGTTGTCCCTGGTGGCAGATGGAAGATTGTGAATCCCACTCCTGACACCAGTTTCTGTGGAATCAAACACAGGAGCCAAAAAAACCAATAATCCGGACTCACTGCAGTTGTTATTTATTCAGTGTCCACTGGAGGAATTTCTCCCCAGAAAATAGTGGGAGTAAATCTTACAGACAAAAGGATGCACTCATATTTATACATTCCAGGAAAGGAGGAGAAAATGATAATCATACATATGCATATTTCATTTAATAGATGATGTGAGCATGAATATTCGGAATTAGCGAGACTCAAGTTACCTCCTCAGCCTTGTATTGTTGCTACCCTCAAGAAAGAGTTATTGTGTAAACAAAAAGAAATGTCTCAGTTGCGTTGCCACAGCAGTTTGGGTGAAATGTACTGAAAAATGAGGGTATCAATGTTGCTCCATACATTCCTTCTATATTTCTGTCTTGCTAACATGCTCCCATTTCTCCAAGAAATTTGTCTCCTCACAATCTTCCCCACACCCTTTACTTATTTCAAGAAAAAATAGTTGGCCCACTCATGCATGGAGAAGAGTTTGGACCATTTTCTATGTTTGGATTGTGGAAAATGTTAAAAGTTGAAATTCCCCAGTCCCACATTTACACATTTCTTCTGGCTGTAAGCTGCTCCTTTGTGAAGAATTCAGTAATTTCCAAATTTGAAACATATACATATGATTTTCTTTGACTCCTGCATATTATCTAAATGGAAATAGTATCTCCTTTCAAAAAAAAAAAAAACTTTTAACAATTCTTCCACTATCATATTTAGTTTATATCTCATGTTTTTACATTTGTCCTGGCTGTGAGCTGCTCCTTTGTGTTGAGGTCTGGCCTCAGAAGGATGATGTAGCACTTGGGGATGAAGATGCAGACCAGCAGACCAGCACTGGAGGCCAGGATGGAGAAGACCTGCACAGCCACCATGGATTTCCCTTTGGTGCTCAGGTAGGTGGGCACAAAAGTCACCCAGACACTGCAGAAGACCAGCATGCTGAAGGTGATCAGCTTGGCTTCGTTGAAGGCCCCAGGCAGATTCCTGGCCAGGAAAGCCACCGTGAAGCAGATGGCAGCCAGGAAGCCCATGTAGCTGAGGGTGACGTAGAACATGACAACGGCCCCTTCGTTGCATTGCAGGATGATCTCTCCAGGCTGGGAGTGGAGGTCAGAGTCAGGGAAGGGGGGAGAAACTCCCAGCCAGATGGAGCAGATGATAACTTGCACAGCAGAAGAAGAAAGGATGATGGAGTTGGCCAAGCTCTTCCCCAACCATCTCTTCACTCGGTTTCCTGGTTTTGTGGCCAGGAAGGCCAGCACCACCATGATGGTTTTGGCCAAGAGAGAAGAAATGGCAACTGAGAAGATGAGGCTGAAGACTGTCTGTCGGAGAAGGCAGGTGGCTTTCCTTGGTTGACCAATGAAGAGAAGAGGAGACAAGAAGCAAAGCAGGAGGGAGACCAGGAGGATGTAGGAGAGGTTCCGGTTGTTGGCTTTGACAAGGGGAGTTTCTCTGTATGTAATGAAGATGATTAAAACAAGTCCTGAGTTTAGGAACAAGAGTAGAGCAAAAGAGACCAGGATGATGCCCAGATGTTCTTCATAAGACAGGAAGGTTATAACTTTGGGGATACACTGAACTCGGTCCTTATTTGGGTATTTATCATCTGGACATTTGGTGCATTTTTCTGTATCTGAGAAAGCAAAGAAGCAATATATCTTTAATATTCTGTTCTTTTCTCTTGCAAGAAAATCTTGGGGTAACAGCTGATACCATAGGCATTTTCCAAGAAGTATTTATTAAAGATTTCATTAAAAAGAGTATAAGAAAGATTTTTTTAAAAATGTAGCCAGATATATTAAATTGAGTGAAATTCTAAGGTGTTAATTATTTCCAGTGTAATGTGTAGAATCTTCATCGGAACCTATATTATTAGAGGTTAATAATGAATCATATAATCTTATTCATATAATCTGTCAGGTATCCAGTATCCAGGAAAGGAAAACCCAGACTTCATTATATAATAAAGCATGGTACTTTTACTAGATATAAACCATGGAAAGCAGGATTCTGAGCCAAAAAACGCGAAAGTTACAGATAGAAAGCATCCCCTCCCATTGTCCACCGTAAATCACCCAATCCAAAGGTCTCCCAGAGGTCAGGTGGGAGCACACATCTGGCAGTGTCATCAATCAGGAATGCAGTGGCCGTTGACCTGATAGCAACTTCACCAGTTCAGTAATAAGCTTAAGAATCGGTTTCGTTTTCCTGGCCGGCATCATTCATAGCACAGCTAGCTACCCCCCTCCCTCCATTACTATGACAGCCAAAGCAGAGAAAAGCGGAGGCTGACATTAACCTACACTATTAGAGGTTAATACTGAGTCATATAATCTTTTTAGGCAAACATCCTGAGTCCTGCCCCATGGCACTTAATATGCTGGACTTGGAGGATACCTACAATATCCTGTAACATCTGGAAGCAACCTGGAATTAAGGGGAAACTTTCTATCAGTGAGAGGAATTAGCCAGTGGAACAGCTGGCCTCCAGAAGTTGTGGGTGCTTCAACATTGGAGGTTTTTAAGAAGAGACTGGACAGTCACTTGTCTGAAATGGTATAGGGTCTCCTGCATAAATAGGGGGCTGGACTTGAAGACCTCCAAAGTTCCTTCTACTCTATTATGATTGATTGATTGATCTATATGACTAGCAGAATATTTGTGTAATGAGTTCCCCCCATAACTATCCACAGCACCAGATTATGGCCCAGTGACACCTTCTCAGTGATCCTCAAGGGAGGCCAATAAACAATGAATTACAAGGCCTTTCAAAAGGTGGACCTGAAACAATTCATCTAGTTTCAAAGATCTCAGATGTTCCTAGAAAGGTAAACTTAGCTGCACATATCCAAACTAAAAAGCAGAGAGTTATTTCCTCCGCTGTTAGTAAAGCTTGCCCAGTCTGCCACCCCATCTTCCCATCTCTTTCCTAGCCTCTCCTTCCAAGTCTTTTTAATATACTTCCATTTAGATAAGAAATTGTGCAGGTTAAAAATAAAAAAATTACAGGTGAGCTTCGATCTGCCTTTTAACTTGCATTTTCATGAAAAGGTTCTGGATGGATCCAGTTCCACAAAGTCCCCCATTTTCCTCAGTGTGACCCACCTTCCTGAGTGGAGAAGGTCCCCTCCGGACAAGGAAGGCAGTCGTAGCAGCAAACTGGCTCTCCTTCTCGAGCCCTCTTGACAAATCCAGGATGACAACTTTCCACACATTTGGACTGAGGCAGGGACTGAGCAGAAGAAAAGGAATAGCAAAGAAATGGTGTTAGGACTCTCCGTCCATGGAAAATAGAAGGAGAAATGGATGGAGACAAGTAGCCTCTGGTTTTCACTGAGGTAAGTGTGAAATCTCTGACTACTTCTAAACAGATGCAGGAGGTATAACAACTGGCAGGTTCTTCCTTTAGTTCCTCCCTTCTGCTTTCAGAATTTAACATTACAATAAAGGACTTTTCTATTTAATGTAGCCTAAAGGGATGGAATTGAAAAAAGATTGAAATATGATGATATATTCTTATTAACACCGATTATAAAGTTTACAGTAAAAAATTTAGGAAATTTTATTCAATTAGGTTTTTTAATATGAAATTAAACTGTTATGAAGAAAGAAACCTCTGACCAGTAAGATCTTGAAAGGTTTCCATAAAACATGGCAAAGCCACTCCACTTAGGTCCCGTCTGTTGAAGAACTTCCATTAGATGACACCACCTGGCATGGGAGGCCAACCACCCTGGAGACTCTAGGCTTTGCCCACCTGAAATGGGACCTTTGGAAAAGAGAGAAAAGACACCAACATTTCTCTCACCTTATTGAGCGACTTTAGCCGTGAAAGAGCATCTTGGTTGATAGTAAGTCTCTGCCTTTCAAAATACGCCAGAAACTCTCTCCTGACATCCTCCTTGGGGAGAACCAAGTAACTCACAATGACCAGATCTGCTGTTATCTCTCCATTTTGGTCCAAGTACAGTTTCCTGTCAGAAATATTCCAAAATTCATTCTTCTCCAGAAAGGGATGAAACTAGAATGGGAACATCCAGGAATTTGAAAAACAGAGAACTTTGTTTCTTATCCCACATTGAATCTTTCTTCTACAATTGTCTCATCTCCAAATAGGCTTAATTAGGATACAAAACTGTCATCATCTTCAAAAGCAAACAAGAAAATTTGAGAAAATTTTTTCCAGCATCTCCAGATGTGCTAATTCTACTTGATTGTAATGCAACATTAACAAAATATTGCAAATCTGAAAGAACAAATTTCCCACCAACTCTTTTCTCAGCCTGAAAAGTTAGCCAGGATCCTTTCTGAGTTTCCTTCTCTCCCATTATGCAGCTGCATAATGGGAGAGAAGGAATCTTCGCTGATCCTTCCCTAGGCAGCCTCTCTTCCCCTCAGCCCAAAAGTCATTCTCACACATCATTACACTTCCCAAATAGATTATGGGAATTGTGGTGATATCACTGGATTTCAGGAAAGGACTCCCAAACAATTGTGTGATGTGCTTAGAACCTGAGGCCTGGATAATAAGTGGATAAAAACTCTCTTCAAAATGATACTGAAATAGTTTCTAACCCTTTTTAATCTTTCCTATGAATCTTGAAGGTGATGAATAAGGGGGATAACTGTTGCGTATATGGCGAGGAGAAACAAAGAGAAGAAGGAACAACGAATGTCAACATTGGAGAAGCTGAAAAAATTAGAATTATCACTTCAGAAAGATCCCCAAAACAGGGAAATCAGAAAGGAAATGGAGTTAATGAAACATAAAATTAATATACTAGAACAGGAAGAAATGATAAGGAATATAAAATTGGCAAAACAAAACTAGTTTCAATCGGCAAATAAACCAGGGAGATGGCTCGCCCACAAATTGAAAAAAGAAAAAGCTAAAAAATTGGTATAATATTTACGAGACGAGCAAGGAAATTTGCTCCATAGAATTGAGGGGGAAAGAATATTATTCAAAATTATTTTCAAATACTGTATAGTCAAGAAAACATTAAAGAAGAAAATATTATAAATTACCTACAGGAGAGGAACTTGCCAAGTATAACAGATGAAGATAGGGAAATGTTGAATGGGGAAATTTCATTAACAGAGTTAATGAAGGCAATCAAAAAACAGAAAAATAACAAAATACCAGGGACAGATGGAATTCTGGTTTAAGTATGTAAAAAATTTCAGGAAGTTTTGGAAGAAATTATGTTGGATATATATATAACAAGGTATTAGAGAAAGCCAAAATGCCAAATTCATGGATGGAGGCATATATAGCATTAATTCCAAAGGAAAGTCAGACAATCAATTCATTCAAAACTATAGGCCAATCTCACTGTTAAATGCCGACTATAAAATCCTGGCAACAGTAGCAGAAAGACTGAAAAAGATATTAAATAAAATAATTCATTTGGATCAAAACGGGTTTTTACCCAAACGAGAAATTAAGAACAATACAAGGATTATCAGGAATATTCTAGAATACTATGAGGCTCATCCAGAAAAACAATTGGCAGTAATAATGATAGATGCACAAAAGGCATTCGGCAACTTGAATTGACGGTTTTTAATTAATCAATTCATTGGGACGAAATTTGGAGAAAAATTTATAGAAATGATGAAGACAATTTATTCTAAGCAAACAGAAAAATTAGGGTCAGTGGAGATCTTACAGAAAAAGCTGATATAAACAAAGGGCTTAGACAAGGCTGTCCATTGTCCCCCCTCTTATTCATCCTTTCATGGGAAACATTATTGGCACAGGTAAGGGGAAATAAGGAAATAAAAGGGTTAAAAATTAAAAGAGAAGAATACAAAACAGGGGCCTTTGCAGATGACATGGCATTTATATTAGACGACCCTTTGGAAACAGGAGAAAAACTCCTACTAGAAATAGAGAAATTGGGAATAGTAGCTGGCCTGAAAATAAATAAAAACAAAACAAAGATAATTACCAAGAATATCTATAGATGTTATTACAGATGCCGGTATCGGAAAGCTGTAAAAATGTAACAAGGATGTTAAAGGTATCAATGTTGAATAAAAATTAATTTAAACAAAAAACAAAAAACAAAAACAAATTGCCATGGTATCTACTCTTTGGAACCATTATTCCCTGAGTAATTGAATTGGGCAGATCTGTTGAGTTGGTTCCCCTCCTTCTCCTCTGGATTCCTCCTCCAAAGGATCTCAGATTAATGGATCCATATTGGGACTCCCGTACCTGCCACGGCTGCAGCCTTGGAGACCCCAAACTCTTTTCTCCCTCCTTCCTTCTCCTCCTCCATCTGGAGGAATAAGCGGCATTCAAGACCTGGGACAGAGTCTTCATCAGACTGTAACATTCATAGCGATTTGGGATCCTTATTCTGTTCCATTTCCATTGGGTCTCCAGTGGGGCTTTCTGGGTGCATCTTCTGCGGCCTTTGACAGAAAAGACATTCTTTGAAAGAGAACAGCGGAAATAATAATTTTGAAACTTTTCTTCCACAAAGAAATGGGGTTCAAAGGCAGAATCCTTTGGCCTTTTTTTTGGCAGATAACCAAAGATCGAAATACTATGGATGTATTTGAGAAGTTTACGATTGTTCATTGTATACCCTTCAAAACTTGTGAGGATCCAGACTTTCCCTTCAATGGGTCCAGGCAGACGCATAAATATTAAATGGAAAGGAAGGATTCTCTCCCAAATCGAATCATATTCCATGAAGTGAACAAAGACGTTGACTTGTCTCCACTTAGAGAGGGAATCCCTGAGAGCTGTTGTGTATCCAGTTGTTGAGAACAGTTGTGATATAACCACACAAATTCCACTCCTGACAAGCATAGGAGGAAAAGTCCTCATGAAATTCTCTCCCTTCTCTGTGTCTGAAGCAAAGAGGCCAATCAGGGTCCATCTGAAATGGAGGAGCAGGGGGACAATTGCTGGGTACTGGATCCCTTCTTTGGGATTCATCCGGTGGAAAAAGGGGAACTGGCTTTTATCACTCAGAGCCCCTGAAGCAATTTCAAAATTGATCTGAAAAAGCAATGAAGAATGCTGTGTTACATTTGGGATAAGATCAAGTCCAAAATATTAGATTTTAATAAATCCAACCTGGTTCTCCTGAATGTATTACAATATTTTTTTAATCAGACATTGTTTAAAATACTGACAGAATATTAGCAAGATTGTATCATAATAATGGAAAATAATAAGCAAATTAAAAAATAATAAGAATGTAAATAATATTACTGTATCACCCCTACTATTTATCACAATTAGATTAACTCGTACAAATGCCAACTGGAGTATTCTATTTCAACAAATGGCCAATTATAATTTTTGAGGATTGCTGCATCTTTTTTTGCTTCTCTATCCCAGATTCTTTCTGGAGGAAATTTGTTAACTTCTTTCTCCAGTTATACAAGAAACAGGCAGACCTCAAAGCCTAATAAGATTTGTCATTTGCATAATCCAAGTTTGGTCTTTCATTGAAGTTTTCTCTGTTCCAACAGCCATAATTTTCAGAGTCTTGTCAGTTTCCATAGATTACATTTTATGCCAATAATACCCATATTTTCTGAATTCAGACAAAGCAGAAGTTGTGGAAATTCCCAAATCAGCTCTGAGGGCAGCAGCTGGAGTCCTTTTACCCACCCCAAGATCCTCCTCAGAGGCTGAGATTGGGTTGGTTCTGCTGGTGGTTTCTCTCTGGAGCCCCAAACATCAGATTGATGGAAGAACATGGGGGAAAACTGGGCCTCCGATACTTTAATAATTGGGGCTGAGGAAGCTGGAGAGCTGTGAGGTTTTCATTTCAGCACCACTTTCCCTCCTGCCCTTTCTCTAACTGAGCCCCTTGGATGATGAGGGAGCCAAGATTCAGGCTCAGAGAAAAGAACCCCAGGTAAGGAAAGGTGTTACTTGCTCTATTGGCTGATCATCTATGGCTGCGATGTCATTTCCCAAAGACCATAACTTTTGAACTTACTTTATAAATTATCAGATAATTATTAAGACAAAACAATCCAAGTCTATACAATCCAATGTGTAAGTATGATAATATCATGTTATCTGTATAAATCCGTGTATTCCAATAGGAATTTAGCAGGCTAAACATGTGTACCTATAACAGAACTTTTAACAAAATAAAAGGGTTGGAAGGGACGTTGGAGGTCCTCTAGTCCCACCCCCTGTTCAAGCAATAAACCAGGCATAATAGCAGTAACTGTGAGAGGATCCTGGAGTCTTCATGGACAACCAGTTAAATATGAGTCAAGAGTGTGCAGAGGCAGCCAAGAAAGCCAATGCAATCCTAAATCGCATAAACAGAGGGATACAATCAAGATAATACCTAATACCACCCTATAAAGCCTTAGTAACACCTAGAATCCTGCATCCAGTTTTGGTCACCACACTATAAAAAAGATGTTGAGACTCTAGAAAAAGTGCAGAGAAGAGCAACCAAAAGGATTAGGGGACTGGAGGCTAAAACATGCAATAAATGAATGTTTGTAGTTTTAAATTTCTTGAATTAAGCTGGAGTAGTAAGAAGAAAAGAAGATAAGTATAGAAAAAAGTCCATCGTGCCACAAGACACAAACACAGACACACACACAGAGCAGGGGTGGGTTCTAAATTTTTTTACTACCGGTTCTGTGGGTGTGGCTTATTTTGTGGGCGTGGCTTGGAGGTCATGTGACTGGGTGGCCGTGGCTATGTGTATAGGGACTTCTCAGAGGGCTGAAAAAAGTCATTTCTGACAGATCCTCCCACTTTTGACTGGTCCTCACACTTATGACCATCCTCAAATTTATGCCCATGCAGCATTCCTAACAACCATGTCACTCATTTCACAACTGCGTCTCTTCACCATGGTGACAAGATAGGGTGAAAAACATAAAATGTGAGGACAGTCGTAAGTGCGAGGACTGGTCAAAAGTGCGAGGACCAGTCAAAAATAATTTTTTGAGCCCTCTGAGTAGTCCATATACACAAAAGGACTACCCAAAGGGCTGAAAAAAGTGATTTCTGGCAGGTCTTCGCACTTTTGACCGATTCCTCACACTTATGACCGGTCCTCGCACTTATGACTGGTCATCATTTATGCCCATTGTAGCATTCTTAACAACCATGTCACTCATTTCACAATTGCTTCTCTTCGCCATGGTGAAAAGATAGGGTGAAAAACGTAAAATGTGAGGACAGTCGTAAGTTCAAACACTGGTCAAAAGTGCGAGGACCAGTCAAAAATAACTTTTTCAGCCCTCTGAGTAATCCATATGCACAAAAGGATACAGCAATAGAGAGGGATGAAAGAAGGAGAAGGGAGATGGAAGAAGGAAGGAGAGAGAGGAAAGGAAGAGAAGGGAGGAAGGAAGGGAAGGGAAATTAGAGTAGGAGTGAGGGTAAGAGAGGGAGGAAGAGAGGAGGAGAAGGAGAAAGGAAGTAGGGAGGAGAAGAAGAGGGGGAAGAGAAAGTAAGAAAGAAAGAAAAGAGAGAGGTGGTAGGTGTGAGGAGAAAGATTGCTGTACAATAAAAAAGATGAAAGGGAAGAAAGGCAACCCCAAACAAATATAAAGATATTAAGATAAAGAACGAATTGTTAAACTTTAAAGAAAAAAAGAGAACAAATATGTTTGTTCCATGGCTTAGGAACTGGTTATTTACGGGACCGCCTGCTGCTGCCAACGGCCTCCCACCACTTCTCCGGGTGCCGTTGGTCAAACAATGTCAATTGGCGGCCCACAGGGCCAGAGCACCTACTATCTGTGGGGGCACCTACTATCTGGAAAGAGCTCCACCTTCCGCCGTGCTCTCACGACCTTTCTGAAATCCAAGTACTGTCTACTACAATCACTGCATTTCTTTGGTCCACTAATTTAGTCAGTTTAGTCAAAAAACAAAATAACATTTATTTATGATCTGTTTTCGATCCTGCATTAGTCCTAGGAAGTCATTCATATCTATACTGAATAACAAGGGTTCAAATATGCATTTTTCCCTTCCCTCTTGGGAAGCATAGATCCTTCTTCTCATGGCTCCATTGAGCCCAAACCTCAATTTTCTGTTTATTGAGTCAAATGCTGCACTAACATCTAGAAAGCAGCAAACCTTGTTCTACCTCACTGATATAGATATAGATTAGATATTTGAAGACAAACTTGTTGCCAATATTAGATTATTAACTTATGCATTATTTCTTACAAAATCTATATAGCATTTAACTCTATCTAAAACCTCTGCCAGGAATGAATTTTTCTCAAATTGAACTAAGAGGATCATGGCATAAATTTTAGCCACAATATCTGCTAGTCTATTTGGCTTATAATTGCTAGAGTAATTTTTATTCCACTTTTTAGATGGATAAAATGCTACTATAGCCAACTTCAATCCGACTGGATAGGGCAGGCCTTATTTATCTGTGAAAATGAAGGTGCCAATAGATGCCCAACAACCAGGGATATTTTTTGATCAGTTAAACAGTTGTTAGAATATCTTCTCCAGGGAATGTATTGCTTGCATTTCAGGCCTTTTATGATTAATCTCAATATGAACATAATGGGGTAAAATATTGATGTTTTTGCTAATATAGAGAAAAGCAGGCCTTGAATTCCATGGAGAAGACATGATTGCATCTATGGCTCACCCACCACCACCCACCCCTCACTTTACCAGAGGGAGGAAAACACACACAAACCTGTGGGACTTTGTAGGTGCCTCCTAATGTTGACATCTGGATGGAGATCTCCCTATAAGCTGCATCAAGGAGAGTGAGGAGGTTCTCCTTCCTCCCACAGCTGTAGTTGGGGACATTGGCTTCTCCAGTGGAGAGAATGTCCAGCAAGGCATCTGAAGTATGGAAAGTGCTCCAATAGTTGTTATGGATGTTGTAGCCAAGTGTGAGATTGTGCAAGAGATGGGAATTCTTGTTGGCCAGTTGAATGTTGAAAATGAATCGTAAGCAAAGAAAAAATGTGGAAAAAGTCCTATTGAAAAAAAAGTTATTATAATCAACAGCCACAACGAATACTTTTGTTATATATAATATATATAATCCTCCACAAACCTACTGAGCCTTAAACCAACATTGATCCAAAAGCAATGATCAGTTACACAAATATGGAAATGGGCTGAGGTCCGGCAACTACAACTGATTCCACCACTACTTTAAATAAAATTCATTATTCAAGTGATAAATTAAGGATTGAACTGAGGGAGGAAAATAATCTGTAGGCCTTTCACCTTTTTTTCAGACCCCTTTTTGAGTCTCTTTCACAAAATCAGACCAAAGAGAGAAGCCACGAAAATCAAAATCATTCAGGAAATTAGACATATTCCCCAATATAGGAATAAATGGGGAAAAAAATAGAAAAGAAGGAGAGTGTTTGAATGGAGGGATTGCAACTCCATCACTCTGAATGACTTACAGATCACGGAAAACAAGCTGAAGAGAAGGAGCCACGTTGAAAAGCAACTTTGTATGCAATGTTTCTGTTCCACTGGTGACTATACTGATGAGATGATCTCCTGGGCTGTAAAAGCTCTGTGGAGGTTTTCCATCCTGGTGCCCCAAACTCAGCGGGCATTTCATTTTCAGCTTCCCAGAGACTGAATGGGACAGAAGCAGCATCAGAAGCAGAAGCAGGAGGTCCATCATTCATGGGTTGAATCAATCAATCCCTTTCCTGTTTCTAAAGAAGAAGTAGAAGAATTCAAAGTTCTCTCTCAAAGGACTCTCAGTTGCTCTCAGTTGCTTTCCTGATTCAAATATAGAGAAACACTCAGCTTCATCTGGAAAGGAGGGAGACGTACATTCAAGAGCACAGACTCTGCCTGTCCCCAAACTCCCTATTTCTTTGCCCAAAGTCTCCCCTGGAGGATTCAGCCAAACAGCAGAGCTGAGACTTTTATAATAATTCTCCCTCTCAGGAGGGATCCCTGGATAATTCAAATAGTTCATGCAGTCAAAGCTTGTTGGGAAATTCTCTGGAGGGAAATGAAAGGGAAATAATCTTCATGCGATTCAAAATAATAGGAGCAGAGATTGAATTAAATCAGTCATCTAGAATTGAGACGTTTGGGAGCTCATGCTTCAAACTGGCCCCAGAGGGAGGACCCGGCATCTGTGGCTGAAGAAATGTGACATTTCCCCCCAAAAGTCTTGGAGTTAAGAGTGAGGCTCATCTAAAGGCTAGATTCACTTTAGCAGCCCTTCAGACAAGCTATAGGGACCCCATCCATAACAGACCGTCTACCTGGGAAGATCCAGGCCTCTTGGGTAAAAAGGCAAAATGGGATCTTTTGGCTCTCTGGATACAACTGGATCCCCCCCACTGGATCCCGTCTAAAAGAGGGTCCTGTGATTTGGGGCTCAGCTCCATTAGGCTATTAGAAATGGTGTCTGCATTTAAAAACCCAGGCAGAGAATTTCTCCCCTTTCTCTGCCCTTAAAAACCATCAAACGAGACTTTGGAAAAAAGAAAAAAAGGTCTGGACCTGAGCAGCAAAAACAGAGGGAGCTGACAGAGGGATGTTGCCACAACAACAACAACACACACATACACAACCCACCGCCCCAGCATCTCAACACAAAGGGAATCGAACTGGAGGCTGAGCAAGAGCTGCATCAGTGAGTCTTGCTCAGTCCTCTAGCTTAGCTGAGCTTCCATAGGAAGAGGCAGTCTACCACAAAAGAGCCAGGCCCTCTTGGCCAAAAGGGGAGAAATTAGGAGCTTTGGGGGCCTGTCCGTAGTTTCCCAGAGGCCTTGGGCTGGCCTTGGGGTGAGTAGAAAAGGTGGAGGAGGGGAGCTTGGATAGGATCCCAAGGGAGGCCTCTCATCTCCTTGGGATCCTACTGGCTGGATGATGTCATCCCTCCAGCTCAACTGTCAGTTAGCTGTCAATCATCTGAGAGAAGATGGCTTTCCTAGTCTTCTGGCTCTCCCCAATTGTGTAGCCAACTTCTCAGAGGTTGGGAAATTCCAGGGGTGGGAACAGCCGTTTCTTCTCTTCTTAGGAAAGGGAAACTGTCCACAAGGTTTTTTTCGGGAGTGTCAGCCTCCGCTTTTTCATTGCTTGCTTGCTCGGCTGCCATTGTAATGGGGGGAGGGGGGGGCTGTTGCAATGCCTGGGAGGGGGGAAGGGAGCTGGTGGAGGAGAGAAGAGAAAGTTTTCTTTGAAGCTGATAACTACTCAAGGTCAACCGTCGTGGCAGAGCAGGAGGATGGCACTATCGGGCGCTGCACCCCACATGAACCCTGGGGCGAATGTGGATTGGATAATCCTGGCTGGACGGTTGGGGGAGGGGTTTTAGGGATGTTTTCTATAGGTAATTTTCATGCCTTTTGCTTTTCTCTGGTTGCATTCAGTCCATACTCAGTAAAAGCCCCTTTCTCTATGAAAAGGGAGTCGGGGTTTTTCTTTCCTGAGTATTGAAAGGAGTTTTATCTTTAATCCTTTATGGGCACTAAGAGCCTGGTTTGATTACTTTCCATTTGATTAGGATCACACGGCATCTTTAACCAGTGGTGGGATTCAAATTTTTTAACAACCGGTTCTGTGGGCGTGGCTTATTTGGGGGGGGCGTGGCTTGGTGGTCATGTGACCAGGTGGGTGTAGCTAGCTGGTCATGTGACTGGGTGGGCATGGCTATGTGCATAGGGACTACTCAGAGGGCTGAAAACAGTGATTTATGACTGGTCCTTGCACTATTGACCATTCCTCGTACTTACGACTGTCCACACATTTATTCCCGTTGAGCATTCTTAACAACTGTGCCACTCATTTCACAATTGGAGTCCTTCCCTTCATCATGGTGACAAGATAGGACACAAAATGTAAAATGTGAGGACAATTGTAAGTGTCAATTTCTCAGCCTCCCTGGCCCTCCTGTGAGCTCAGCCGAGCGATGTCTGGAGTATCCAGGAACTGAGGGGGAAATTGGCTTTGCAGAGGGAGAGGGACCCTCTGTGTGGAAGAATGGAGACTGATCCAGAGGCTCTGTGCAAACTCCCTTTTCCCTTTGTCTGAATGGAGGAATTCAGCTGATCCCAGGCAGGGAGGGAAGTGGATGATGGGGCTCCAGCAGACTCTGATTGGGGAAGGAATCTTTCCCAAAGAAACAGAGAAACCTGCTGTGTCTCAGGGCTGGGAGGGGGTCCGATGCCCCCACTGGTGCCCCCAAAGGCTGCAAAAAACAGAGTGAGTGAAATTGGAAGGGATGATTTTAAAAAACCCAACTTTACGCGAAATAACTTTACGCGAAATAACCACCGCTTGTGAATTCTCCAATCTGGACGAGGCAATGAGAGATCAGCTGGTATTGGGACTGAGGGATCTCACCCTGCAAAGCCGACTACTTGCTAAGCCAGGATAACTTTCCAAGAGGCTATGGAAGAAGCGCTGCAACCGAAGCATCCCAAAAGTCCTCAGCCGCAATGAAAAAAATGAATAAAGGGCCGCAAGGGAAGGAAGAATCCTCAATCCACTATGAGGATGTAGGAAGTGATGCTGGGGAAGATAGTTCAAGAACAAGACAATTGACTTCTGCTGTCCTTCAACGTGGCCTCTTGTCTCCAGAGATTGCTGGGAAGCTCACCCAGAGTTATGGAGTTTGGGGCCACTTGAAGTCAATGCCACTGAACTCTCATCTTGCCTGTCTTCTAATGCCAAGGAGGCCATCAGTGCCCTTCAACTCTGCCCAAAGTTAAGAATTGGGCCTGTTCGGAATTCTGTTTTATATCAGAATCCCATATATCCATCCTCATTGCAGCTGACTTTAAAATTGCTTGTGCCTGAAGTGAAATTTCATTTCCCATCTTTTTCTAGCAATATTAAATTTTGGATAACAGATCATTAAGAAGC
This sequence comes from Coluber constrictor foxii, assembly GCA_038048745.1. NCBI lineage: Eukaryota > Metazoa > Chordata > Lepidosauria > Squamata > Colubridae > Coluber > Coluber constrictor. The sequence goes on along the minus strand of JAWJVD010000119.1, from coordinate 1,461,304 downwards.
AGGAAAGTGACAACTTGTGGAGAATATTGTTGAATAGATAGGCAGCAAATTATAAAGTGGACGGAAGTTTTTATTTTTATTTTTTCTTGTCATTTCCAGGTTCATATAATGCACTAAGATTCTTTATATTTTGACCTTTCTTAGTTTATTAAATTCCCCCAGCCCCCTCCCCACCCCTCCTCCTCCCCCTCCACCTGTCCCCACTTTTCTTTTACGTACTCTGAGAGCTTCTGCACCAAAGACAAATTCCTTCTGTCTCCAATCACACTTGGCCAATAAAAAAAAATTCTATTCTATTCCAGGCTGAGTCCAGCTGCCTTTTCCTCCAGTGCAACCCCAGATCCCCCTTGGGAGACCCAGCCCCTCATGGCTTCTGCCCCACAGGAGCCTCTCCTGGAAAGACACAGAGCCCAAGCGAAGCTGGAGAAACCCCCGGGGGCTGCGTTCCCCCAACATCCAACCCTGGGACCCATAAATCAGGTTCATCTCTTCCCAGTGTGGGAAGCCCCCCCCCCCCCCGAAGCATGGAAAGAAGTGGCAGGGGAACATGGGATATGGGCTTCCTCATTCCCTGGTCTCAGAGAATGGAAGTTTTAAGGGGATTTTGCATAACAGCTTTCCATATCCCTCCCTCCCTCCCTCCCTTCCATGGATGAGTTGCTTCCTTTATTTCTCCATCTCTTTTCACTTGCTTTTCTCTCACTTCTCCCTCCCTCTGTTTGTCTGTGTATGTGGGGTTTTTTTTACAACTATGCAAAGTTCTGATAAGTAGTTTTTCACTATTTTTTCATTTAGTTCTTGGAGTCAGGCCACACTATTGCATCAGCCCTTTTGTCATTGAGCATCAACTTTCAAAGTAAAGTAAAGTTTGGCTCCAACTCAACAAGCAGCCAATTGAGATCCGTGACATGCTCGGGCATTAACTGTCCCCCGAGGTTTTCTCTCTAATTGCTATGCCAACAAATGTCACATTTCTTTTTATCTTCAGCCACAGGTGCCGTGTATTCCCTCTGGGGCCAATTTCAAGGCTGTAGATCCCAAAGCTCTCAATTCTAGATGACAGACTTAATTCCATCTCTGCTCTATCATTATGAACCACATGGGGATTATTTCCCTCTCACTTCCCTCCAGAGAAACGGCCAACAATCTCGGAGTTCAAGAAGTCGTTGAATTATCCAGGGATCCCTCCTGAGAGGGAGAATTATTATCCTCTGAGTTTTCCGTCTGCTCTTTAGCCGAATCTTCTAGGAGAGACTTTGGGCAGAGACCCAGGGAGTCGGGGGCAGCTTCTCTCTTCTCCCCGAAGGCCCCGAATGGAAAACTTTCCTGCTGGAGAACTTGGCTTCAGGCAAAAAGTTTCACTGAACAATTTGAGACTCTGGACTTCCCTCCCCACTGAAAATCAGGGCTGCCTGGATCCCTTCCCATCAAAGGGGGCTTCCCTGGGGAAAAGAAGAGCTGAGGGCAAAGGGAGCCCTCTTTCTGCCTGTCAGGGGCACCCCCCAAAAGATCCCCTTTTTCCATCTTCCCAAATGAGAGTTCTGCTTTCTTCCAAGGGGTGCAAGTTTCTTCTTGACTCCCTTCACACACACACCCTCAAGCCCCTCTTTATTATGTAGAAGGGTTGGGGGTCCTGGGCCTTCCAGATGTGATGGGGTAAGATCTTTCTCCCTCTTCCAATGGGAACTGGCTGGGAATGGGACCTTTGGGGCTCCACCAGATGTGGAAGAGAGATGTCACTTTACTGGGCTCTTTAGTTATCAATATTCTATTCTGAGACTTGTGGTAGTTTGTGTGTGAGAGGGAGGGAGGGAAAAGAGAAAGAGACACTAGAACAACCCCAAAACTCCACCCTCCAACAGATATCCTGGACCACAAAACCCATAATTCCCTCTTAATACCAGACTTCTCCCTCCAACTCCCCACTCCTTTCCCTAGGCCCTTTTAGCAGTTCATTGGCTGAGATAGTCACATGTGATGTCTGTAAAGAGTTAATCCCTTTTAGTCTCTGGTGCATCACATACAGGCAATATCTGACACCTCCAACCCCCCCACCCCCCACCCCCACAGGTCTTTCTGGGGTAGAGCAGCCGCATCCGAGATCAAAGGAGAGAAACTCCTGGACACAGAGAGCCCCTCCCCCATCACAGCCCCTCCCTCTTGCCAGGGTTCAGCTAAGACTCACTGCCTGTAGGGGGCAGCATAGAGTCTGGCCCTGAAGTCCTAGCTGGGCCCTGGGAATTGAAATCGGGGCCTCCAGGTGATTGGCTCAAAGCCCCCAGCTACCTTCGCCTAAGGCAGGACTAGAACTCAGAGTCACTTACTGATTGGTTCAAAGTCACTAAAGCCCCACCTTTTCTTGATAGGTTGCAAGATAGGTTGGCCACTGCCTTCTCCTCAACCTACCCCTGGCATTTCCTGGTGGTCTCCCAGCCCTGCTTAAGCTTGTCCAAATCAGCCTGCTGCTGCATCCTGCAGATAGTCCTCCACTTACAACCAGAATTGGGACCAGACATGGCATTGCTGAGCTAGGCGGTTGCTAAGTGAGTTCTGCTGAATTTTACAATGCTTATTGCCACCATTGTTAAGCGAATCACTGGGGTTGTTGAGTGAATTCTGCAGTCATGAAGCAAACACCATTTCGCCCCCTGACTTTACTTGTCATAAATCCTTGTTGATTGCCAGGCACCCAAATAGCGACTCTGTGTCCAAGGGGATGCTGCACTAGTCGTAAGTGCGAGGACCCATCATAGACGGCTTTTTTTAATGGCCGTGGAACTTGGAACTGTCGCAAAATGAATGGATATAAATTGAGGACTTCCTGTAGCTTTGTAGGTTCCCACTAATGTGGACATCTGAATGGAGATGCCCATCCTGTCAGGCGCATCCAGAGGAGCCAAAGGAAGTTGTCCTTCCTCCCACAACCGTCCCTGGGAACAGGGGCTCCTCCAGTAGAGAGCACGTCCAGCAAGGCCTCTGAAGGGCCAAGTGGATTCTGATAGTTGTCAGGGAGGTTGTGGCCAAGTGTGAGATTGTGCAGGTGCTGGGGATCCTTACCCACCCATTGAATGGCAAAAATACACCATGGTATATTAAAGTCACTAATAGAGAAACTCTTTGACACAAAATGCTCATGTTATTCTTATATCATCATGAATAGAAGCAAGAAAATCCTTTTTTTTCCAATTTAATCCTCTTTGTCTCCACCATCTGACTGAGTCTCAAGCCAACCCAGATCCAAATCCAGAGGCAAATGGTAGTTACTCATCACCCTGACATTGAATGAGCGTTGAGAAGGTGGGATGGAGATAGTTCTCCACCAGAGTTAAGAGTCACAAACACACCATTATTTGTAGAAGGACTAATTTTTCTCTGGCCATTAAAAGGAATTCAAAATAATTAAAATGGAACTATCATAAAAGGAAGAAGATTTTTTTAATGTGAGAAAGATTTACCAATTCTAAAAAAAACCCCATTTGTTTCTATAAGGATCAGGAATTGTGTATCAATGAGTAGTTATAAATATGTGGGGCTGGGCTGGGCAGGGGCCACGACAACCGTTTCAATCACTACTTGAAACAAAAGTGAGCATCCAAGTGATGAACTCAAGTTTGGATGGAGAGAGGAAAATCATCTGGAGTTTGTTGTGGAGGTTTTGTATCCGCTTGCGATGCACCAAACAAAGGAGTCAGAGGAGAGTTTAATAAAATGAATGAAACAGACTCTATAAAAGAGTGTCAGTAGCCATCTTCCTTTTAGCAAGGTTCCTTCGGCTCTTTTTGGAGCCGCTGCATGCGACGGAGTGCGGGTCTCCCTTCCTCAGGAGGAGGCTAGAGGGACTCCAGCTGCGTCTCTGACCCAGGACGGCCTTTCCTGCTGGGGAGCAGCTCCTTCTAGAGTGGGTCAGAGTCCCTTACAAAAGCCCGGGAGATTCAAAGTCAGGAGCTGCGCTCTGATTGGCCTGTTCAAATATCCAAGCCAGAAGCCAACCAATAGGCACAGCAACCGCGAGGGGAATTTTCTCTCCCACTGAAACACCAACTGTCATTTCATGTAAATCTTCATCCATTCGAATTGATAGTTTATGTAGGAATACGGGAAATTTTGTGCCCAAGAACAACAATAGTAATAATATATATACTAAGCGGTTTTTTCTTCTTCTTTTGGAACTTTATTTTACAAAATTAGGGATTTTATTGCAGTACAATAAATTTTAGTAGTAAGCTTTCGAATTCTTCCATCGCTTAAGGGCAGATTCTTCATCCTGGAATCATGTTTTGGCTCTAAGGATATTTTATTTTGCTCGATGAAAGAAATAAAGTTTTGAATGTAAGTAGAGATCAGGCAATCTCTACTTTCTCCGTCTCTGCCGTGGATGGTCTGAGAAATCCGTGTCTCACCTCCTCAGTCGCTCCGTGAAGTCCTTTCTCATGTTCTCCTTTTCTTCCATCAAAGCCCTTTTCTCAACTACAAGGCTCTCAATTCTACGCTGGAGTTCCAGTCTCTCGTTCCCCATCACACCTCTGATTGCTTCTTTTCTGTAGGTTTAGAAGACCGGAGAGAAATTAGCCTTCTAAGTTTTTCGCTCCCATCACCAAGCATAATTAAGTTCTTAATTATTTTTACCCTGCATTTGCTTTTATCTTATATACATAAACATATATACACATAGATATACGCTTATTTCCTTTTGACCTCCCCCAAGGCTCTTCTTTTTTTATATAATTTGATTTATATGCCGCCCTTCTCCGGAAACTCCGGAAAAAGAAGAGCCTGAGTAGCGTAGAGCTACTCAGTATAAGAAGTATAAGAAGAGCCTGAGTAGCGTAGGGGGCTAATGCCTCCTACTAAAGGCAGCAATTAAGATCCAGCTGCCTGCAATTTCTGCGAGTTCAATCCTAGCCAGGCTCAAGGTCGACTCAGCCTTCCATCCTTTCTAAGATGGGTAAATTGAGGTCCCAGTTTGTTGGGGGCAATAAGCTGACTTTGTATAAATATAAATATACAAAAGTATGAAGGCTATTGCTTAACGCATTGTAAGCCGCCCTGAGTCTCTGGAGAAGAGCGGCATATAAATCAAAAAATTTTAAAAAATTAAGTTCTTAATTATTTTTACCCTGCATTTGCTTTTATCTTATATACATAAACATATATACACATAGATATACACTTATTTCCTTTTGACCCCCGAAAAAACAGCTAGGGCTTCTTCTTTTTTTGGGGGGGGGGGTCTTATTTCCAGTACTGGGAGGCAGGGATGAGTTGCCCCTCACACCTCCTTGCCTAACTGTCTTACCAGCAGCTTCCTCTGTGAAACAACTGATCTGCGGGTGGGCTCCTGCCACCAGCTCCAAGGAGCAGGGCCACTTTTGCAGCCTCACTCTACGGGCTCTGGCCATACAGCTACGCTGAGCCTGGCGGTCTTTGGGCCCAGCAGCCTCCACTACCTTCCGCTGGAGCTACTCCATGCAGAGATGAGAAGAGAGCTACAGCACCTGTCAGGGCCCGAAGTGAGCCAGGCTCAGCATGGCTGTAAGTCCGATGCCTGCAGCACCGAATAGGAAGGCAGGCCAGTGCTCAGCAGCCCAAAGGCAGCAGTGGGTGAGGCAACATAGGTGTCAGCGCTCCAAGCCGCATTCACTCCAGTGCTGACATAAGAAGGAGAAGAAGGACATCTGGAAAGAGACGTTTTGACTTTTCACCTACTTATTTTCCCTGGAGATAATATCCCCTAGGAGATGGGATGGGAGGAGGGAAATTCCTTTGAGCTGGAGCGGTAGATTAGGGAAAGAGTGATTTGGAAGATGGCCAATGAGACCAGAGGAGTGGAGACAGGAAGGGAGGGGTTCGCGGCCGGAAGTCAGTGTTGGCTGCGAGGAGTTGGAGATGGAATGTCGTGCTCAATAAATGAAAGATTTTCATCAGAGATTCTGTTTGAAATGCAAGTTATTTGAGATGACCTCAAAACCTAACAGCACAGCTTCACCGGCGGCTGCTCAAAAAGGGGCCCTGGCAGACTGGTAGCCCAGCAGGGCTGCTGAGAGCAGAGCTGCCAGGAGGGCAGAGAGGCCCCATGACACCAGCAGCAACAGGGGCAGCTGCTTGGCGGCCAGTACAGAGCATGCCGCAGCCAAGACATCCCCAGAAGTAGCTGGGCCAGTCGGCAGCGTGAGTGAGAAGTGCCCCACCGGCCACCCACTGAAACTCCGCCACTGCAAGAGAAAGAGGGAGAGAGGGAGAGAGAGAGATCTGATCCAGCCTTGAAGTGACTGGGGAAGAGAAGGGCTGCCTCCTGTGCTGGCCACGCCCACCCCTTCACTTATATTAGGCCCACCCAAAAAAATCAGGCTAGGACTTATTTTCACAGTAGGTCATATTTTTGGGGAAACACGGTATTTCTTACCTGTCCAGTTGTTCCCGCAATTCTTGGTTCTCTCCTAGGAGCTCCTGGTTCTGCCCAGCTTCCTTCAGGACCCTGCAGTGGAGATGGAGGTTTTGGAGTTCCAACATCTGGATTCTGTAAAATAGGAAGACAAGAGGGAAATGAGCCCCCTCAGCTCTTCCCTTGAACCATCAAAGCCTTTTCAAATGAAAACTAACTAAAATGCCTGGCACTTTCTTTGTTTTCCCTAGCCTTACTTTTTCATTACTTGAGTTTTGCCATTTCTGTTACCACAGAAACAAACTGTGAGAAGAACTTTTGGTTCTTCTCACAGGAACCAAAGCAGGAATTATTTCATTGATTTATTAGGCACTTCAGAAACGCTCAGGAAAACTGACAAATCAGTAGATCCTATCTACATCTCCAGCATATTCTGAAGGGATTTGATTCACTTCCTCAGGCTTCACAATATTATTTAAGTGCAAATTAATGGAATTTTTACTTTCAGTATTTAGCATTACATAATCTATAAGTACCACAAAGGAATCTTCAGATCTTTAAACCTTTTTTTCTTCTCTTTTTTGGCTTTCATACCAGAAAAGGCACCAACCAATTCAAAACCATTTCCAAACTTTCTAATGGGGACAGAAGGGGGAGAAGACTGAACTGGTGAGAACTGGGTGGGAGCCGAGAACTGAGGTCAGTGAGCAACAGAGGAGGAGATCAAAGCAAGGACCTCCTAAATTCAGAGGATTTGGCCAGGAAAAATCCCTGTCAAGAGACTCATGATGTCTCCTACCCATCCAGGCAACGTAATTCAAGGCAGAAGGTTGTGTAATGTGTGTCCAGGGTAGGGAGCTAAGGAGAATTGAATAGGAAATCCTGGGAGAGAAAGTCAGGGCTTCTCACCTCCACAGTTTCTCCTCCACCTCCCTGCAGAGTTCTGCGTTCTTCTTTGAAAGCTGGGCATTTTGACGCAGGAGCTCCTCACTCAGGGAGAACGACTTGTGCTTTCTGTTGCTGTAAATAGGGAAACCAGGGAGAAATTAGACCCTTAAATTTTTTACTTGACTCATCAAACATTTTCTTCCATTGAAAAATACTAAAAATACTTTTATGTTTGTGTCAGTGTATAAATTCAGTGTTGCTGTTTCTACCAACAATCCTTTCACCATTTATTGGGTCTTTTAGAAAGGCTCCGTAAAAATGGCCAATGGGTAGAGTTTGAGGGACTTTAGATACACGTCCAGGGTAGTTTTAAGGGATTTGATTAGTGACTTAAATATTAAGGTTTAATGTGTTGATAAGAGTTGTTTATAAGAGTTGGATTACTTAAGTTTTTACTTCAGTATTTAGCAAAGAAAGTCTACACACCCCTATTAAAATGCCAGGTTTTGGAAATGTAAAATAAAAAATCAGACCAAGATAAATCACTTCAGAGTACTTCCTCCTTTAACATAACATATAAGATGTACAATTCAAATCAAAAAACAAACTGAAATCTTTGAAGGGAAAAAATTGATGCAAAATAGTAGTCATTAAATATGTGAAAAATCCGTTAAGGGGACTCTGCTCAAGCCCCCATCGAGTTCAGCTGTTGAGTAGGGGGTTTCTGGCATTTCTTCAGCTGCCTCTGACAGCAACAGCCTTGGTCTCCACATCTTCTAAGCCACCAAAGCCACCAGGCTCACAGGGAAGCATTGGAGGGGGGGGGGCAGCATCCTGCTCTGGGGCTGCTTTTCTTCAGCTGGAACTGGGGCTCCAGCCAAGGAGAGGGAATTACGAACAGTTCCAAGTATCAGTCAATTTCAGCACAAAACCTTCCAGCTTCTGCTAAGATGCTGAAGATGAAGAGGAATTTTCCCTTTCGATGCCACAAGGACCCAAACCAGGCCTCCAAGTCAACACAACAAGGGCTTCCCTACAAGGAGATGGAAGTTTCGGAATGGCCCTGGCAGAGCCTGGACCCGAATCCACATGGAAACCTGGGGAGGGGACCGGAAGAGGGCTGGGCACAGGAGAAGCTCCCCCTCCCCAAATCTGACAATTTTGGCCAAAGATTTCCAAGACAGGATGTACCATGCAGATCGGCTCTAAGGCCAAAAGACTGGATGCTCTCATAAAATTCAAAGGAGTTTCAAAAAAAGAATTCATTTAAAAAATAAATGTTATATTTTATATTCTTTAGACAAAATGTAGACTTATGCGCCACTCTTCTCCCTCGGATTCCTCAGCGGTCGCCCCCCAGATGTTGCAGGAGTCTGGAAAAGTTAAAATAACAGCCGTGAAATATAAATATCATCAGAGGCTTTGAAAAGCATATTTTCTACAAGCTCTTCGGCCGAAGAGGTTTGAGGGAAAAAAAATGCCTTTAAAAGCCTCTGGCGATCCCAACTGAGTTGCCTGATCGTCAGAGGCTTTTCAAAGCATTTTTTCCTGAAACCTCTTAAGGTTGTAGAAAAAATGCTTTTAAAAGTTAAAAAGAAAAAAGTTGGCATGCCCACCCAGTCACATTAATCCCCCCACCAAGCCACGCCCACAAAATAAGCCACGCCCACAGAACCCACCCCTGCCCCAGAAGATTTAGATTGCTTACCTTGGGGGGGGCGGGTGGTAGAGGTCCGCTGAGGGGGAGGACCTTGGTTGATCGGGGGCAAGTGGCCGGCCCGTGAATTCATCTGCTGAAAAGCAATGGAGACCATGAGGACATTGGGCCTGAGCCCAGGAAAAACCCTCAAGCCCACTTAATCCAGGCCCCCACACCCAAAAGAGCCATTCTGACTTCCAGGGTTTGGGTCCCATTGGGTAGTTGTTGACAAATAATTAAAGAAATAAATATGACATACCTCCGTCTGTCCCCATTGCCACAGGACGAGTTGCTACTCTGGAACCACTGGAAAAAAATAGACTTTTGTTATTAAATAGACCGGTTCTCCCTGGTTCTCTAGAACCGCTTGTTAATTGGATGAGAAGTTTGGCGAACCAGTAGAATTGCCTCGGCCTGGCCCCGCCTCCTGGCCTCCCTTGCCCAGCCCCTTCTGGCCCTTCCCCTCCTGAGGGTCCCCCCCCACCCGAGAAAACGATCTGTCTCAACATCCCGTAGACCAGGGGTGAAACCTAAAGTTTGTTACTACCGGTTCTGTGGGAGTGGCTTGGTGGTGGTGGGGCAATGTGACTGGGTGGGCGTGGCAATTTTTAAAAAACTTTTAAAACCATTTTTTCTACAACCTCTTTGGCAAAGAGGTTGTAAAAAAATCCTTTCAAAAGGCTCTGACATCCCAGCTGAGTTGCCTGATCGTCAGAGGCTTTTTTTCTTTTAAATGCCTCTCACGATCAGGCAACTCAGCTTGGATCGTCAGAGGCATTTAAAAGAAAAAAAGCCTCTGATGATCACGCGGCCCAGCTGGGCATGGGGGTGGGGAGGGACTTTTGCTACCGGTTCTCCGAAACACCTGCCTCCATCGCTACCGGATCGTGCAAATTTCCCGCTGGTTCCCTCTCTCTGCAAAGCGAAGAGATGGCAGAAAGGCTGCCTAGCCCAAAATGGGGCTGCCTCAAACTTCGGAATTGGGAGTGTCCAGAAAGTACAGGGGGACTAATGAGAATTCTCACTTCTTTAGCATCATCGGTCTCCGGGCAGAATTTCTCTTGACTTCACCCAATGCAGGAGAGAGTTCCATGCGGTTCTTTAGGCCAAGATCCCCCCTCCCACTTTCTCTGCTTCTCTCTCCTCCCCGCAGAACTGGCTCTCCTCCTCCAGGTGAAGCCCCCAAGGACTCTGCCCGGAGACCGATGATGCTCAAGCAGGGAGAATTCCCATTGGTGCTGCCGCAGGTTCTGGCCCTTCCCACCTCCAATGTCCGAGATTGATGCTTCCTCCCCCCAATTCAGCCCCCCTTCTTCTTCTGGGGCTGGAAGTAGCTGGCCGGGCCGGAGGCTCCTCCTTTCCGAGAGGAAGATTTCTGCTGGAGGGAGAGGTTGGGGATCATCCAGCACCGGATGGGAAGAGGGGAGGCGCACCCAACAGCCAGTGATGAGTTGGGGGTCACAGAAACCCCCCATTACGATGGGAAGCGACGGGAAGCCCTCCGCTAATCCAGGTGTCAAAGTTTCGGTTTCATCCTCAAAATAAAGTTAATTTCCAAGCATCAAACTTTAGGAAATATTCTCTTTATTGAGCGATGCAGCCATGCCTGACAACCATGCAGACAGTACTGGCCCCTCTACCCCAAACCCCTCCTATTCCTTCCCCATTAGCTGCTCCCCATTGGCTGTCTTCCAGATCACTCTCTCTTATCTGTCTCTTCAGCACACAGGAATGTCACCCCTCCCATACATCTCCCAGGAGACTGAATTCACCGAAAGCTTTTTTCCTCATTGCTTCTATGTCAATATTGGAACACTGATACCCGGAAGAGGCAGAGAGGATCTGCTGGATCCTTTCCCCCCCACCCCCCCCAGCTCCCTCCCCAACTCCCGGGGAAATCCTCTGCTCTGCTCTCTCGGGAAAGGTGTCGCTTCGATTCCTGGAAGGAAAACGCAATTTCCTTCCTTCAAACATGCGTCTCTCTCTCTCTCTTTCGCTCAGAACATCTGGATGAGTCAGCCCCTTCCGATTTCAACCCCGATTGTGTCAGAATCTCCCTCCCTCTTCCTTCCTTCCTTCCTTCCTTCCCCCCTCCCTCACTCCCTCTTTCTTTCTTTCTTTCTTTCTTTCTTTCCTTCCTTCCTCCCTCCCTCCCTCCCTCCCTCCCTCCCTCTTTCTTTCTTTCTTTCTTTCTTTCTTTCTTTCTTTCTTTCTCTTCCTTCCTTCCTTCCTTCCTCCCTCCCTCCCTCCCTCCCTCCCTCCCTCTTTCTTTCTTTCTTTCTTTCTTTCTTTCTTTCTTTCCTTCCTTCCTTCCTTCCTTCCTCCCTCCCTCCCTCCCTCCCTCTTTCTTTCTTTCTTTCTTTCTTTCCTTCATTCCTTCCTTCCTTCCTTCTCATTATCCACAGGCCCCGCCCCCCACCTGCTCTAAAGTAAGACATTCCCCCCAAATAAGACTTAAGATATATTTTTTATACTTAAAATGGCCATTAGGGCACAGAACCATTTCTTAAGTTTTCTAAATCCCACCACTGGTTGTATTTTACCTTTATTTCTGCGCAGGACCTTTTTATTCAGGCGATGGAAAAAATTCCCAGCCATCTCACTTGAGGTCTGGCAGTTGAGAATGAGCCAGGACAGCCCGGCCAAGGTCTTATGACACCTGCTGTGATGTCATCACCTTTCATGCAGCTGTGGGGAGATGCCAGGTGCCCCCTCCAGCAACGGTGGGCCTCTCAATAGGGAGGGTCAGAGAGACCCCGAGAGGTCTGGAAGGAAAAGAGGAAATTAGAATAATTCTATTCTCTTGGATAACCTCAAGGTGGATGCCCGGAGATGTAGTCATGGCAACGGTGTTTATTTGTTTCTTAGCTGAGAGTTTTTACTGCTGCTTCTTCGGTCTGAACCACTTGGACAGGGGGATTCTGGGTAGGCAGAGATTCGTTGGAATGTACCAACTCATGAAATTCTCAGGGGTCATCCGGTCTTAATGGTCTTGATCTTCCTGGGGGCTGATGAGAGTGCAGCCCAGAAAATGGGGGACCGGCTGTGTCTGAGGACTCCACCTCTAGAATAGAATACAGTAGAGCTGGAAGGGAATGGAATGGAATGGAATAGAGAATAGGATAGGGTAGGGTAGGGTAGGGTAGGGTAGGATAGGATAGGATAGGATAGGATAGGATAGGATAGGATAGGATAGGATAGGATAGGATAGGATAGGATAGGATAGGATAGGACAGGATAGGACAGAATAGAATAGAATAGAATAGAATAGAATAGAATAGAATAGAATAGAATGGAATGGAATGGAATGGAATGGAATGGAATGGAATGGAATGGAACGGAACGGAACGGAATGGAACGGAACGGAACAGAGCTGGAAGGGACCTTGGAGGTCTTCTAGTCCATCCCGCTGCTCAAGCAGGAGAACCTAAAGGATCTCAGACAAGTGGCTGCCTAGTTTCTTCTTAAAAACCTCCAGGGATGAAGCAGCCACAACTTCTGGAGGCAAGCAGTTCCACAGGTTAATTGTCCTCCCTGTTAATTAAGTTTCTCCTTAATTCCAGGCTGCTTCTCTCTTTGTTCAGTTTCCATCCATGGTTCCTTGTCCTGCCCTCTGGAGCTCTGGAGAATCATTGGACCCGTCTTCTTTGTGGCAGCCTCCCAAATATTGAAATACTGCTATCATGTCACCCCTAAATCCTCTTTTCTTTAGACTAGCCAGACCCAAAACCTGCAGCCTGTGGTTCAGTCTCCTGGCCTAAACAGGGACAGTGTGAGGATCTGGCTTCTAAGTTGTGTTTCTCAGCTTTGTCATAACTTACAACCGTTGCTAAATGAATGGTCATAAGTCAAGGACTACCTGTATTGCAGGCATTCAGAGAATCATAAAATGTAAGCTGTGAAAGGCACCTTCATGGTCATCTAGTCCAACCCTCTCCCCCCATGCAGGAACCCAATGCCACAAACACACCAGTTACATAGAGGGATCTCTCATTCTTGCATTTTAATGGGCTTTTCTTTATTTTTATCAGAGAGTTGAAGAAAAGGATTCAGAGCCAAATCTGTTGTCACTGCAAGGAACTGGACGTGACCTGAAGGAGAGTCCTATCCAGCTCCCTTGGGACCTCAAAGGCCTGAAGAGAAGCAGCCAAACGGCCAAGAGGAGAAGCCATTTCAGTGCTTGATGGGAGGAAAAAGGAAGAGGAGATCCCTCACTTCCCATCAAAGGATCTCCTCGGAAGGGAGATCACCTCAAGGCTTGGAGTGTGGATCTCCACCATAGACGTCTGTCAATGTTGAATGGCTTGAACAGATGCTTCCCTCCATTTCTGCCCATTTCAGTGAGGTGTTTCTGCTCCTTTTTCTTAGAGAAGAATGATGGATCCATCCAGCCACCCACTCTGGAAGCTCCAGTCCTTCCTTTCGGAGGTTGACCAGGGATGCCAGAAGCCATCCTGCCAGGGAGCCTCTGGATGGCCCAGAAGAAGCCTCTCTCAGGTTTCCCAGAGAAGCCATCCAGGACCCTTGGCCTGCATTCTGTGGCTGTCTTGGCTTTGGGATTCTCCCCAGAAGCTTTCAGCCATTCCTTCTCCGGTTTATATGGCAGCCTCGGAGGTTTCATGTCTTCAAGAGTTTCTCTCTTGTCTTCCGGTGTTGTAATAGCCGCCCTTGTGTTTCTTTTGGACTGTCAGAAAATTTCTCAGCTCCTCCGTTTCTCCTCCAGCTCCCTGAAGAGTTCTGCCTTGTTTCCCACAAGCTGGGAACTTTCCTTCAGGAGCTCCTTAGAGTAGACCTAGCTTTATACACCTAGGACTAAAGGTGTCAGGAGCCAGACATTCGTGAGTTTCTTCCTTCTTTTGGAACTTTATTTTACAAAATTAGGGATGTTTGTAGTACAGTAGATGTTTCAATCCATTTTGGGATTCCTCGGGAGCTTTTCCAAGTTCTTCAAGTCCTCCTCCTGGTCCTCTCCTTCCCCATGGGATGTTCCAGCCCCTTCAGCATGGAGGCTAATGAGTGATGGAGTCTCTGGCTCTGGAAGAATGAGAAGGGGGGATTTAGTAGTAAGCAGGGGTGGGATTCAATTTTTTTAACAACCGGTTCTGTGGGCGGTGCTTAGTTAGGGCAGTGCTTAGTTGGGGGTGTGGCTAGCTGATCATGTGAGTGGGTGGGCGTGGCTAGCTGGTCATGTGACTGCATGGGCATGGCTAGCTGGTCATGTGACCGGGTGGCCGTGGATATGTGCATGGGGACTACTCAGAGGGCTGAAAAAAGTCATTCCTCGCACTATTGACTGGTCCTCACATTTATAACCATCCTCACATTTCTGCCCATTGAAGCATTCTTAACAACCGTGTCAGTCATTTCACAACTAGTTCTTTTCACCACGGTGAGAAGATACGGCGCATAACGTAAAATGTGAGGACAGTCGTAAGTGAAAGGATTAGTCAAAAGTGTGAGCACCGGTCCAAAATACCTTTTTCAGCCCTCTGAGTAGTCCTTATGCACATAGGGACTACCCAGAAGGTTGAAAAAAGTGATTTCTGACAAGTCCTCGCACTTTTGACCTGTCATCATTGATGCCCATTGCAGCATTCTTAATTAAACTCATTAAATAAAAATGCAGTCCGAGGCAGTCCGAGGCGGGCGTTCAGGCCGGCTGCAGGGCAAGGTGATACAACTGGGGTAGAGAGGCCGCTGCTGCCCAGGTGGGAGGGGGGCTCAGGCCTACAGGGCTGGCTGCAAGGTGAAGCAATGGGATGGGGAGGTCAGGGGTCTGCAACCTTAAACACTCAACCTAAGCACCCAGTCCTTTCTTCATTCCCTGGGAAGAGGCACCTTCCCATAGAGTCAACGGGACTTGCTTGGAATAAGTATCTGTTGTGAATAGTTCTGTTGTTGTAGAACTGACACATGTGAGATTGCAATATCACACTGGACTGATCGTGGAATCTTTCGTTAGACTAGTGCCTATCTAACATTTTAAATTCAGGAGATTGATTTAAGAGCTACCGAGTCAGCTGTGCATTGTCCATGTAGCCTGTTGGGCACTTCCCTAATACCCAACATAAATAGTCTAAAATGGCTGCTCCACCTAATGGAGGCCAAATTTTCTGTTGCTAAGCGAGAAAGTTCTTAAGTGAATTTTGCCTTTTTGGCACCGTTGTTAAGTGAATCACTTCACTTGTTAAGTTAGTCACACGGGATGTGAAGTGAACCTGGCTTCCTCATTGACTTTAGTGGATGACGTGAGCCCCAGATACTGTGACCGTCATAAATGTGAGTCAGCCACAAAGCCTCTGAAGGAGGGAAGGAGGGAGGGATGACAACAGAATTGATAAAACTGGAAATCCTCAGGAAAGACTCTGCTTAAGAGACAAACAGAAGCTGGTTGTGAAAATATTGACAGACCCCTCGCATCCTGGACATCAACTGTTTCAACTCCTACCCTCAAAACGACGCTATAGAGCTCTGCACACCAGAACAACTAGGCACAAGAACATTTTTTTCCCCAAACGCCATCACTCTACTAAACAAATCATTCCCTCAACTCCATTAATCTTCTCATCGTTCCTCTCACCCATCTCCTCCCACTTATGATTGTATGACTGTAATCTTCTTGCTGGTATCCTTAAGATTTATATTGACTGTTTCCCTATGACTATCATTAAGAGTTGCACATCATGATTCTTGATGAATGTTTCTTTCCTTTTATGTACTCCGAGAGCGTATACACCAAGACAAATTCCTTGTGTGTCCAATGACACTTGGCCAATAAAATTCAATAATATTCTCTTCTCTTCTCTTCTCTTCTCTTCTCTTCTCTTCTCTTCTCTTCTCTTCTCTTCTCTTCTCTTCTCTTCTCTTCTCTTCTCTTCTCTTCTCTTCTCTTCTCTTCTCTTCTCTTCTCTTCTCTTCTCTTCTCTTCCATTCCATTCCATTCCATTCACTGTGGCTGTTCACAGCTTATTTCCCAAACTTTATGAAAACAATATAATTTTCATCACTTGACAGTAAGTCCGATTTGGATGATAAAACTAAACCCCGAAAGCAAAGATGCAGTCAAGAGTTCGGGTGCTGCAAAGCAGAGCGCCAGTCTTCATGAAAGGGGGTTTCCATGAAGGCTTCTATGGCCTCCAGAAGCTTTTTTAGAAAATCCGGGGTGGGTGAGGGCATCTCAGGGCTTTCTCTAGGCTTCCTGCTGCCCTCCCCCTCTCCATAGAAAAGGCAAAGGGCCAAAGGTGGAGGAGAAGACATTCTGGGCAAGGAAGGATGGACTGGGATCTCTGCTAATGTTAAACTTAATTTTAAAAGTTAGGTGTATGTAGATGCCTTGTGACCCTTCCGATCTGTTTCCTTACGGGGATCTTCCTCAGCCCCTCCAACAAGGAGGGGGCTCCCAATGCGAGGCCTTCCTTCCCTTGAAGGACTGGGCAGACCCCCAGAGGGAGCCCCCTGGAAGCAGCTCCAGAGAAAGTCAGCCAGGATCCTCTGGCCCACTCCTTTCATAAAACTGCCTGGCTTCCCTTCATTTCCTGGGAGATTCCTTTTGGGAGGTGGGACGCTGGAGGCAGAAGGGGCAGCTGGGAAGGAGAGAGGCTGTTCGGTACAGAATGGATGAAAGATCGGATTCCAAAGGCTTTTTGGTCCAAAAAGGGCCCGCAAAGTGCCCAACCAATGGGGAGAAGGAAGGGAGGAAGGAGGAAAAAAGGCCAGGGGTTGGAGCCCCATTCTTTGGGGGGGTCTCTGTGGCCCCTGCAGAGCTCCCCATTCCCTCCAAGAGACCCCAACACCATCATTGCGCAAGACCAACTTTAGTTCAGGGGATTGAAGGAGAGATTTTGATTTCTTCTGCACGCTCCTGGCCTCTCATGCCTGGCCCCTCCCCTCCCTCCCCTCCTGAGGGTCCCCCTCCCTCCTCGAGAAACCGGCCCGCCTCAAGGCCCCTTTGGCTCAGGCAGTGGGACTCCCCGCCGGTTCCCTCTCTCCGCCAAACGAAGGAAGGGCAGAAAAGCCGCCGAGCCCAGAATTGGGAGGGTCCAGAAAGAAGGAGGACCAATGGGAATTCTCCCTTCTGCAGCGTCATCGGTCTCCGGGCAGAGTCTCACCTGATTTCGCCCACTGCAGGAGGGAGTTCCGCGCAGAGAGGAAGCCCCAGTTGGTTCTTCAGGCCACGATCCCCCCTCCCCCTTTCTCCGCTCCTCTCCCTCCTCCGTCAGCTGAAGCCCCAAAGGACTCTGCCCGGAGACCGATGACGCTCAAGCACGGAGAATTCCCATTGGTGCTGCCCCTCGTTCTGGCCCCACCCATCTCAAATGTGCCCCCCCCCACGCACGCACCCCCCCCACACACACACAGGTGTTTCATTTCACAGATGAAGATTCTGCCAAAGGAAGAGTTTCTGCACTGGGTGACAAAGGGGGGGGGGAGGGAAGCCCCTCAGCCAGCGAGGACTTGGGGGTCACAGCCCCCCCCCCAATCCGAAGGGAAGCTAAATCAGGAAGAGGCCGAGAGGATCTGCTGGGATCTCTCCTAGCCCAGCCGGACCCTCCCCCCCCCCCCCCCCTTAAGCCACCCCCCCCCCCTTCTCTGGGCTCTCTCGGGAAAGGCGCAGCTTCGCTTTACGGGAGAAAAACCTTTCAACCGGCTCCTTCCGATTCTCCGCCCCCCCCAACCCCAAATGTGAAGGGAACCCCCCCTTTTTTTTCTATGGGTCAGGAAGACATTTTGCCCGTTTCCCCACAGGGAAATTTGCATAATCCAGCTGTGGAACAAGAAACGCTCTTAAAACAAAAGGCTCCTTTTTCTTATTTTCTATTCAGATTATCATGGCCTAAAATAGAAAATAAAGGTAGGAAAGAAATGGGAAAAGGAAAGAAAGGGGAAGGAGAAGGGTGGAATAAAGGGGAAAAGGAAAGAGAAAAGGAAAGAAAGGGAGAGGGAAAGTGAAGGAAAGGAAAGGAAAGAAAGAGAAGGAGAAAGGAGAGGGAAGGAACATAGAAGAAGGACAGAAAGGAGAGGAGAGGAGAGGAAAGGAAAGGAAAGAAAGATAGAAGAAGGACAGAAAGGGAAAGGAAAGGAAAGGAAAGGAAAGGAGAGGAGAAGAGAAAAGAAAAGAAAGGAAAGGAAAAGAAAGGGAAAGGAAAGGAAAGGAAGAGAGAAGGACAGAAAGGGAAAGGAAATGAGTGGAATAAATAAGGCTGAAAAACCGAAGCCTGAAGATCCGGGGATCCCTGGGGCTCAGGCAGGGGGATTCCGGGCCAAGCGAAGGAGGCGCGGAAAGGCTCAGAGCCCAGAATGGGGCTTCAGGCGAGGCGAGGCCGGAGAAACGCCGGAGGGGCAGAGAAATGCCGGCCTTTTCCCAGGAACCGAGGAAGGCCCGGCCGGCTCTGGAGCCCGTGGCCGAAGGAAAGGAGCAGGCGAGCTCTACGGGCCCCGCAGCCCCACAGGAGGAATCGGGGGGGGGGGGAGGGGCTGGATTGAGGGGAGGAAGCATTTTCCAGGAACTTCGGAATAGGGAGCGCCCAGAAAAGCGTAAGGACCAATGGGAACTCTCCCTTCTGTGTCGTCATCGGTCTCCGGGCAGACAGAGTCTCCCTTGACTTCACCTGATGGAAGCGAGTTTGATGCAGAGTGGGAAGCGGAGAAAGGGGGAGGGAGGGGGGTGAAGAAAGGGGGAGGGGTTCAGGTGAAGCCACAAAGGACTCTGCCTGGAGACCGATGACGCTCAAGCAGGGAGAATTCCCATTGGTGCTGCCGCTGGTTCTGGCGCTTCCCACCTCCAAAGTCCAAGATCGAGGCTTCCTCCCCCCCCCAGTTCAGTCCCCCCCCCCATCCCTCCTCTGGGCCTGGAAGCATCTGGCCAGGACACGTACACGTACACGTACCCGCACACGCACACACGTACACGTTTCATTTCAAAGAAGATGATTTCTGCCTAGAACGTGCCCAGAAAAGCGCAAGGGCCAATGGGAATTCTCCCTTCTGCAGCATCATCGGTCTCCGGGCAGAGTCTCCCTTGACTTCACCTGTTGGAGAGGAGAATTCAGCGCAGAGAGAGAAGCGGAGAAAGGGGGAGGGGGAGATTTTCAGTCTCGGGTCAAGGGGGGCTCATGCCAGCCCTGGAGGGGAGGGTGGGCTTCCTTTTGCCCTCCCTCCCCCCCATCAGGCGTGGAGTGGGGCTTAAGGGGAGGCGCAGCCCCACAGCCAGCGAGGACTTGGGGGTCTCTGGGAAGGCTGGCTGGGGAGTCCTTGGGCGCCTTCTCTCTCTCTCTCTCCCCCTCCCTCCCTCCCCCTCCTCCCTCTCTCTCTCCCTCTCTCTCTCTCTCTCTCTCTCTCTCTGATTAGGAGTCCTTCCCTCCAGTGCTCTGGAAATGAAGCCCCTCCCCTCTTCTCTGTCAGAGCCCCTAAAAGTGCCGGAAGATTCTATCATGGCTGCCCAATCCTTCCCACCTTGTCTCAGGTAGACATAGCAAACTCCCTCAACCGTTCATCAAGTGATTTAGACTCCAGACCTTAAATCATCTTTGCTCCTCCTCTCTTCACATTGTCCAGAATCTCCACAACTTTTTTTTTAGGGGTGACCAGAATTGGACAAAGTATTCCGAAGGTAGTCTAACCAGTGAGACATAAAGCGGTACCAGAACTTCTCGCCATCTTGGATCTTCCCCTCTTTTATTGCTGCCTAAGGCTGCCTTGGCCTCTTTTCTCAGCTGCAGCAGAGTTCTGGCAGATCCTTAAGCGCTTTGCCAGGAGATCCTTCCACAGGGACCACTGCTGAGCCAAAAATGAGGGAGGGTCTCCTAGGGCCTACAGACCCTCTGGAAGTTGGGTCCATGATCCCGTACAGAACCTCCAAAAGTCATGGAAAAAATAGGGTGCACTTTTTGCCTGGTTCTCAGAGGCTTTTCAGTGTTGCCAGGATGTAGTGGAGACAGAATGGGTCCCCTTTGCTGAGGAGGAGGCTGCCTCAGATCTGCCTCAGATCTCTTGATCCCGCAAGATCTTCCGATCTTCCCTCCGTTGTTTCTCTCTGGAAGAAGGAGACGTGGAGAGCTCAATGCGGAGAAGCAGCCAGAGATTCTTACCTACTTGCTTAGCCACAACAAAAACTGCTTGCGGGGAAGGTCGTATTTTCGGGGAAAGACGGTATTTCTTACCTCTCCAGTTGTTCCCGCAGCTCTTCGTTCTCCCTGAGGAGCTCCTGGTTCTGCCCAGCTTCCTTCAGAACCCTGCAGTGGAGATGGAGGTTTCGGAGCTCCAACATCTGGATTCTGTAAAATAGGAAGACAAGAGGGAAATGAGCCCCCTCAGCTCTTCCCTTGAACCATCAAAGCCTTTTCAAATGAAAACTAACTGAAATGCCTGGCACTTCCTTTGTTTTCCCTAGCCTCACTTTTTCATTACTTGAGTTTTGCCATTTCTCTTACCACAGCTACAGTGCCAAGTTCTTCTAAACATTATTTAGGTGCAAATGAATGAATGTTTACTTTCAGTATTTAGCACTACATAATCTACAAGCACCACAAAGGAATCTTCAGGTCTTAAAACCCTTTTTTTTTCTTTTTTGGCTTTCATACCAGAAAAGGCACCAACCAATTCAAAACAATTTCCAAACTTTCTAATGGGGACAGAAGGGGGAGAAGACTGAATTGGTGGGAACCGGGTGGGAGCTGAGAACTGAGGTCAGTGAGCAGCAGAGGAGGAGATCAAAGCAAGGACCTCCTAAATTCAGAGGATTTGGCCAGGAAAAGTCCCTGTCAAGAGACTCATGATGTCTCCTACCCATCCAGGCAACGTAATTCAAGGCAGAAGGTTGTGTAATGTGTGTCCAGGGTAGGGAGCTAAGGAGAATTGAATAGGAAATCCTGGGAGAGAAAGTCAGGGCTTCTCACCTCCGCAGTTTCTCCTCCACCTCCCTGCAGAGTTCTGTGTTCTTCTTTGAAAGCTGGGCATTTTGACGCAGGAGCTCCTCACTCAGGGAGAATGACTTTTGCTTTCTGTTGCTGTAAATAGGAAAACCAGAGAGAAATTAGACCCTTAAGTTTTTTACTTGACTCATCAAACATTTTCTTCCATTGAAAAATATTAAAAATACCTTTTTGTTTGTGTCAGTCTATAAATTCAGTGTTGCTTGCTTCTACCAACAATCCTTTCACCATTTATTGGGTCTTTTAGAAAGGCTCCGTAAAAATGGCCAATGGGTAGAGTTTGAGGGACTTTAGATACACCTCCAGGGTAGTTTTAAGGGATTTAATTAGTGACTTAAATATTAAAGTTTAATGTGTTGATAAGAGTTGTTTATAAGAGTTGGATTACTTAAGTTTTTACTTCAGTATTTAGCAAAGAAAGTCTACACACCACTATTAAAATGCCAGGTTTTGGAAATGTAAAATAAAAAATCAGACCAAGATAAATTACTTCAGAGTAGTTCCTCCTTTAACATAACATATAAGATGTACAATTCAAGTCAAAAAACTTGAATTGATGTTAAATAGTAGTCATTAAATATGTGAAAAATCCCTTAAGGAGACTCTTCTCAATGATCAGAACAAGGCCTGTTGTTAGGAACAAGAGTAGGGCAAAAGAAAACAGGATGATGCTCAGATGTTCTTCATAAGGCAGGAATGTTATAACTTTGGGGATACATCCAACTTGTTTGTCATTTGGATATTTATCATCTGGACACTTGGTGCATATTTATTTATTTATTTATTATTTATTTATTTATTTATTTATTTATTTATTTATTTATTTATTTATTTATTTATTTATTTATTTATTTATTTATTTATTTATTTATTTATTTATTTATTTATTTACATGTATTTATATGCCGCCCTTCTCCTGAAGGACTCAGGGCAGCGAACACAAGTTAAGAAACATGTACAATAAAATCGTATTTTAAATCAAATAACTAATTAATGATAAATAATAAACCCAGAATCAGAGTCAGCCTATTTGCTTGAACAGCCAAGTCTTCAGCTCCCGACGAAAGAAGCAGAGATCAAGAGCCGTCCGGAGCTCGGTAGGTAATTCATTCCAGAGGGTGGGAGCACCCACAGAGAATGCCCTACCCCTGGGCACCGCTAGATGACATTGGCTCGCCGTCAGGACCCTGAGGAGAGCGGCCCTATGTGAGCGAACAGGAGGGTGGGAAGCAGGCAGGAGAAGGTCCTGTAAATATCCTGGACCTAAATCATGTAGGGCCTTATAGGTGAGAACTAGTACCTTGAAGCGGACCCGGAGAACCACTGGTAACCAGTGCAGCTGAGGCAGGAGGGGTGTTATATGGGAGTAATGAGGGGCTCCCGTAACAACCCGTGCGGCTGCATTCTGGATCAGCTGGAGTCTCCGGGTGCATCTCAGGGGCAGGCCCATGTAGAGGGAATTGCAGTAATCCAAGCGGGAAGTAACTAGGGCATGAATGACTGTGCGAAGGTCATCTCGGTCCAGGAAAGGGCGCAACTGGCACACCAGGTGAAGCTGTGAGAAGGCCCCCCTGGTCACAGCCATTAGATGGTCTTCTAGGGACAGCCAAGCATCCAGGAGGACACCCAAGGTGCCAGCCCTATCAACGGGGGCAAGTTTTTCTCCATCCATCAAAAGTGATGGGGCTTCTGAAATCCGAGATGCTGGCATCCACAGCCACTCAGTCTTGGAGGGATTGAGTTTGAGTCTGTTTCTACCCATCCAGGCCCGTACCGCCTCCAGGCAACGGGACATCACAGAAAGGGCATCTCTGGGGTGGTCTGGGGTGGAGATGTATAATTGGGTATCATCAGCATATTGATGATATCTCACCCCAAAGCCACGAATGATCTCACCCAGTGGCTTCATATAGATGTTAAAGAGTAAGGGGGAGAGAACCGACCCCTGAGGCACCCCACAATTTAGGGGCCTCGGGGTGGATCTCTGCCCTCCTGCCCATACAAACTGTAAGCGACCCGAGAGGTAGGAGGAGAACCACTGTAAGACAGTGCCTCCCACCCCCAACCCCTCAAGTCGCTGCAGTAGGATACCATGGTCGATGGTATCAAAAGCCGCTGAGAGGTCAAGTAGGACCAGGATGGAGGAATAACCACCATCCCGAGCCCGCCAGAGATCATTCACCAGAGCGACCAATACCGTTTCCATGCTGTGTCCCCGTCGGAAGCCCGATTGGTACGGGTCAAGGTATTCTGTTTCCTCCAGGAACTGTGGGAGCTGTTGCGCCACTAAGTCTCAACAACCTTTGTGATGAAGCGAAGGTTGGAGACGGGACGATAGTTATTAAGTGAATCTGGATCCAGGGAAGGCTTCTTGAGGAGAGGTCAAACTACTGCCTCCTTAAGAGAAGCGGGGAAGTTCCCCTCTCTCAACAAAGCGTTGACAATTGCCTGGATCCAGTCTCTAGTCAC
Organism: Coluber constrictor foxii; assembly: GCA_038048745.1. Classification (NCBI taxonomy): domain Eukaryota; kingdom Metazoa; phylum Chordata; class Lepidosauria; order Squamata; family Colubridae; genus Coluber; species Coluber constrictor. Next base: position 1,437,936 of record JAWJVD010000119.1, on the reverse strand, counting down.
CTCCCTGGCAGCCAAAACCAACCAGGAGGGACAAGGGTCCAATAAACAAGTGGAGGAACTAAGTTTGCCCATAAGCCTGTCCACTTCGTTGACAGAAGCAGGGTCCAACTCAATCCAGATACTGTTCTCAAGACCCACCCTAGTCTCCCGATTGGATTCTGTTCAGTCAGAGTCCAATCCGATCCGGATCTGAGCGATTTTATCATGCAGAAACTGTACAAAATCCTCAGCTCTGCCCTGTAAAGGGTCTTCCCTCACTCCCTGATTGAGGAGGGGGCGGGTCACACGAAACAGGGCCGCTGGGCTGTTTTCGGCAGATGCAATGAGGGCGGCGAAGTAATCTCGATTCGTCGCTTCCATTGCCACTAGATAAGACCTAATATGGGTTCTTAACTGTGTTTGGTCAGATTCAGATCGGGAGGACCTCCAACGTTCCTCTAGACGTCTTTTCCGACGTTTCATTTCCCGGAGCTCCATGGAAAACCAAGGAGAGACCCGGGATCTGCGGCGGGTTAGAGGCCGCAAAGGTGCAATTCTGTCTAAGGCGTCAGTAGCCGACCGTTCCCAGGATGCCACTAGAGCCTCAGCTGAATTGCAGGATTGAGAGGTGAGGAATGTCCCAAGCTCCTTTAAGAACCTTTCTGGGTCCATCAGGTGCTTGGGGCAGAACCATTTTATGGGTTCCATCTCCATGCGGCAAGGGCTGGCAGATTGAAAGTCCAGTCTAAGGAGGGAATGGTCAGTCCATGACAGGGGAGTGATGGAAAGTTCCCCCCTACCATGACCATTTATCCACTGCCCAGAGAGAAAAACCAGGTCGAGTGTGTGTCCTCCCCTATGAGTTGGGCCCTGAATAACCTGAGTCAGGTCCATGGCTGTCATGGAGGCCATGAACTTCCGGACTGTCTCAGATGACTCACCGATCGAAGGCAGATTAAAATCTCCCACAACCAGAAGGCTGGGGAGTTCAAGTGCCACTTCAGTCAAGACATCGAGCAGTGCAGGCAGGGCTGTGGCAACATAGCTGGGAGATAGGTATGTGACCAACAAGCCCGACTGAACTCCAGGGTCCCACTTTAATAGAAGAGACTCACACCTGCCTATCTGAGGGACAGTGATCTCCTTAGGACTCAGACCCTCCCTGACAACCACTGCCATCCCCCTCGCCCCTTCCCTGGCATCGTGACTAGTGCAGGACACGAAAGCCTGGGGGGCATAAGTCAGAGAGAGGGATTCCCCCCTCTTGCCCCAAACCAGGTCTCTGTGATACAAGCCAGGTGCATTGGATATATGTTGGATAGCCTGTGGGGGTGGGGGCGCAATCACCTTGTGCTGAAGGGGTTTTTCCCCATTGATACAAGGAGTCGGCACACACCCCATGAGTCGTTCTAATTCTGTTATATGTCACCCATATGTGTCGGGGTAGGTTAAATCCTGGAGGTATACTATTAGGATTAATATGCTCAGAGATACCTTGGGGGGAATAGTTACTCCACGCTTCCATCCACTTTTGTGTGGTGTTCTGATGATCGGCCATCAACTTAAGTGCTGTCAAGAGTGGTGGGTTTCTTGACTTTAATCTGCATCTTAAGAGATCAGGAATATATCCATGAAGGGGTAGGGAGAAGTTTAACAGGATCTTACTATACTCCCGAATGAGAGCTTCTTGTCGTCGTAAGTGCGGGAGGAGTATGTGTCTAAGAACCGGTAACCAGTAACTAGGTGTAGATTTTACGCACCCAGTAATTAGCCTCATCCTATGGTTAAGTTGAACATCAATAAGTCCTGTGTGTGAGCTGTTTATCCATACAGGGGCCCAGGATTCCGCTGCAGAGTAGCAAAGCCCGAGGGCTGCACATCGGAGAGTTGGGGCTGAAGCTCCCCAAGTTGTTCCGCATAGTTTGTGTAGGATGTTATTTCTGCTGTTAACCTTGGAAGCCATATTCGGAATATGTTTTTTAAAGGCCAGGGTCCTGTCTAAGGTCACCCCCAGGTATTTTGGTGTTGCCTCGTATGGGAGCACTTTGTTGTTTAGATATACACTGAGTTCTCTTTTTGCCAATTTGTTGTTAAGGTGAAAACATGATGTAACTGTTTTACTTACACTTTTGTTGATTCCTCCCTCCCACGTCCTCTCCCCCTCTCTCCCGTCTTTTCGGTCCATGGACTTTTCACGCTGCGCCCCCAACCCACCGACTCCCACCCCCCATTTCCCCTCTCCCCCCCTCCAGAACCCCAGGTTTCCTTTTCATAGCCTTATCCAAGCAACAGCTCCTCCGCTCAGCACCTCGGTCTCTGAATAGCGGGGGAGGCTCTGCATCTGGAGGGTCTCTCGCATCTCCCGCAGGGCGGAGGAAGCCTCCCTTGGCTCAGAGGTTGCCGCCAGGAGTTTGGGGAGCGGAGACGGGCTGAGCCTCCAACTCCGGGAAGGGAGGAGCCTGTGTAGCATAGTGGGCTAATGCCTCCTACTAAAGGCAGCAATTAACACCAGCTGCCTGTAATTTCTGTGAGTTCAATCCTAGCCAGGCTCAAGGTCGACTCAGCCTTCCATCCTTTCTAAGGTGGGTAAATTGAGGACCCAGTTTGTTGGGGGCAATAAGCTGACTTTGTATAAATATACAAAAGTATGAAGGCTATTGCTTAACACATTGTAAGCTGCCCTGAGTCTCCGGAGAAGGGCGGCATATAAATCAAATTTAAATAAATAAAAATAAAAACTCTGCGGCCGCTGCTCCTCCTCGCCCCTCCCGCCTCTGCGGGGACCCGGCGCCCTCCCTCCCTCCCTCCCCGCCCGACGGCTGCAGCCTCGGAGGGGGAGAAGCCTTCCAGGGAGCCCGATCCGCCCCTCCTGAGCCCGGCTTCCCCGCCGCCGCCCCCTCCGCAGCGCCCGCCTCGCCCGCCTGCCTGGCAGCGTCTTCGGGAGAAAGAGCGAGGCTTCCCCCATGCAGCCCCCGGGCTCGCTTGGCGCTCCGGTCGGGAAGAAACCGATCCAGGCGTTCACTCGCCCGCGGCTCTCCCACCGGCTCCCTGGCGAGGGTCCTGGCCAGCCCCTGAAGAGGCTCCTGCGGGGGGGAGGCGGCGGGAGGGGAGGGGTGGGCATATCGGTACACTACAAAAAATTGATCTCTGGCTGGTCCTCGCACTTTTGACTGGTCCTCGCACTTATGACTGTCCTCACATTTATGCCCATTGCAGCATTCTTAACAACCGTGTCACTCATTTCACAACTGCTTCTCTTCACCATGGTGAGAAGATAGGGCGCAAAATGTACAATGTGAGGACAGTCATAAGTGCGAGGACCGGTCCAAAATACCTTTTTCAGCCCTCTGAGTAGTCCTTATGCACATAGGGACTATCCAGAGGGTTGAAAAAAGTGGTTTCTGACAGGTCCTCCCACTTTTGACCTGTCATCATTGATGCCCATTGCAGCATTCTTAATTAAACTCATTAAATAAAAAGGCAGTCTGAGGCAGTCCGAGACGGGCGTTCAGGCCGGCTGCAGGGCCAGGTGATACAACTGGGGTAGAGAGGCCGCTGCTGCCCAGGTGGGAGGGGGGCTCAGGCCTACAGGGCTGGCTGCAAGGTGAAGCAATGGGATGGGGAGGTCAGGGGTCTGCAACCTTAAGCACTCAGCCTAAGCACCCAGTCCTTTCTTCATTCCCTGGGAAGAGGCACCTTCCCATAGAGTCAATGGGACTTGCTTGGAATAAATATCTGTTGTGAATAGTTCTGTTGTTGTAGAACTGACACATGTGAGATTGCAATATCACACTGGACTGATTGTGGAATCTTTCGTTAGACTAGTGCCTATCTAACATTTTAAATTCCGGAGATTGATTGAAGAGCTACCGAGTCAGCTGTGCATTGTCCATGTAGCCTGTTGGGTACTTCCCTAATGCCCAACATAAATAGTCTAAAATGGCTACTCCACCTAATGATTGTTAGTACTGTTACAATACACGTTTACTTGGTTGTGGTCCTGTGCTCATTTGAAGCCCACATTGAGCCCAGAAGGGGAAAAAACTGGAAGGCACATGATTTCAGAAAATAAGCATTTCTTGTTTGTCGTATAATTAGTGTAAAGAAACTTCCTGACAGTGAGAACCAATAGAGGTGCAGAAATATTTCAGTCATAATTTCACATATAAAATAGCCATTCATGTAATACAACCTGCCTATTGTTCAAAACAGTCATTAGTATGATGGCTGATGTTTGACAGGCAGCCTAAAAGTCAAAGATCCCAAGAGTGCTTCTTTCTCTGTATGTATACAAAACATCACATACCAGGAATAGCATAATAAGATGGACTTATGCAACCTGATGTACAAATAAACACACACATATTTATGCTCTGGACTAGAGTCATTGAATGCATGTAAATCCCTGAAAAATATGTGGCAGCCCTGGGCAAAAGGAAAGTAGTAAAATCACTCTAGGTATAGGAACAGTTTAAAATATTAATACATGATAAATAATGGAACAATTAAAAATAATAGCACAGTTTTTTCTCTCTCTCTCTCCCTTCCTTCCTCTTTCTTTCTCTTCTCTCTCTCTCTCCTTCCCTCTTTCTTTCTTTCTGTCTGTCTGTCTGTCTGTCTCTCTCACTCACTCACTCACACACACACACACACACACACACACCTGGTCTTGGCACAAAGTATCTGTTGTTACAGAAGTTCTCATTTCTCTCTCTAATACACCTCATACTAATGGATACCCTCTCTCTCAAGGTAAAGCCTATGCATGTTTCCTTGGCCGTAAGGCTCCTCTCTTTCAGGGGGAATTACTCCTAAGAGATACTCATGATTGCAGGCAGACAGCTAGCTCCCTTGTTAAATAGGCTGTAAGTAAAATTTCTACATTAACAGAATTTATATCTAAACAACAGAATATAGGAGCAAAAAATCATCTCAACACTCTGAGCTCTGCTTTTCTTCTTTAAATGGAAGAACTCCCCATTTTAACCAGACATTAAGTCTTCCCCCCTTCTTTGGCTGGAAGCTCCTTTCAGGGGGGGAGGGAAACCCAAAGAAAAAGAGGAAGGAGGCAAGGACAGAAAATGGAAACAGGAGGCATTTTTCAGCCGCTTTCTGGGACTGAAACGTTGAGGGGACCCAAGGAAGCAGCATCCAGCTGGGACTCAGAAGACCCCCATCCCACCCCCCACCCTCCCCCGCTGCCTTCTCTTTCTCTCCCTGCCCCCCTCTTCTCTCTCCCGGGAAGAAGGGGACGGACCTTAAAGAAAAAGAAAGGAAGCTCTGCTGCTGAGCGGAGAAAGCAGAAGCTGGGAAGGATGTTGCTACGGAGTTAAAACAATGAAAAAATGGCCCTTCCCCTGTTCCTCCCCTCCCTCTTTTTCTCCCCACCACTTTCTTTTGGCTTTGGCTCTGGTGCCAAAGGAGGGAATTCTCTTGTGTGTGTGAAGCCCCCCTCCTTTTGCCCCCCGTCCAGCTGGAGGAAGGCGGGAGAGGGCTGAGCTGCCCCCATCAGTCCCAGCGCAGCGGCTGCCTGCAACGCCACTGACCCGCAGGGAGAGGGGAGCAAAGCAGAGCTCCCCCCATCCTCTGCACCACCTGCCCCCCCCCCAAATGGCTCCCCACTGTGAGAGGCACATTTTACCAGAGAGTGGCAGCTCTGGGTCCTCTCTCAGCCATTGAATGCAGGGAGTACGAGGCAATTCACTTCTCGCTCTCAGGAGAAGTTTTCCTTTCCTTTGCAAGGTTTTTCCCTGCACTCAACAGCTGAGAGACGACTGGGAGCTGCCAGTCTTCGCTCTGCCGGGCAAGAAGCAGAGCGAGGAAGCAAGAGATCTGCCGCCTTCCTGTCATCTGCAGTTTACTCGTCAGCACCATGCTCAGGAGTAAACTTGCTCATGAGTCAACTGCAGATTAGAGGCAGCCAGCAGCTCGCAGGCAGAGAAAGAACCCACCGCCTCCGTGCATCGAGGAGGCTGAGCAGCAGCGGGAAGAGCTTGGGACGGGAGGCGCAGGAAGTGGCTGCCAGATGTGAAGATGTTGTGGGCGGGGAGGCTCGACCCCCCCCTTAGGAGCCTCAGTTTACTGGTGAGCGCCATTGGCCTTTCTCCCTGCCTCTCCCAGTCAACGTTGCTCACGAGTAAACTGCAGCTAGGATCTCCCACGCGCTCCCCTCCCTCCCCCGCGCATCAGTCCACCACCTGCTGCTGGGACCCCCCCTCCACCAGCTCTCCCTCCCCCGGCCACCCGGGCCCTCAGCCTCCCCTTTGCCAGCAGCAGTGAGCAGAAGCATGGGGGCAGAAGCTGCAAGCAGTGGCTGTGCGGGGCAGGCGAGCATCAGGCAGGTGGGGGGAGCGAGGGGGAACCAGTTTGGGGGCGTGGCCAGCCAAAGGTCATTAATGGTTCAGAAAAACGTGCCAAATTTCCACTGACGGTTCTGCCGAACTCCGTGTGTCACTAAGGGAAGCTTTGCAACATAGTGGAGGCCAATAAATAGTGGTGCGGAGGGGCGGGGCAAGGGGTGGGGCGAGCCAACAATTTAACAAATGGTTCAGCTGAACCGCCTAGAACCGTCAGAATCCCACCACTGCCTATAGGGCTGCCCCATCTGTTGTCCCTGGTGGCAGATGGAAGATTGTGAATCCCACTCCTGACACCAGTTTCTGCGGAAAGAAACATAGGACCCAAAAACTTAAATAATCCAGGATCACTGCAGTTATTATTTATTTAGTGTCCATTGGAGGAATTTCCCCCCATAAAATAGTGGGAGGAAATTTTTACAGACAAAAGGATGCACTCATATTTATACATTTCAGGAAAGGAGGAGAAAATGATAATTATACATATGCATATTTCATTTAATAGATGATGTGAGGATGAATATTCAGAATTAGTCAAACTCAAGTTACCTCCCCAGCCTTGTATTGTTGCTACCCTCAAGAAAGAGTTATTGTGTAAACAAAAAGAAATGTCTCAGTTGCGTTGCTACAGCAGTTTGGGTGAAATGTACTGAGAAATGAGGGCATCAACTTTGCTCCATACATTCCTTCTATATTTCTGTCTTGCTAACATGCTCCCATTTCTCCAAGAAATTTGTCTCCTCACAAACTTCCACAAACCCTTTATTTATTTCAAGAAAAAATAGTTGGCCCACTCATGCATGGAGAAGAGCTTGGAAACTTTTTTTATGTTTGTACTGTGGAAAATGTTAAAAGTTGAAATTCCTCAGTCTCACATTTATACATTTCTTCTGGCTCCTCCTTAGTGAAGAATTCAAAATTTTCCAAATTTGAAACATATAGATAGGATTTTCTTTGATTCCTGCATACTATCTAAATGAAAAGAATATCTCCTTTCAAACAAAAGAATTTTTTACAATTCTTCCAATATCATAATGGTGTTAGATCTTATGTTTTTACATTTGTTCTGGCTGTGAGCTGCTCCTTTGTGTTGAGCTCTGGCCTCAGAAGGATAATGTAGCACTTGGGGATGAAGATGCAGACCAGCAGACCAGCACTGGAGGCCAGGATGGAGAAGACCTGCACAGCCACCATGGATTTCCCTTTGGTGCTCAGGTAGGTGGGCACAAAGGTCACCCAGACGCTGCAGAAGACCAGCATGCTGAAGGTGATCAGCTTGGCTTCGTTGAAGGCCCCAGGCAGGTTCCTGGCCAGGAAAGCCACCGTGAAGCAGATGGCAGCCAGGAAGCCCATGTAGCTGAGGGTGACGTAAAACATGACAACGGCCCCTTCGTTGCATTGCAGGATGATCTCTCCAGGCTGGGAGTGGAGGTCAGAGTCAGGGAAGGGGGGAGAAACTCCCAGCCAGATGGAGCAAATGATAACTTGCACAGCAGAAGAAGAAAGGATGATGGAGTTGGCCAAGCTCTTCCCCAACCATCTCTTCACCCGGTTTCCTGGTTTTGTGGCCAGGAAAGCCAGCACCACCGTGATGGTTTTGGCCAAGAGAGAAGAAATGGCAACTGAGAAGGTGATGCTGAAAACCGTTTGTCGGAGAAGGCAGGTGGCTTTCCTTGGTTGACCAATGAAGAGAAGAGGAGATAAGAAGCAAAGCAGGAGGGAGACCAGGAGGATGTAGGAGAGGTCCCGGTTGCTTTGACAAGGGGAGTTTCCCTGTATTGAATGAAGAAGATCAAAACAAGGCCTGTGGTTAGAAACAAGAGTAGGGCAAAAGAGACCAGGATGATGCCCAGTTGTTCTTCATAAGACAGGAAGGTTACAACTTTGGGGATACATTGGACTCTGTCCTCATTTGGGTATTTATCATCTGGACACTTGGTGCATTTTTCTGCATCTGAGAAACCAAAAAACAATTTTCTTTAATAGTCCGTCCTTTTATCTTACAAGAAATACCTTCTTTGGATTGGTATATGAAGTTCAGGGAAGTCCCAGGATGTTAATTATTTCTGGTATAATGAGTAGAATCTTCATAGGAACCTACCTTATTGCAGCTTAATAATGAATCATATTATCTTTTAGGCAAACATCCTGAGTCCTCGCAGTGAGAACAATTAACCAGTGGAACAGCTGGCCTCCAGAAGTTGTGGGTGCTTCAACATTGGAGGTTTTTAAGAAGAGACTGGACAGTCACTTGTCTGAAATCGTATAGGGTCTCCTGCTTGAACAGAGGGCTGGACTAGAAGACCTCCAAAGTTCCTTCTACTCTATTCTGATTGATTGATGGATTGATTGATCTACATAACTGGCAGACAATTTGTGTAATGAGTTCCCCCCATAACTATCCACGGCACCAGATTATGGCCCAGTGATACCTTCTCAATGATCCTCAAGGGAGGCCAATCAACAATGAATTGCAAGGTCTTTCAGAAGGTGGACCTGAAACAATTCATCTAGTTTCAAAGATCTCAGATGTTCCTTGAAAGGTAAACTTAGCAGCACATATCCAAACTAAAAAGCAGAAGAGATATTTCCTCAGCTGTTAGTAAAGCTTGCCCAGTCTGCCACCCCCTCCTCCCATCTCTTTCCCAGCCCCTCCTTTCAAGTCTTTTTGATTTACTTCCATTTAGATAAGAAATTGTGCAGGCTAAAAATAAAAAAAATACAGGTGAGCTTTGATCTGTCTTTTAACTTGCACTTTCATGAAAAGGTTCTGGATGGAACAGTTCCACAAAGCCTCCCATTTTCCTCAGTGTCACCCACCTTCCTGAGTGGAAAAGGTCCCCTCCGGACAAGGAACGCAGTCGTAGCAGCAAACTGGCTCTCCTTCTCGAGCCCTCTTGACAAATCCAGGATGACAACTTTCCACACATTTGGACTGAGGCAGGGACTAAGCAGAAAAACAAGGAATGCCAAAGAAAAGGTGTTAGGACTCTCCGTCCATGGAAAATGGAGGGAGAAATGGATGGAGACAAGGAGCCTCTGGTCTTCACTGAGGTAAATATGAAATCTCTGACTACTTCTAAACAGATGCAGGAAGTATAACAACTGGCAGGTTCTTCCTTTAGTTCCTCCCTTGTGCTTTCAGAATTTAACATTACAATAAAGTACTTTTCCATTTAATAAAGTCTAGAGCAGTGGGTCTCAACCTTCCTAATGCCGCGACCTTTAATACAGTTCCTCATGTTGTGGTGACTCCCAACCATAAAATTATTCCTAAAACCATTGGAAATATGTGTTTTCCGATGGTCTTAGGTGACCCCTGTGAAAGGGTCGTTCGATCCCCAAAGGGGTCCCGACCCACAGGTTGAGAACCACTGGTCTAGAGGGATGGAATTGAAAAAAGATTTAAGTATGATGATATATTCATAGAAAAACTGAGAATAAAGTTTACCATAAAAGATTTAGGAAACTTCTTTCCATTAGCTTTTATAATATGAAATTAAACTGTGATGAAGAAAGAAACCTCTGACCAGTAAGATCTTGAAAGGTTTCCAGAAAACATGGCAAAGCAACTCCACTTAGGTCCCATCTGTTGAAGAACTTCCATGAGAGGACATCAACTGACATGGGAGGCCAACCATCCTGGAGCCTCTAGGCTTTGCCCACTTGAAATGGGACATCAGGCTTTGGAAAACAGAAAAGACAGCAAAATTTCTCCCACCTTATTGAGCAACTTTAGCCACGAAAGAGCATCTTGTCTGATAGTAAGTCTCTGCCTTTCAAAATACGCCAGAGTTTCTTTCCTGACATCCTCCTTTGGGAGAACCAAGAAGATTTTGATGACCAGATCTGCTGTCATCTCTCCATTTTGGTCCAAGTACAGTTTTCTATCAGAAATATTCCAGAATTCATTCTTCTCCAGAAAGGGATGAAACTAGAATGGGAACATCCAGGAATTTGAAAAACAGAGAAGTTTGTTTCTTATCCCACATTGAATCTTTCTTCCACAATTGTCTAATTTCCAAATATAGTTAAATAGGATACAAATACTGCCATCATCTTCATAAGTGAATGAAAAGGTTTGAGAAAGATTTGTCCGTCATATAATGACAAAGCATAGAGAAAATATCATTGACACAATTGGTCAATTATAGGAACATTCTAGAGCAGATGACAAATAAAATGAAGAGAGGGGGAAAAAAGATGATTCATAAACTCAACCTCTTTGAAAACCAGAGGTTGATTCCCAGAAAGCATGGGTTGATCAAGAAGAAAGTTGTCAGGCTAATCTTCTCCCTGGTCATCCTGATGGAAAACACCTCCAGATGGAGAGTGGCTGGCTCTTGAGAATTGGATCCCTGAAGAGGGAGCCGGGTTTAGAGAGGGGAGAGGCACTACCGATCAGTGCTTAGTTCTTCATCAACCGATTGGAAAATACATATCAAATTGACCTGCATCATTCTATGCCTAATTTATAGATCTCAAGGCAGCCTTTGAGACGGTTCCCAGGACTAAGCTATGGGAGAAGCTGGAAGCTGCCTCAATTGACCACAGGCTTCTTCATCTATTACCTGCCCTACATACTAAAACATCCCTCAAGGTGAGGTGTGATATGCAGGGGTCCCTCTCCAAGTCAGTTAAAACTCAAAAGGGGATTAAAGGGGGGCATGTTGGCCCCCCTGCTTTTCAACTTTTACATAACTGGCATGGTAAAATGGCTAAACAAACCAAATCACCCCCCTCCCCCAAAATAGGTGACCGAAGCATCGCCCTCCTGCTCTATGCAGATGCCCCTGTGATCCTCTCCAGGACACCAGAAGGAGCCTTGCGAGCCCTTCTCCAGGACTGCAGTTACAATCAACTGGGCATCAATGATGAGAAAACAAAGATCAAAAAGGCCAAAACTTGATTCATGGTATCTAAATGGCCAGAAAATGGAGCAGGTACCACCTTCCAATCCCTGGGGGTGGCCATTCAGGCCAAGGGTTCAAGAAACAGGCAGCTGCCCTGGGCCAAAGATCAGCCAGCACCATTCTTAATTGTTTCCGCCCAAAGGGAGGCTACGATGTCCCTGCTGCTCTTAAGCTTTTCGTGCCCAAGTTTGCCAGCACAGCTCCTTGATGGGACGTTGCTCGGACCGTCAGCTTCATGTTTTACATCATTAGAAGTAGTTCAATCCAAATTCTTCTCTGATCCTTCCCTAGGCAGCCTCTCTTCTCCTCATCCCAAAAGTCATTCTCACACATCATTGTACTTCCTAAATAGATTATGGGAACTCTGGTGACATCACTGGATTTCAGCAATGGACTCACAAACAATTGTGTGATGTGATTAGAAAACTGAGGGGAGGATGATATGATAACTAAGTGGATAAAAACTGTCTTCAAAGTGATACTCAAATAATTTTTAATCTTTTTACATTTTTCCTACGACACCTGAAGTTTATGTTTGTTTACTTGATTGATTAGTCCATGGGCCAAATCAAAGTGCAGAGTTCCAAACACAAATTACTAAATTACTAAAATCCGATAAAAACAATTTAAAATGAGATTGGAATAGAATACAATAATATATGGATATATAAAATATGATAAAATTATATTTAATATCATCCCTTTAGTCTACCCCAATCAGCCCCATATATGCCAACCTCAACCGAGCCATTTTGCTCAAGTACTGAGCTATATTAAATGTTGTTTTCAAATTCTGGCTGCAAATTTTGATATGGGATTCCCAATGGGTCCTTTGTTTGGTATATGGACCAAGGCACTTGCCTCTCACCCTCTTATGCAGGCAGCAATCAAACAGGATGTGAGCCAGGCCTTCTGCCTCTGACACTCTGCAAATGCAGAGACCTCCATTATAAGGTCTAGAGTGGAATCTCCAATATCTGACCATTGTGTCCGGCTGTTTGAATCTCACTCGCGTAAATCTCTCCCTAAGATGTTTTGGCAGTTGTAACTTTAAATAGTTGTCTAGTTGAAAAGTAGGTTTGTATTTGCTCAGCTATTTTAAGTTGCCCACCTTACTAAGAATAGCCATGTCATTTTGTGCTTCTACATCCTTAATTCTTTGGGCAGCTGTTTTTTTGAATTGTTCTCCTGTTAGGCAAGAGACAGGAAGGCCACAGCTACTTCCAAAATTAACCAGTTTAGTGATCCAAGAGGTTTGTGACTGTGACTTTATCTGCTCTAGTAAGCATAACTTGGGGAGTCTATTGGTCTCCATTTCATTGACTTTGTGCCAGTGGTTATATGCTTTGATCTTGGATAGTGGATGAATTGTATACATTCCCAATTCAGCTCTAACTGCTGCAGCAGATGTCCCAGATCTACACCCACAATACAGCTCAGGTGCTGGGACTGTGTTTGTTCTAGAACTGTGGTTGAGTAGAAATCCCAAACTTCTGCTCCATACAAGAGAATAGGGGTAACCTTTATATACTTCAATTAATGGGCAGGGATTGAAGGTTAGGGATAACTTTTTGCTATTGGACATCCATTTTTCTATGTTATCATTAATACAGTCAGGTTGATAAATCCCCTTCACGCAAGATTTGATCTATGCATGATCTATCTATCTAAGATTTGATGTAGATCCTAGAGTAAGCTAATTTGATTTAATTTGAAGAATATCAAGTTTTTCTACTTTAAAACCTTATTTGAAACTTCATTTAAAATTTTGATAAAATAACAATGGTTTTAAATCAATTTAAAGACGATATTCAGAAGTAAACAACAATTGTTGAATCCGATGGATTGGATGGACTGGAACTTAATTTGCTGCTGGCATCCCTGAAGAATCCCACCGACCAACACGCTCCCACAGAGAGGGACTCCTCAGGGTGTCGTCGGTCGAACAATGTCAGCTGGCAACCCCCAGGGAGAGAGCCTTCTCTGTGGGGGCACCCACCCTCTGGAGTGAACTGTTACCGGGGATAGGTATGATTCCCGACCTGCATATCTTTTGCCGTGCCCTTAAGACTCTGCTATTCCAACAGGCTGGGCTGGATTAATAAAAATTTGGATTGGGTGTTTTAATTTTTGGGTTTCTAACTGTGGGGCCAAAATATTTAATTCGTTTTTAAACTGCTTTTAAATTTTGTATTCCATCTTGTTTATTCGTCCTTTGGGAGAAGGGCGGTATAAAAATTTAAGAAAGAAAGAAAGAAAGAAAGAAAGAAAGAAAGAAAGAAAGAAAGAAAGAAAGAAAGAAAGAAGGAGTCTGCTTTGAAGGCAGGCTGCTTGGAGATGGCTGGAGAGGCCATGGACCCTGAAGACTCAAAGTGGGCAGAACGGATGACTGAAGAAATGGATCCTTTCAAGAAGATTGAGGGAGATTGGGGAATGGACTTGTCATATTTAACTGGAAAACAAATCTTAAGAGTCATTGAGTTTCCATTTATAAGAGGTCCTATGACTTTGGGGGATGCAAAGCAGTTGCTGGGAAAGTCCCTAATTAAAGTTTTAAGGAAATAAATTATTATTAAGAATCAAACAAAGATTTTGAATCATGAACAGATTCAGGATGGATCAGAGATAATGATTGTGGTGGTCTGTGGTACATTATAAGCCCCTGCAAATTGTCTGAGAGTTAAATATAATAGCAGATAACAGACAGTTTTGAAATTCTGAAATTTATTTATTTATTTTTTATTGCCTGTTAACTACATTTTTTGTATACAACAGACAGATGACAAGTCAAGTGGTTGCAGATATATCGGTAGAAGTCTATAATTGTGGGCCTATTTTGCGAGGGGGAGAAATGTACACCTGTCAGTATTCAACTGGGGAACAATATATGCATTTATGGTTTTATCTCTTTTTAGTGCACATTTTTTTAAAAAATATTTCATTTAATTTTGTTTTGACTTTGTAATAGTTTTATTTTTTGAAGTTTGTATTTTACCTTTTTGAATAACATAAAATTTAATGAGAGGAATATCAAGTTTCCAGAAACAATATTTATCATCAGCACACACAGAAGGATGCATAATTAAAAAGAAGTAGAAAAATATCTGATTTTTAGCAACTAGGACTTTACTAACAACAGTGTCCTATAAGAACATTAATGAGGGACTGGAAGAAAGATGAGGGATGTCAAACTTGACATGCATGTTTGTGAAAATGATCTCAAAATCGTAGTTAACTGGGAATAGAATCTGAGTCAGAAGGGAGATGTTCATGGAAAGAAGGCAAATGCAGCCATAAGAATCTCAGGAAGTGAACATTGTGGTTTGGGGAGACCCCAACTCAAGGACCAGGTCCCCTTGCAGGCATCACACTTGGAGGAGAAGTTACACAAAATTTACATGAACTTCAAAGAAGGAGAAATAAGCCAAGGAAGAGATCAAAGGAGCTGCTCTTAGCCTTGAAGAAAGAGAACAAGGACAAGCTGAAGATCAGGAGGAGTCTGGGAGCCCCTTTTCCAACTGACACAATCTCTCGGTTGGAGAAGGGAGGATGCAGCCCTCTTTCAAGCACTGACACAGGTTACACATGAGTGTAAGATCTGCTCACTATTATTCCAGAGTATCAGATAAGGAAAAATGAATTTAGTTGCAAGAGAGGAGATTTTAGCTGAAGGAGAGAAAAAAATATGATAAAAGGATGAGCTGTTTTAGAGCTGAGCCAGTGAAGCAGAGAAGTTCAGTCTCCTCTTCATGGATTATCTGAGTGCAAAGACTGAGCAGCCATCAGTCGGAGAAGCTTTAACTGGGATTCCTGCAGAGAGGAGGGGTTGGGCTAGATGGTCCCAGGGTCCCCTTCATATTTATAAAGTTTGTCATGCCACAACAAGTATCTATTGTGCAGTTGTTGCTCTAGCCCCACCTAGTGGCCGAGGGCAGATAAGCCTAACTGTATGGTCTGAAGCCAGACTCCGTTTTCTCTCAGCCTTTGGAGGAGACGGAAGCAGCCGGTTTGACCGAGACACATGGTCATCCGGAGGCCTCCGTCCCTCACACGGAGCATCGCTGGAGAGGTTCCAGCTGCTTTTTTGTTGGCTGATAGTTAATGCTGCCTATCTCCTATTTATCTTTGATTCTCACTCTCTGCATTTCCTCAGTTTCTCCGTGCTCTTTTCTCCCAATGAAACACCCAGATCCACCCCAGGCTCCCTTTCACTGGAGGAGAAGAGGGGGGTTTAGCTGCCTGTTGAGCTGCACACAGACCCACCTGCAGTGGGGACGGAACAAAGGGGAAATTCCACCATGCTCATCACAAACCCACAAATATGGGAATTTTATTTAAAAAAGAATACATTATTTTCAAATGAGCAGAGTTTAATATCAAAATGCCATGGTATCTACTCTTTGGAACCATTATTCCCTGAGTAATTGAATTGGCCAGATCTGTTGAGTTGGTTCCCCTCCTTCTCCTCTGGATTCCTCCTCCAAAGGATCTCAGATTAATGGATCCATATCAGGACCCCCATAGCTGCCACGGTTGCAGCCTTGGAGACCCCAAAGTCTTTTCTCCCTCCTTTCTTCTCCTCGATCTGGAGGAATAAGCGGCATTCAAGGCCTGGGCCAGAGTCTTCATGAGACTGTAAGATTGGTAGTTATTTGGGATCCTTCCTCTGTTCCTTTTCTCCTGGGTCTCCAGTGGGGCTTTCTGGGTGCATCTTCTGCAGCCTTTGACAGAAAAGACGTTCTTTGAAAGATAACAGCGGAAATAATAATCTTGAAACTTTTCTTCCACAAAGAAATGGGGTTCAAAGGCAGAATCTTTTGGCCTTTTTTTTTTGCCAGATAACCAAAGTTCAAAATACTATGGATGTATTTGAGAAGTCTACGATTGTACATTTGATACGCTGAAAAATTTGTGAGGATCCAGACTTTCCCTTCAATGGGTCCTGGCAGACGCATCAGTGTTAAATGGAAAGGAAGAATTCTCCCCCAAATTAACTCAAGTTCCATGAAGTGAACAAAGACGTTGACTTGTCTCCACTTAGAGAGGGAATCCCTGAGGTATGCTGTATATCCAGTTGTTGATAACAGTTGTGATATAACCACACAAATTCCACTCCTGACAAGCATAGGAGGAAAAATCCTCATGAAATTCTCTCCATTTTCTGTGTCTGAAGCAAAGAGGCCAATCAGGGTCCATCTGAAATGGAGGAGCAGCTGGACAATTGCTGGGTACTGGAATCCTCCTTTGGGGAGCATCTGGTGAAAAAAGGGGAATTTCCTTTTATCACTCAGAGCCTCTGAAACAATTGTATAACTGATCTGAAAAAGCAATGGAGAATGCTGTGTTACATTTGGGATCAGGTCAAGTCCAAAATATTAGATTTTAATAAATCCAACCTGGTTCTCATGAATGTATTAGAATGGTTTGTTAATCAGACATTGTTTAAAATATTAAAGACAGAATATTAGCAAGATTGTATCATAATAATGGAAAATAATAAGCAAATTAAAAAACAATAAAAATGTAAATCATATTACTGTATCACCCCTACTATTTATCACAGTTAGATTAACACATGCAAATGCCAACTGGAGAATTCTATTCCAATAAAGGGCCTATTATAATTTTTGAAGATTGCTGCATCTTTTTTTGCTTCTCTATCCCAGATTCTTTCTGGAAGAAATTTGTTAACTTCTTTCTCCAGTTATACAAGAAACAGGCAGACCTCAAAGCCTAATAAGATTTGTCAGTTGCATAATCCAAGTTTGGTCTTTCATTGAAGTTTTCTCTGTTCCAACAGCCACAATTTTCAGAGTCTCTCAGTTTCCATAGATTAAATTTTATGCCAATGCCCATATTTTCTGAATTTAGAGAAAGCAGAAATTGTGTAAATTCCCAAATCAGCTCTGAGGGCAGCAGCTGGAGTCCTTTTACCCACCCCAAGATCCTCCTCAGAGGCTGAGATTGGGTTGGTTCTGCTGGTGGTTTCTCCCTGAAACAATCCTAGCCTATACAATCCAATGTGTAAGTATGATAATATCACATTATCTGTATAAATCAGTGTATTCCAATAGGAATTTAGCAGGCTAAACATGTGTACCTATAACAGAAGTTATAACAAAATAAAAGGGTGGGAAGGGACCTTGGAGGTCCTCTAGTCCAACCCCCTGTTCAAGCAGGAAACCAGGCATAATAGCAGTAACTGTGAGAGGATCCTGAAGTCTTCGTGGACAACCAATTAAATATGAGTCAAGAGTGCAGTGGCAGCCAAAAAAGCCAATGCAATGCTAAATCGCATTAACAGAGGGATACAATTAAGATCAAGAGAGGAACTAATACCACCCTATAAAGCCTTAGTAACACCTAGAATATTGCATCCAGTTTCTATCCACACTATAAAAAAGATGTTGAGACTCTAGAAAAAGTGCAGAGAAGAGCAACCAAGAGGATCAGGGGATTGGAGCAGGGACGGGTTCTAAATTTTTTTACTATCGGTTCTATGGGCTTATTTTGTGGGTCTGGCTTAGAGGTCATGTGACCGGGTAAGCGTGGCTAGCTGGTCATGTGACCGGGTGGCCATGGCTATGTCTATAGGGAGTACTCAGAGGGCTGAAGAAAGTCATTTCTGACAGGTCCTCGCACTTTTGACTGGTCCTCACACTTATGACCATCCTCACATTCATGCCCGTGGAGCATTCTTAACAACCGTGTCACTCATTTCACAACTGCTTCTCTTCACCATGGTGACAAGATAGGGCGAAAAATGTAAAATGTGAGGACAGTCGTAAGTTCGAGGACTGGTCAAAGTGCGAGGACCAGTCATAAATAACTTTTTCAGCCCTCTGAGTAATCCATATGCACAAAAGGATACAGCAATAGAGAGGGACGAAGGAAGGAAAAGAGAGATGGAAGAAGGAAGGAGAGAGAGGGAAAGAAGAGAAGGGAGGAAGGAAGGTGTTATGTCCTTATAAGGACATCCGCCTCGGATTGGCTGAAGATCCTTTCGGCGGGAGATTTGAATCCCTGTCAGTGGGCGGTGCGTCTGCCGGAGCAAATATAAGGAGAGCTCCGGCAGCGCAGCGCCAGTTCAGTTCTCGTTAATAAACGTTGTTACTTGAACTCTGCTGGTCACATCTTCTTTCCTGCGCCGATCTAACACTGGCGACGAAGGACTAGAGAAGAACCAACCGCGTGGCACGATCGCCATAATGAGCTGAAGTCACTCAACGCGGTCTGAGAGATGGCAACGCCGCAAGCGCCGTTCGCCTCACTGTCTCCTTTCAACCCCAGCTGGGAGAAATGGAGCTCCTATATGATCCATTTCCGCCAATTCCTTCGAGGAAATGGCTACAACAATCTAGACGACGAGAGGAAGAGGGCTCTCTTCCTAGCTCACTGTGGCACCGACGTCCTGGAGCTCGCCGTCAACCTCGTCGCGCCCAGGGATATTGAAGTCATGTCCTGGGTGGATCTGCAGACTACCCTGCAAGACCACTATGCACCAACGGGCACCCCCATCTCGAATCGATTCACCTTCCGCCAACGCAATCAGAAGGAAGGTGAATCTATCAAAGACTTTGTGGCGGCATTGCGTCAAATCGCAGCAAACTGCGAGTTTGACAACGTTGACAATGCCTTACGCGACGGGATCATCTTCGGGATGAGAGATGCAAGCCTCCAAAAGAAGTTCCTGAGCAGGAAGAGACTGTCCCTCAAAGACGTTCTTGAGGAGGCTACGGCTGCTGAAACATCAGAGAAAGCCGCCGCCGAAATGCTCCAGTCCCGAGGGATCCATAAGATCCGCAAGTCGTCCTCAGAATCTTCTGAAGACTCCGCCACACCGTCCGACTCAGAGGGGGAGTCAACCGTTTTGAAAGTTTCCCGCCCATCGAGGCGGGAAATTCAAAAATATGGCCGCCAAAACGCTCAGTGCGGCAGTTGCAAGGGACACCATCCCCGCCAATCCTGCCGCTGGCGTGACGCAACTTGCCGACGTTGCCTGAAGAAGGGGCACATCGCTGAGGCATGCAGAGCCTCTGATCCGGTTCCAGAGTCAATCAGGCCCCGGAATCCCGAAAATCGCCGTGATACCCAGAGGTCATCCAAACGGTCCTCACTCCAGCACAGACGCGACGATCGCAACGTTTCCCAGGGCGGCGCAGTGAACCAAACGACGATCGCCCTGACCAGTAACAACAGTGCCACCAAATTCCATGTGACACTGTTGGCTGAAGGCTTGCCATGCACCATGGAAGTAGACTCTGGCTCCGTCTATTCCATCATTGACTGGCACCAAGTAAAGAGGCTGAAACCGGCACTTACCAAGCGCCAACTTGAGCCCCTTCACTCCAAGCTGGTGGACTTCGGCGGCAACCCCATCGGCGTCATTGGAAGAACCAGCCTCCAGATCGCCTTCAAACAGTTCCGAGGCCAGCTTCCAATCACCGTCGTGGAGCATAGCTGCCCGACCCTGCTAGGCGTGGAGTGGTTCCAGCCGTTGGGGCTTTCTATTGGAGGCATCCACCAGATTAGCTCAGGCGAACTCGACTCACTCATCGGAGAGTTCCAAGAAGTCTTCGATGGTAAGTTAGGGACCTTTACAGGGAAACCCATCTCCTTCAATCTGGACAAGGGGGTTACCCCTATTCGGCTCAAGCCCCATCGGGTTCCATTTGCCTTGCGGGCTAAAGTAGATGCTCAGCTAGATAAGCTGATTGCCCAAGGCATCTTGGAACCTATCGATCATGCTTCATGGGAGACTCCCATTGTGACCCCCATGAAGCAGGATGGATCTGTGTGCATCTGCGCCGACTACAAAGTGACCATCAACAAGTCGTTACCGCAGAGCGCATACCCTGTGCCGGTGGTGCAACATTTGCTTCACTCACTCGGCAAGGGCCAAATTTTTGCAAAGCTGGACCTGGCCCAGGCTTACCAGCAACTGCCAGTTGATCGGGAAACGGCGGAGGCTCAGACAATTGTCACCCATAGAGGCGCGTTTAAGTGCAACCGTCTCCAGTTTGGAGTCAGTGCAGCCCCAGGCATTTTCCAATCCATGATGGAACGCCTTCTCCAAGGCGTTCCAGGGGTGGTGCCTTACTTCGATGATGTACTGATCTCAGGGGACTCAAAGGCACAACTCCTGGACCGGCTGAGGCTTGTCCTCCAGCGGTTCCGAGAGAAGGGCTTGAGGGTCCGACGGGACAAGTGCATCATTGGGGTACAGGAAGTTGAGTTCCTGGGCTATCTCATAGATAGTTCTGGCATCCACCCCACCAAATCAAAAGTTAAAGCTATCCATGAAGCTCCCAGCCCCAAAAACAAAGCGGAGCTTCAGGCTTTCCTTGGATTGCTTAACTTCTATGCAATTTTCCTCCAACAGAAAGCTACTATTGCTGAGCCGCTTCATCGCTTACTGGCAAAGGCGGCTTCCTGGAGGTGGGGCCACGAGGAAGAGTCTGCATTTCGAGCCGTTAAGCAGCTACTGACTTCTGACAGCGTGCTCATTCAATACAATGAGACGCTGCCCATCAGACTAACCTGCGACGCTTCCCCCTACGGAGTCGGCGCTGTTCTCAGCCACGAACTGCCTACCGGCTGTGAAGCCCCCATCGCCTATTTCTCAAAGACTATGTCCAGTGCTGAGCGCAACTACAGCCAACTGGACAAAGAGGCGTTGGCTATTGTTGCAGGGGTGAAGCGTTTCCACGAATACCTCTATGGACGGCGCTTCACCATTGTCACCGATCACAAGCCACTCCTGGGCCTCCTCGCAGGTGACAAGCAGACCCCAGCCTTCATGTCCCCCCGAATGACTCGTTGGGCTATCTTCCTCGCCGGCTACTCCTACAGCCTCATCCACCAGCCTGGTAAAGCCATCGCGAACGCCGACGCGCTGAGCAGGTGCCCATCTGCTGACTCCGTGGAAGACCCGGCTCCCACGCTCGAGCTGTTGCATATTGACAACGACAGCAACTGTCCAGTGACATCTGCCGACGTGGCGACGCACACGCGGGCTGACCCCATCCTTCGGCAAGTCCACTCCTGGGTCCTGAGGGGCTGGCCAGCTCGAATTGACAGCAACGACTTCAGCCCATTCAGCCGCAAGCAAGGGGAGCTGTCCACCATGCGCGGCTGTTTGCTATGGGGAGATCGGGTGCTGATTCCCAGCACGCTTCAACGAAGGACTCTTGCTGCGCTTCATAAAGGACACCCGGGCATTGTCCGGATGAAAGCCCTGGCACGGAGCTACGTCTGGTGGCCGACACTGGACAAAGACATTGAACATTGGGTCGCCAGGTGTAGCCCGTGCCAAGAAGTCAGACCCGCCCCGCCTCAGTCTGACCCGACGCCCTGGGAAACCCCCAGCTCCCCCTGGTCGCGCATTCACATAGACTTTGCTGGCCCCATCCAAGGGCACCACCTCCTCATCATGGTTGATGCCTACTCAAAATGGCTGGAAGTCGTCCCCATGGCATCCACCACAACAGAAGCCACGATCCGTGCACTCCAGCGTCTCTTCGCGACTCATGGGCTTCCAGATGTCTTGGTCTCCGACAACGGACCCCAACTTACGTCCGTGCCCATGGAAGCGTTCCTCGCAGGGTTGGGCATCCGCCATGCCCTCTCTGCCCCTTACAGACCGGCAGGAAATGGACAGGCTGAAAGGATGGTGAGGCTTACAAAGGAGTCGCTCTCCAAGATGGGACCGGGTGATTGGCAGGAGCGCATTGACACTTTTTTGCTTACCCAGCACATCACGCCTCACTCTGCCACCCGGAAATGCCCTGCCGAACTATTAATGGGCAGGCGACTCCGGTCACCCCTGGACAGACTGCACCCGCAATACACTTCTGAGGTTCCCGCATCGGCCAGTCGTCAACTTCGCCAGTTTTCCGTCGGCGATGCCGTTTTCGCTCTCAATTTCCACGGCTCGCCTAAATGGCTTAAAGCTACAGTACACAGCACAACCGGTCCCAAATCCTACCGCGTTGAGCTGGAAGATGGACAGATAGTGAGACGTCATCTCGACCAGCTCCGCAAAAGGTGGAGGGAAGTAAGTGAAAACCACCCCGACGAGGTAGGCCTAAACCACCCCGATGAGGTAGGCCTAAACCACCCCGACGAGGTAGGCCTAAACCACCCCTACGAGGTAGGCCTAAACCACCCCGACGGGGCAGGCCAAAACCACCCTGGCGAGGTAGGACCAACCCACCCAGACGAGGGAGGCCGGCAACATGCAGGAAGAACAGACACCCCAGCACCTAGCTTAACGCTCAATCCGGCGAGGCAAGTAGACCGGGGACAAACCAAGCAGGGAACCCCGAAGCAACGCGGGGTGAATGACAGCCGACACCCTGAGACCCAAGACCTTCCGGCAAGCAACGAAGGCCAAGTAGACCGGGGACAACTCAGCAGGGGAAGCCAACATCAACCCTGCGAAGTAGGCAACCGGCAGTCCAGAGTCGGGGACCTCCAGCCAACGTTACAGGAGGCCCTACAACAACCAGCCGACCGTGCAGAAGACCAACCCTGCGAGGAGGGCCACCACCACCCCGGCAGGGTAGGCCAACACCAACCCGACATAGCCGAGCAACCCAGCGCCCAGAGGAAGCAGCAACCACCACCACCAGACCAACCGCGCAGAGAGGGCCTACACCACCCCTGCAAGGTAGGCCTACACCACCCCGACAGAGCCGACCTGTCACCAACCTTGTCCGCCTGCTGCCCCGGGAGTAAGCCGGACTCAACCGGAGAACCCGGGGGCTCAACCCAATCACCACCGCCGAACTCGCACCCTGACCCAGACCGGCGCGACCCTATCCCAGAGGGAACCCGAGGGAGACCCAGGGACCTACCGTGGCTCAGGAGTTCCGGACCGGTCGAAAGCAGGGATCCACACCGGCGGCTCCACGATCCGTGCAGGAACGAGGCAGACCAGCATCACCCGCAGGCGGAGGTCCGTGACCCGGCCGGAGTTTCGGAAACAGTGCCCGCGTCCTCGACGGCCAGATCCAGCCCGGCACCGGGGAGGAAGCCCCGAGCAGAGCAGGCACCCTCCGTCCGGGAGAGTGCCCATCTTGACTGTGAACTGCGCAGGTCTACGCACGCACGCAGACGTCCTGTTTATCTTAGTGACTATTTCCCTGATCGACTGACTAAGAACTAGGGGGGAGGAGTGTTATGTCCTTATAAGGACATCCGCCTGGGATTGGCTGAAGATCCTTTCGGCGGGAGTTTTGAATCCCTGTCAGTGGGCGGTGCGTCTGCCGGAGCGAATATAAGGAGAGCTCCGGCAGCGCACAGGCAGTTCAGTTCTCGTTAATAAACGTTGTTACTTGAACTCTGCTGGTCACTTCTTCTTTCCTGCGCCGATCTAACAGATAGGACTCTTCTTCCAGGCCACATCCAGTTCCTTGCAAGGACCTCAGATGTGGCTCCGAATAATTCTCATCAACTCCCTGATAAAAATAAAGCAAATCCCATCAAAATACAAGAATGAGAGGTCCGCCTATGTCAATTGTGTATTCGTGGCATCGGGTTCCCACACTGGGGAGAGGGTTGGACTAGATGACCACAAAGGTCTCCTCTCACAGCTCCCACTCTGTGATTCTCTGAATGTCTGCAATACAGGCAGTCCTTGACTTATGACCATTCATTTAGCAGTGGTTGTGAAAGTTACGACAAAGCTGAGAAACGCACCATAGAAGCAGATTGTCCCAGTGTCCCTGAAGTCACGGGATCGCAATCCAGGCTCACACGGACAATAGTCGCAGGGTCCCAGGGTTACGTGGTGCCCATTTGCCATCTTCTCATGGCTTCCAACAGGCAAAGTCAACGGGGAAGCCAATGGGGAAGGCTGCAAGCCACGGTCAGGGGAGGCCTCACTCTATGACGAGTTTCTCTGTCCCAATTGTGGTTGAAAGCCAAGGACTTCCTGTATCGTGTCCTTCTAAAAGGAGGAATCAGGTTGTGGGACTCCCCAGAAGGTCATTAATTCTTTGAGAGGCTGTGAGGCCCCCGGGCTGAATCCCCCCCTCAAACCTGCCCCCTGGGAATGGCTGCCTGGCTCCCCAGAGAAGCCAGGGGGAGATTTTGGCCCAGGTGAAGCAGGAGGGAGTTTCAAGGATTCCCTGGTCCTGCCTGAACCGGATCTGAAGGAGCGCATGATTTGCATAGCGACCTCCATGAAAACGGTCATAAATTGGGTCTGCTTCGACCTGATGACTGCAACGGCTGAGGGCAGAAATCCCAGGCCCCTCTATATGGTCATAAGTCAAGGACTGCCTGTGGATAGAATTGGGGGGGGGGATTGGCCTGGATTCTGAACCAGGCAATAAGGCTGCCAGGGGCTTTGGGGCCCTTCGGTTGCCCAGTGCAGGTCATCTGGGGAAGGTCTTCTCCTCTGGGCCTCCAGGGCAGGGCGGCTGGGCTGCTCCTTCCTCCCCAGATGTTGCAGGGTTTTACCAGGTAAGACGGGACCTGAGCACAATGGGAAACCTAAGAGTAAGAGTGGAAGAGAAAACCTAAAGCCTCTGGATTTTTATTCAGGAATGGAATTCCGTGTAATCCATTTAGGGGGTTTCAAGGAATCTAAAGTGTCCTTGAGAGTCCACAGTTTGGGGTGAGAGATACAAAGCCATCTGCAGAGGGAAGATTTTAGGAGTCTGTTTTGAATCAGAGTAGAGCTGGAAGGGACCCTGGAGGTCTTCTAGTCCAACCCTTTGCTCATTGGCTGTGATGGGGGCTCAGAGGGGGTGGGAGACCCACATTCTGGACAAGGAAGATGGGGGGTTGGAGAGAGGAGGGAAGGGGTCCATTTGTGCCAAAGTGGAGGCTCCTCCCCGCAATGGAGGCCTCAGACACAACCGCGTATCCCCCTCCCATTTTCTGGGCTGCTCCCTCTTGAGCCCCCAGGAAGGTCAAGAACGACCCCCTCAGGATTTCAGGAGTTGGTACATTCCAATGACTCTCTGCCTACCCAGAATCCCCCTGTCCAAGTGGATCAACCTGAAGAAGAAGCAAAAACTCTAAGCTAATAAAAAATAAATCCTGTTGCCATGACAACGTTTCCAAGCATCCATCTTGAGGTTTAGAATAGAATAGAATAGAATAGAATAGAATAGAATAGAATAGAATAGAATAGAATAGAATAGAATAGAATAGGAATCTCTCTCCCCCTTTGCCTCTCTCTCTCTCTCTCTCTTTCTCTTCCTCTCCCTGTGATTTTTTTTTAACTTTGCAAAGTTCGAAAAACTAGTTTTCCATTAAAGTTGATTTTGTTCTTGGAGTCTGGCCCCACTACTGCATCAGCCCTTTTGTGCGGTGCCCTTGAGCATTAGCTTTCAAAATAAAGTAAATTTTGGTTCCAACTCAGCTGGCAGCTATTTCAGATCTGTGACGTACTCTGGCAATAACTGCCCCCCCCCCCAAGTTTTGCCTTTCATCACTATGCAAACAAATATCAGATATATTTGTTATTTCAGCCACAGGTGCCATGTATTCCCTGCATGGAGCTCCCAAATATCTCAATTCTAGATGATGGATTTAATTCCATCTCTGCCCCTGTTATTTTGAATCACATGGAGATTATTTCCCTTTCATTTCCGTCCAGAGAATTTCCAACAATCTTAGACTGCAAGAACTACTTGAATTATCCAGGGATCCCTCCTGAGAGGGAGAATTATGGTAAAAGTCTCAGCTCTGCTCTTTGGCCGAATCCTCCAGGGGAGACTTTGGGGAGCGAAATATTGAGTTTGGGGACAGGCAGAGTCTGCACTCTTGAATGTCCGTCTCTCTCCTTTCCAGGTGAAGCTGAGTGTTTCTCTGTGTTTGAATCAGGAAAGCAACTGGATCATATTCCAACTTGTGAGAGTCCTTTGAATTCTTCTGCTTCTTCTATAGAAACAGAAAAGAGATTGATTGATTCACCCCATGAATGATGGACCTCCTGCTTCTGCTTCTGATGCTGCTGGTGTCCCATCCAGTCTCTGGGAAGCTGAGAATGAAATGCCCGCTGAGTTTGGGGCACCAGGATGGAAAACCTCCACAGAGCTTTTACAGACCAGGAGACCATCTAATCAGTATAGTCACCAGTGGAGAGGAAACATTGCATACAAAGTTGCTTTTCAATGTGGCTCCTTCTCTTCAGCTTGTTTTCCATAATCCGTAAGTCACTCAGGGTGATGGAGTTGCAATCCCTCCATTCTAACACTCTCCTTCTTTTCTATTTTTTTCCCATTTATTCCAATATTGGGGAATATATCTAATTTCCTGAATGATTTTGATTTCCATGGTTTCTCTCTTTGGTCCGATTTTGTGAAAGAGACTCAAAAAGGCATCTGAAAAAAAGCTGAAAGGGCTGCAGATTATTTTCCTCTCTCTGTTCAATCCTTAATTTATCACTTGAATAATGAATTTTATTTAAAGTAGTGGTGGAATCAGTTGTAGTTGCCATACCTCAGCCCATTTCCATATTTGTGTAACTGATCATTGCTTTTGGATCAATGTTGGTTTAAGGCTCAGTAGGCTTGTGGAGGATTATATATATTATATATAACAAAAGTATTCGTTGTGGCTGTTGATTATAATAACTTTTTTTCAATAGGACTTCTTACAATTTTTTTCTTTGCTTACGATTCATTTTCAACATTCAACTGGCCAACAAGAATTCCCATCTCTTGCACAATCTCACACTTGGCTACAACATCCATAACAACTATTGGAGCACTTTCCACACTTCAGATGCCTTGCTGGACATTCTCTCCACTGGAGAAGCCAATGTCCCCAACTATGGCTGTGGAAGGAAGGAGAACCTCCTGGCTCTTCTTGATGCAGCTCACAGGAGCATCTCTATCCAGATGTCAACATTAGGAGGCATCTACAAAGTCTCACAGGTTTGTGTGTGTTTTCCTCCCTCTGGTAAAGTGAGGGGTGGGTGGTGGTGGGTGAGCCATAGATGCAATCATGTCTTCTCCATGGAATTCAAGAGCTGCTTTTCTCCATATTAGCAAATATGCCAATATTTTACCCCATTATGTTCATGTTGAGATTAATCATAAAAGGCCTGAAATGCAAGCAATACATTCCCTGGAGAAGATATTCTAACATCTGTTTAACTGATCAAAAAATATCCCTGGTTGTTTGGGCCTCTATTGGCACCTTCATTTTCACAGATAAATAAGGCCTGCCCTATCCAGTCGGATTGAAGTTGGCTATAGTAGCATTTTATCCATCTAAAAAGTGGAATAAAAATTACTCTAGCAATTATAAGCCAAATAGACTAGCAGATATTGTGGCTAAAATTTATGCCATGATCCTCTTAGTTAAATTTGAGAAAAATTCATTCCTTGCAGAGGTTTTAGATAGAGTTAAATGCTATATAGATTTTTTAAGAAATAATGCATAAGTTAATAATCTAATATTGGCAACAAGTTTGTCTTGAAATATTTAATCTATATCAGTGAGGTAGAACAAGGTTTGCTGCTTTCTAGATGTTAGTGCAGCATTTGACTCAATAAACAGAAAATTGAGGTTTGGGCTCAATGGAGCCATGAGAAGAAGGATCTATGCTTCCAAAGAGGGAAGGATGCATATTTTTTTTTAAAATTTGATTTATATGCCGCCCTTCTCCGGAGACTCAGGGCGGCTTACAATGCGTTAAGCAATAGCCTTCATACTTGTTTGTATATTTATATTTATACAAAGTCAGCTTATTGCCCCCAACAAACTGGGTCCTCAATTTACCCACCTTAGAAAGGATGGAATGCTGAGTCGACCTTGAGCCTGGCTAGGATTGAACTCAGAGAAATTACAGGCAGCTGGTGTTAATTGGTGCCTTTAGTAGGAGGCATTAGCCTTCTACGCTACACAGGCTCCTTTTTGAACCCTTGTTATTTGTTATATTTGAACCCTTGTTATTCAGTATAGATATGAATGACTTCCTAGGACTAATGTAGGATCAAAAACAGATCATAAATAAATGTTATTTTGTTGTTTGACTAAAATGACTAAATTAGTGGACCACTGAAATGCTGTGCATGTAGTATCCAGTACTTGGATTTCAGAAAGGCTTTGACAAAGAAACCACAACCTATTTTTCGGGAAGCTGAAAATATGTGGGATAGACAGCATCACCGCCAGATGGAATCAAAATGGGATCCTCAATGGAACTACGTCTGCATGGAGGGAAACAAGCAGTGGGGGACCCCAAGGTTCCATTTTAGGCCCAGTTCTCTTCAACATCTTCATGAATGATTTGGATGAGGGGAGAAATGGGGAAATCAACAAATTTGCACATGACACTAAAATGGCAGGAATAGCCAACATCCCAGAAGATAGGCTGAAGATCCAGAGAGATCTAGATAGACTTGAATCCTGGGCTTATTTAACTAAATGAAATTCATTGTAGAAAAAAGTAATGTTTTAACTTAGGCTGGAAAAACCAAATGTCCACTTACAGATTAGGTGAAACCTGGCTCCATAGCAGTAACTGTGAGAGGGATCTTGGAGTCCTAGTGGACAATCACTTAAATATGAGCCAGCAATATGTGGCTGTAGAAAATCAGAGGCCAGGCATTTGCTCTGATCAAAGATGTCTCTCCTGCTCTTGCAGAGAGCTTCATTTTTTATACAGTTTTACCCAGGCAGATAAAAGGCAGGACAGCAACAGCGTTCTAATTGGAAAATCCTCCTCCCTGTTCCCCCACTCAGAAGGAAGGTCCGATAACACAGATCAGAGCCAGAATGAGATCATCCAGGAAGAAGATCCATGACACCAGAAACGGAAGCAGTTTGCTGCATTCTGCCTGAATTAATTCTTCCATCCCTACATGTGGCAGCAACTAAAAAAGCTAATTCAGTCCTAGGCTGCGTTTAGAGGGATAAAATCAAGATCACATGAAGTATTGGTAAAACAACACTTGGAATAGTGCATCCAGTTTTGGCCACAATATTATAAAAAAAGATGGAGAGACTCTGGAAAGAGTGCAGAAAAGAGGAACTAAGATGATTAAGGGCCTGGAGACTAAAACTTATGAGGAACAGTTGCAAGAACTGGGTATATCTAGTGTAGTGAAAAGGACTGGGGTGAAATAATAGCAATGTACCCCCCAAAAAAATTGGAAAAGTTTTTCAGTTTTATTTCTTATACACAGAACATAAAATGCACATTTTCTTATACATAATTAATCCTACATGCATGTTTTCCTTAAAGAAAGCATTAAAATAAGGCATTTTAATTACATTCAGAGTTGCTCTTCTACCCTTTCTTGCCTCAACCCTTCTTCTTCTCCTCTTTCCCTTCCCTCCCTCCCCTCCTCTCCTACCTTATCCTACTTCCCCTTCCTTTCCCCCACTCCTCTCTTCTTTCCCCCCTATTCACCTTCTCTCCTACTCCTATCCCTTCCCCTTCCTCCCTCTCCTTTTTCCTTTCTTCCATTCCTCTCCCTCCCTCTCCTCTTCCTACCCACTCCTCCTCTCTCCTTTCTACCTTCTTTGCTGTGGAATATTCTTCTTCTTTGGTATCCGAACAACTCTTGTATTCTAATAGTATATACTTTTTTCCAATTTCTTTTCAGATTTATTCTATCATCATAATTGTATTATGTAGTATTTAACATCATAATTGCACACTTATTATCTTCTTTCTTTTCCCCCCTCCCATCCCCCTTTTTCATTTACTCTGGTGTCATCTGGGTTTCTATTTCTTTTTTATCCTCTCCCTCATTTAACTTTCTATTATCTAAATCATTTATCTATCCTCTTATCTTCATACTTCTTTTCTAACCGTATATAAAATCTTCCACATGTTTTGAAATACACTGATTCCTCTTTATCTCTTATTCTTAATCTATTCATTTCCGCACAGTCAAAAATCTTTTTTATTACTTCACCTTCTGATGGAATATTTTCTGTCTTCCAATTTTGTGCAAACACAATTCTTGCTGCTGTTATTATATGTATAGTTAAATGCACATCTTCTTTACTATATCTCTTTGGAAGAATATGAAATAAAAAAAACCTCTGGTTTTAATTTTATAGATTCATGTAATATTTCTTCCAACCATTTCTGTATTCTAAACCGATAATTTTTTTGCTTCTAAACATGATCAGCACATATGATAGTATGATCCCGGCAAATGCAAACATTTCCAACATCTGGCTGATTTATCCTTAAACATCTTTGCTAATCTTTCTGTTGGCATATGCCACCTATAAAACATTTTATATAGATTTTCTTTATATGCAGTTGCCATTGTCAATTTATAATTCCTTTCCCATAGTTGTTGCCATTTCTCTAATTCTGTTACATATCCAAATTTTTTCGCCCATGTTATGATTATCTCTTTTATCTCAACATCTTCCAACCTAATTTGCAACAAATAATTATACAGTCTTTTAATCATTTTTTCATCCTTTCCAATCATTATCTGATCCAACTCTGATTCCCCCAAATTAAAACCATATTGTTTCAAGTCTTTATCATATCTTGATTGTATCTGCAGCCGTGTATACCAGTCAGTCTCAATCCCTTGTTTTTCTAAGTCTTGTTTCTGTTTTAATTCTCCCTTCTCTGTTAAAATGTCTTTATATCTTACAATCTTGTCCATGTTAATCATATTTGAATGTGTCAACGCTTCTATTTGTTGAAAGCCACATTGGTACTTCCATATAATGTTTTTCTTTCACTCTTTCCCATACTACCAACAAGCCATTCCTTCCACAATGTCTCTGGAAATATCCGTGAATCCGATTTTTTCCATACCATAAGAAAGCATGTCATCCTAGTTGTAGGTCATGTCCATCCAAAGTCAATAATTTTGTATTTCTCAGTAAGATCCATTCTTTAATCCATGTTAACATTGCCACTTGCTGATACAATTCCCAATTTGGTAGACCAAATCCTCCTCTAAACCTGGAGTCTTGAGGCAATTTAAGGTTAATTCTCGCTTTTTTCCCTTGCCATATGTATTTCCATCATTTTATTCAAACTTTCAAAGTATTTTTTCTCCAACTTTATCGGAATTGTTTGAAAAAGAAACAACAGTCTTGGCAATCCATTCATTTTGATTAACGCTATTCTCCCCATTAAAGATAATTGGCTCACCGAGCCAATGCCCGCTTCTTTCTCTTTGAGAGCTGCATTGCAAACAAGGTGCAAAGTGGCTCTCAAAGAGAATGAAGCGGGCGTGGAGCACCCAGAGCTGCTGCTCCTTCGCAACAACAGAGGACAGAAAAGTTCGCTCAGGAGCGACGCCAGCAAAGAAGGCAGCTGGGTCGGAGGGAGGCGTAGCCCGAGCTCTCTGGGATAGGTAAACAAGTGTGGGGAGGTGAAGGGGAGCGGACTTGGCCCTCCATGTGTTGCATCCCCCTCCCAGCCTTCGCCTGTGACTCTGTGCCACCAGCATCTCCCAAAAACGCCGCCGTTGGAGCCGTGACAGGGATGGGGACAGCCCAGTAAGCTGGGTGCCTGAAAATGGTGCGGAGGCATGGGGGGAAGGCTGGGAGGGGGTGCAACATGAGGGAGGCTCCCTCCAGTTTCTTGGCTCATCTGGGCTGCAGCTGAGTCCGCTGCCCTGAGCTAGCAGAGTGGGTTGCTCCGGCTGCAAACACAAGGAAGGCCCGTCAGAGGCGAGAAGGGACACTTTTCAGCCAAGAAGGGCAACGGAGGGCAAGCTGAGACGACCACCGCCACCCCATGCGTCCGGACCTGGATATGGGGTCGGAGTGTCAAAAAAAAGTTTCAAAAAGTCCCAAAAATTTTAGCCACCTTTTCGGTGGGCGTGGCTTGGGGGGGTCATGTGACTGAGTGTGTGAGTGACGTCACGTTGGCCACGCACAATCAGTCACGCCCCCCCACTTAGCCACACCCACCGAACCAACCCCTGCCTACCACCTCTCTCTTTTCTTTCCTTCTTACTTCTCTCCCCCCTCTTCTTCTCCTCCCTACTTCCTCTTCCTTTCTCCTTCTCCTCCTCTCTTCCTCCCTCTCTTACCCTCACTCCTACTCTAATTTCCCTTCCCTTCCTTCCTCCCTTCTCTTCCTTCCCTCTCTCTCCTTCCGTCATTCCTCTCTATTGCTGTATCCTTTTGTGCATGTGGACTACTCAGAGGGCTGAAAAAGTTATTTTTGACTGGTCCTCGCACTTTTGACCAGTCCTCGAACTTACAACTGTCCTCACATTTTACATTTTTGCCCTATCTTTTCACCATGGTGAAGAGAAGCAATTGTGAAATGAGTGACATGGTTGTTAAGAATGCTGCATGGGCATAAATGATGACCAGTCATAAGTGTGAGGACACTAGAATCTCAACATCCTTTTTATAGTGTGGTGACCAAAACTGGATGCAATATTCTAGGTGTTACTAAGGCTTTATAGGGTGGTATTAGTTCCTCTCTTGATCTTGATTGTATCCCTCTCTTAATGCGATTTAGGATTGCATTGGCTTTTTTGGCTTCCGCTGCACTCTTGACTCATATTTAATTGTTTGTCCACTAAAACTCCAGGATCCTCTCACAGTTCCTGCTATTATGCCTGGTTTCCTGCTTGAACAAGGGGTCAGACTAGAGGACCTCCAAGGTCCCTTCCAACCCTTTTATTTTGTTATAAGTTCTGTTATAGGTACACATGTTTAGCCTGCTAAATTCCTATTGGAATAAACTGATTTATACAGATAATGTGATATTATCATACTTAGACATTGGATTGTATAGACTTGGATTGTTTTGTCTTAATAATTATCTGATAATTTATAAAGTAAGTTCAAAAGTTTTGGTCTTTGGGAAATGACATCATAGCCATAGATGGTCAGCCATTAGAGCAAGTAGCACCTTTTCTTACCTGGGGTTGTTTTCTCTGAGCCTGAATCTTGGCTCCCTCATCATCCAAGGAGCTCAGTTAGAGAAAGGGCAGGAGGGAAAGTGGTGCTGAAATGAAAACCTCACAGCTCTCCAGCTTCCTCAGCCCCAATTATTACAGTATCTGAGGCCCAGTTTTTCCCCATGTTCTTCCATCAATCGGATGTTTGGGGCTCCAGAGAGAAACCACCAGCAGAACCAACCCAATCTCAGCCTCTGAGGAGGATCTTGGGGTGGGTAAAAGGACTCCAGCTGCTGCCCTCGGAACTGATTTGAGAATTTGCACAATTTCTCCTTTGTCTAAATTCAGAAAATATGGGCATTGGCATAAAATTTAATCTATGGAAACTGAGAGACTCTGAAAATTGTGGCTGTTGGAACAGAGAAAACTTCAATGAAAGACCAAACTTGGATTATGCAACTGACAAATCTTATTAGGCTTTGAGGTCTGCCTGTTTCTTGTATAACTGGAGAAAGAAGTTAAAAAATTTCCTCCAGAAAGAATCTGGGATACAAAAGCAAAAAATGATGCAGCAATTCTAGAAAATTATAATAAGCCCTTTATTGGAATAGAATACTCCAGTTGGCATTTGCAAGTGTTAATCTAATTGTGATAAATTGTAGGGGTGATACAATAATATGATTTACATTTTATTGTTTTTTAATTTGCTTATTATTTTCCATTATTATGATACAATCTTGTTAATATTCTGTCTTTAATATTTTAAACAATGTCTGATTAACAAACTATTCTAATACATTCATGAGAATCAGGTTGGATTTATTAAAATGTAATATTTTGGACTTGATCTGACCTCAATTATAACACGGCATTTTTCATTGCTTTTTCAGATCAGTCATGAGATTGTTTCAGTGGCTCTGAGTGATAAAAGGAAATTCCCCTTTTTCCACCAAATTGTCCCTAAAGAAGGATTCCAGTACCCAGCAATTGTCCACCTGCTCCTCCATTTCAGATGGACCCTGATTGGCCTCTTTGCTTCAGACACAGAGAAGGGAGAGAATTTCATGAGGATTTTTCCTCCTGTGCTTGTCAGGAGTGGAATTTGTGTGGTTATATCACAACTGTTCTCAACAACTGGATACACAGCAGCCCTCAGGGATTCCCTCTCTAAGTGGAGAAAAGTCAATGTCTTTGTTCACTTCATGGAAAATGAATCCATTTGGGAGAGAATCCTTCCTTTCCATTTAACATTTATGCGTCTCCCAGGACCCATTGAAGGGAAAGTCTGGATCATCACAAATTTTCTATGGTATCAAATGAACAAGCGTAGACTTCTCAAATACATCCATAGTATTTTGAACTTTGGTTATCTGCAAAAAGAAAGGCCAATGGATGATGCCTTTGAACCCCATTTCTTTGTGGAAGAAAAGTTTCAAGATTATTATTTCCGCTGTTCTCTTTCAAAGAATGTCTTTTCTGTCAAAGGCTGCAGAAGATGCACCCAGAAAGCCCCACTGGAGACCCAGAAAAAATGGAACAGAAGAAGGGGCCTAAATAACTATCACTTTTACAGTCTGATGAAGACTCTGGTCCAGGCCTTGAATGCCGCTTATTCCTCCAGATTGAGGAGGGGAAGGAAGGGGGGAGAAAAGATTTTGGGGTCTCCAAGGCTGCAGCCGTGGCAGGTATGGGGTTCCCGATATGGATCAATCAATCTGAGATCCTTTGGAGGAGGAATCCAGAGGAGAAGGAGGGGAACCAACTCAACAGATCTGCCCAATTCAATCACTCAGGGAATAATGGTTCCAAAGAGGAGATACCATGGCATTTTTTTTTATTTTATTAAATTTTATTCAACATTGATATCTTTAACATCCTTGTTACATTTTTACAGCTTTCCGATATCGGCATCTGTAATAATATCTATAGATATTCATGATAATTATCTTTGTTTTGTTTTTATTTATTTTCAGGCCTGCTACTATTCCCAATTTCTCTATTTCTAGTAGGAGTTTTTCCCCTGTTTCCAAAGGGTCCTCTAATATAAATGCCATGTCATCTGCAAAGGCCCCTGTTTTGTATTCTTCTCTTTTAACTTTTAACCCTTTTATTTCCTTATTTCCCCTTACCTGTGACAATAATGTTTCCCATGAAAGGATGAATAAGAGGGGGGACAATGGACAGCCTTGTCTAAGCCCTTTGTTTATATCGACTTTTTCTGTAAGATCTCCACTGACTCTAATTTTTCTGTTTGCTTAGAATAAATTGTCTTCATCATTTCTATAAATGTTTCCCCAAATTTCATCCCGATGAACTGATTAATTGAAAAACTGCCAATTCAAGTTGTCGAACGCCTTTTGTGCATCTATCATTATTTCTGCTAATTGTTTTTCTGGATGAGCCTCATAGTATTCTAGAATATTCATGACAATCCTTGTATTGTTCTTAATTTCTCGTTTGGGTAAAAACCCATTTTGATCCAAGTGAATTATTTTATTTAATATCTTTTTTAGTCTTTCATTGAACAGTGAGATTGGCGTATAGTTTTGAATGAATTGATTGTCTGTACTTTCCTTTGGAATTAATACTATATATGCCTCCATCCATGAATTTGGCATTTTGGCTTTCTCTAATACCTTGTTATATATATCCAACATAATTTCTTCCAAAACTTCCTGGAATTTTTTATATACTTCCACCGGAATTCCTTCTGTCCCTGGTATTTTGTTATTTTTCTGTTTTTTAATTGCCTTTCTTAACTCTGTTAATGTAATTTCCCCATTCAACATTTCCCTATCTTCATCTGTTATACTTGGCAAGTTCCTACCCTGTAGGTAATTCATAATATTTTCTTCTTTAATGTTTTCTTGACTATACAGTATTTGAAAATAATTTTGAATAATATTTTTTCCCCTCAATTCTATGGAGCAAATTTCCTTGCTCGTCTCGTAAATATTGCACCAATTTTTTAGCTTTTTCTTTTTTCAATTTGTGGGCGAGCCATCTCTCTGATTTATTTGTTGATTCAAAATAGTTTTGTTTTGCCAGTTTTATATTCCTTATCATTTCTTCCTGTTCTAGTATATTAATTTTATGTTTCAATAACTCCATTTCCTTTCTGATTTCCCTGTTTTGGACATCTTTCTGAAGTGATAATTCTAATTTTTTCAGCTTCTCCAATGTTGACATTCCTTGTTCCTTCTTCTCTTTGTTTCTCCTCACTATATACACAACAGTTCTCCCCCTTATTCATCACCTTCAAGATTCATAGGAAAGATTAAAAAGGATTAGAAACTATTTCAGCATCATTTTGAAGAGAGTTTTTATCCACTTATTATCCAGGCCTCAGGTTCTAAGCACATCACACAATTGCGTGTCCTTTACTGAATCACACAATTTGCGAGTCCTTTACTGAAATCCAGTGATATCACCAGAGTTCCCATAATCTATTTGGGAATTGTAATGATGTGTGAGAATGACTTTTGGGATGAGGGGAAGAGAGGCTGCCTAGGGAAGGATCAGAGAAGAGGGGAGAATCCTGCAGCTGCATAATGGGAGAGAAAGAAACTCAGAAAGGATCCTGGCTAACTTTTCAGGCTGAGAAAAGAGTTGGTGGGTGATTTGTTCTTTCAGATTTGCAATATTTTGTTAATGTCGCATTACAATCAAGTAGAATTAGAACATCTGGAGGTGTTTTCCATCAGGATGACCAGGGAGAAGATTAGCCTGACAACTTTCTTCTTGATCAACCCATGCTTTCTGGGAATCAACCTGTTGTTTTCAAAGAGTTTATGAATCATATTTGTTTCTGTTCATTTTATTTTCATCTGCTCTAGAATGTTCCCTATATTTGACCAATTGTATCAATTATATACTTTTTCTATATTTTGTCAGTAAATGATTGACAATTTTTTCTCAAACTTTCTTGTTCACTTATGAAGATGATGGCAGTATTTGTATCCTAATTAAGCCTATTTGCTCATGAGACAATTGTAGAAGAAAGATTCAATGTGGGATAAGAAACAAAGTTCTCTGTTTTTCAAATTCCTGGACGTTCCTATTCTAGTTTCATCCATTTCTGGAGAAGAATGAATTTTGGAATATTTCTCGAAGAAAACTGTACTTGGACCAAAATGGAGAGATAACAGAAGATCTGAGTATTTACAGCATCCTTATTCTCCCCAAGGAGGTCAAGAGAGAAGTTCTGGCATATTTTCAAAGACAGAGACTTTCTATCAAACAAGATGCTCTTTCACGGCTAAAGTTGCTCAATAAGGTGAGATAAATGTTGGTGTCTTTTCTCTGTTTTCCAAAGGTCCCATTTCAGGTGGGCAAAGCCTCTGGTCTCCAGGGTGGTTGGCCTCCCATGCCAGGTGGTGTCATCTAATGGAAGCTCTTCAAGAGACGGGACCTAAGTGGAGTTGCTTTGCCATATTTTCTGGAAACCTTTCAAGATCTTACTGGTCAGAGATTTCTTTTTCATCACAATTTAATTTCATATTAAAAAACCAAATAGAATAACATTTCTTAAATCTTTTACTATAAAATTTATTATCAGTTTTAATAAGAATATATCATCATATTTAAATCTTTTTTCAATTCCATCCCTCTAGACTACATTAAATAGAAAAGTACTTTATTGTAATGTTAAATTCTGAAAGCAAAAGGGAGGAACTAAAGGAAGAACCTGCCAGTTGTTTTACCTCCTGCATCTGTTTAGAAGTAGTCAGAGATTTCATATTTATCTCAGTGAAGACCAGAGGCTACTTGTCTCCATCCATTTCTCCCTCCATTTTCCATGGACAGAGAGTCCTAACACCTTTTCTTTGGCATTCCTTTTCTTCTGCTCAGTCCCTGCCTCAGTCCAAATGTGTGGAAAGTTGTCATCCTGGATTTGTCAAGAGGGCTCGAGAAGGAGAGCCAGTTTGCTGCTACGACTGTGTTCCTTGTCCGGAGGGGACCTTCTCCACTCAGGAAGGTGGGTCACACGGAGGAAAATGGGAGGCTTTGTGGACCTGGATCCATCCAGAACCTTTTCATGAAAGTGCAAGTTAAAAGACAGATCGAAGCTCATCTGGTTTTTTATTTTTAACCTGCACAATTTCTTATCTAAACGGAAGTAAATCAAAAAGACTTGTTAGGAGGGGCTGGGAAAGAGATGGGAGGAAAAAAACTGTCTGCCATATAGATCAATCAATCAATCAATCGATCAATCAATCAGAATAGAGTAGAAGGAACTTTGGAGGTCTTCTAGTCCATCCCCCTGTTCAAGCAGGAGACCCTATACCATTTCAGACAAGTGACTGTCCAGTCTCTTCTTAAAAACCTCCAATCTTGAAGCCGCCACAATTTCTGGAGGCCAGCTGTTCCACTGGCTAATTCCTCTCACCGATAGGAAGTTTCTCCTTAATTCCATATGGTTTCCAGATGTTACAAGATACTGTAGGTATCTTCCAAGTCCAGGATATTAACTGCCATGTGGCAGGACTCAAGATGTTTGCCTAAAAAGATTATATGATTCAATATTAATCTCTAATAATATAGGTTCCTATGAAGATTCTACACATTACACAGGAAATAACTAACATCCTAGGACTTCCCTCAACTTCGTATACCTAGCTACATTTTTAAAGAAAAAATATCCTTCTTATGCTCTTTTTAATGACATAGTTAAATATTTCTTGGAAAATGTCTGTGTTATCAGCTGTTATCCAAAGAAGGTGTTTCTTGCAAGAGAAAAGGACAGAATATTTAAAATATATTGCTTTTTTGCTTTCTCAGATACAGAAAAATGCACCAAATGTCCAGATGATAAATACCCAAATGAGGACAGAGTCCAATGTATCCCCAAAGTCATAACCTTCCTGTCTCATGAAGAATATCTGGGCATCATCCTGGTCTCTTTTGCCCTTCTCTTCTTCCTAACCACAGGCCTTGTTTTAATCATCTTTATTAAATACCGAGAAACTCCCCTTGTCAAAGCCAACAACCAGGACCTCTCCTACATCCTCTTGGTGTCCCTCTTGCTTTGCTTCTTGTCTCCTTCTCTCTTCATTGGTCAACCAAGGAAAGCCACCTGCCTTCTCCGACAAACGGTTTTCAGCCTCATCTTCTCAGTTGCCGTTTCTTCTCTCTTGGCCAAAACCATCATGGTGGTGCTGGCTTTCCTGGCCACAAAACCAGGAAACCGAGTGAAGAGATGGTTGGGGAAGAGCTTGGCCAACTCCATCATCCTTTCTTCTTCTGCCATCGAAGTTATCATCTGCTCCATCTGGATGGGAGTTTCTCCCCCCTTCCCTGACTCTGACCTCCACTCCCAGCCTGGAGAGATCATCCTGCAATGCAACGAAGGGGCCGTTGTCATGTTCTACGTCACCCTCAGCTACATGGGCTTCCTGGCTGCCATCTGCTTCACGGTGGCTTTCCTGGCCAGGAACCTGCCTGGGGCCTTCAACGAAGCCAAGCTGATCACCTTCAGCATGCTGGTCTTCTGCAGTGTCTGGGTGACTTTTGTGCCCACCTACCTGAGCACCAAAGGGAAATCCATGGTGGCTGTGCAGGTCTTCTCCATCCTGGCCTCTAGTGCTGGGCTGCTGGGCTGCATCTTCATCCCCAAGTGCTACATTATCCTTCTGAGGCCAGAGCTCAACACAAAGGAGCAGCTCACAGCCAGAACAAGTGTAAAAACATGAGATATAACACCATTATGATATTGGAAGAATTCTTAAAAGTTTCTTTTTTTGAAAGGATATATTCTTTCCATTTAGATAGTATGCAGGAGTCAAAGAAAATCATATGTATATGTTTCAAATTTGGAAATTTTTGAATTCTTCACTAAGGAAAAGCCAGAAGAAATGTGTAAATGTGAGACTGAGGAATTTCAACTTTTAACATTTTCCACAGTCCAAACATAAAAAATGGTCCAAGCTCTTCTCCATGCGTGAGTGGGACAACTATTTTTCTTGAAAGAAATAAAGGGTGTTTGGAAGTTTGTGAGGATACAATTTTTTTGGAGAAATGGGAGCATGTTAGCAAGACAGAAATACAGAAGGAATGTATGGAGCAATGTTGATGCCCTCATTTTTCAGTACATTTCACCCAAACTGCTGTAACAACATAAGTGAGACATTTCTTTTTGTTTACACAATAACTCTTTCTTGAGGGTAGCAAGAATACAAGGTTGGGGAGATAACCTGAGTGTCACTAATTCTGAATATTCATGGTTACATCATCTATTAAATGAAATATGCATATATCATTTTCTCCTCCTTTCCTGAAATGTATAAATATAGGTGCATCCTTCTGTCTGTAAAAATTTCCTCCCAGTATTTTATGGGGAGAAGTTCCTCCAATGGACGCTAAATAAATAATAACTGCAGTGAGCCTGGATTATTGGAGTTTTTGGGTCCTGTGTTTCTTTCTGCAGAAACTGGTGTCAGGAGTGGGATTCACAATCTTCGGTCTGCCACCAGGGACAACAGATGGGGCAGCCCTATAGGCAGTGGTGGGATTCTGCCGGTTCTGGGTGGTTCAGCCGAACCATTTGTTAAATTGCTGGCTCGCCCCATCCCTTGCCCCGCCCCTCCACTCCTCTATTTATTTGCCTCCCTCACTGTGTTGCAAATCTTGCCTTAGTGACACACCGAGTTCGGGAGAACCCTCAGTGGAAATTTGGCCACAGCCCCAAACCGGTTCCTGTTCGCTCACCCTGCCCGCCCTATGCTCGCCCGCCCCACCTAGCCACTGCTTGCAGAGTCTGCCACCATCCTTCTGCTCACCACTGCTGGCAAAGGGGAGGCTGAGGGCAGGGTGGCTGGAGAGGGAGAGCTGGTGGAGTGGGGATCCCAGCAGCAGGTGGTGGACTGATACATGCGGGGAGGGAGGCGAGCGCATGGGAGATCCTAGCTGCAGTTTACTCCTGAGGAAGTTTACTCGTGAGCATGGTGCTGATGAATAAACTTCAGATCTTCAGAAATCTCTGGCTTCCTCACAATGCTGCTCGCCTGGCAGAGTGCAGACTGGCAGTTCCAGGGCGTCTCTCAGCCGTTGAGTGCAGGGAAAAACCTTGCAAAGGAAAGGAAAACTCCTCCTGAGTGCAAGAAGCTAATTGACTCGCACTCCCTGCCCTCAATGGCTGAGAGGTGACCCAGAGCTGCCACTCTCCAGTAAAAGGCGCCTCTCGCATGGGGCGCAATGTGGGGTGGCAGGTGGGGCAGGGGATGGGAGGGAAGCTCAGCAAGCTCTGCTCTGCTCTGCTTTGCTCCCCTCTCTGAGTGGGTGGGAGGATCCCAGAGCTGCCAACAGTCCTGCCCAGGTCCCCCAGAAGCCCCCTCCAGGGAGTGGGAAACTCCTAGGAGCCCTTGGTCTCAAGTTCATATCGACCTGACAGGGCACTTTCAGGGACAGACCATATTAATAGCTGTTGACGCTTACTCTAAGTGGGTAGAGTTAGCTCGCATGTCCTCCACCTCAGCAGAGGCTGTTGTCCGCGTCCTTCGCGCATGGTTCCTTACCCATGGCCTGCCTGACCTGATTGTTTCAGACAATGGCCCACAATTCACCTCTGCAGTTTTCCAGGTGTTCCTGGCCGAACTGGGCATCTGCCCTGCACCAGTGGCCCCGTTTCATCCAGCCAGGAATGGATGGGCTGAGAGGGCAATTAGATCAGCCAAGGATGTCCTGTCCAGACTGGGGCCGGCCAACTGGGGGGAGAAGATCACAAAATATCTCCTGGCACAACATACCACTCCCTGTCCAATAACCAACCGCAGTCCGGCCAAGCTTCTCATGGGCCGCCGCCTCAGAACAACCCTGGACATGCTAGACCCAAACTATGCATCAGATATCCCCCTGGACTCTACCAATAGGATCAGGACCTTCAACCTTGGGGACCGAATATATGCCCGAAATTACGGGGGGAACCTCGTTGGTTGCCAGGCCAAATTTCCAAAATAACAGGGCCCTTTTCTTATAGGATCTTGCTCGAGGATGGTCGAAGTTGGCGCCGACACATTGATCAGCTCCGGAGCGACGCTTCGTTTCCCCTCCAGCCCCAGTCGGGTCAGAACCTGGACTAATTGCGGTGCCGGAGTCCGAAAACAACTTC
This sequence comes from Coluber constrictor foxii, assembly GCA_038048745.1. NCBI lineage: Eukaryota > Metazoa > Chordata > Lepidosauria > Squamata > Colubridae > Coluber > Coluber constrictor. The sequence goes on along the minus strand of JAWJVD010000119.1, from coordinate 1,395,761 downwards.
CAAGCCAGGGACACGGGCCGCACTCCCTCCTCTCGGGCGGCCCCACCAGCTGACTTACCTGTGGATCCAGTCATTCATCCGCCACTGGAGGTTTCGAGCGAGGCCAGGCCACCGATGCCTAAGGAACCCAGGAATCCAGGGCTGGCAACATCGACCCCGCCACACATCGAAACTTCCGCTCCGGAACTGCGACATTCCAACAGAATACGCGGGTGCCCAGAGTACTTGTCGGACTACGCATGCACCATCTGAGGGGGAAGGATTGTGGCGCCCTCTGCCCCATTGCTGCCAGCAACCAGGGGGCGTTTCTGATTGGCTATGGAAATGAAAGCTCTCTTGGAGGGAAGCACAAGTGTTTATTGTTGGTTTGCTTCTTCTGACAGCCGATGTATAAATAGCAGGCTCTGTGGTAAGTGTTTTCTGAAGCATTCTGGTTACTTGTGATGTTACAATAAATCTAGTTGTGTTGAGCTAGTCTCGCCTCAGTTGATATCCACGCAGTTATGAATATAACACTCCCCTTTAAGGCAGAATGAAGGGGGGGGAGATGAGTGAAATGGGGTCCAACCAAACACGACAGACGTGCTGATACCTGCCGTGTCTGCAGCCTCCATACCTGTCACCAAACTCTTCATCCACCATCTCGAAGGTCCTGGTCTCGGGAAAGGGGCTGGGGCCGGGCGGCTGGGGGGCAGCGATAGGAACTAGGGAAAAAAGTGGCTTCAGGATGCCCCAGTTGGCGAGGCATTGAGACCCCAAAACTAGAAACTGACCTGGGGAAATTTCCCAGGTCAGCTATTTCCCAAACAGACTCAGCCTGGTGATTGACTTAGTTATATATTTTCAGTTTTTATTGCTTAGATTTGAATCCACCTTTATTGTTTCTCTAAATAGCTCAAGGCCTGAATATATTGAAGATGCCTTCGCCCTCACAACAAGCTTGTGAGGTAGGCTACGGCTGAGAGGGAGGGAGTGGCCCAAGGTGACCCTCCAGGCTTTCATGCCTTGGATGGGACTGGGAAGTACTTGGAGGGGGGGCTCTTTCCTAATCCGAATGGTCACCTCCTCCTTTCCCTAGCAGTGCCAGAGATGGCCGAATTGATCGATCGCTGATTCTGACTCCTTTAGAGACTTTTGATAGATGAGATGCCTCCAATTGGAGCCAGAATCAAATGGGAAGTCAGGACAGTTTGAAGGGAGACCAGTTGTGATGGATTATGATTGTGTTTCTCAAACTGGGACCCTTGAAGGCATCCATCCATTCACCCACCCACCCATCCATCCATCTACCTACCCACCCACCCATCCATCTATCCACCCATCATCCATCCACCCATCATCCATCCATCCATGTCTGAGACTAGGTTGAGTGTCCATCTCTCTCCGCTAAATCCATAAAGAGAAGGTGGCATTTCTCTTTAATCTCCTGTCCAATGGCCTCATCCAGGTCACCCTGGAGAATGAGGGATTTGCATGAAGTCTGTGTGAGTTGACAGGAAACGGGAAGGGAAAGAGGGATTGAAAGAGGAGGGGGAGGGAAGGGAAGGGAAGAGGAAGAAACCCCGTCAGTTTTCCTTGTCTTTGGATGATTTTGTAAGTTACAAATAACCAAAGAAGAATCAGCCTGACCTCCTCAAAAACTCCAGAGATCAAAGCAATCCGAAGGCTTCTCTCTTCAGAAGGGACCCCGTGCAGCTGTCTGGACTTCGGGCGTTTGTTGATTCCCCTCCCTCCTTCCACCTCTTCCCCCCTCCCTCCCGGCTTTCCTGTCCATTGACTTTTCCTCCGTCCTCACCTGCCACCAGGTGTCCGCAACATATTTGTGACGTTCCCTTATGCAGCTCTTACACAGCAGAGCAAACCCCACCCAGCCAGGCTACCTCAAAATGAACCCAGGAGCTGTCAATCATCCTTGGCCACATCGACATCCCTGCCGCTGTTGAAGAGGAAGGGATCCAGCGGGACAGCCAGTCTGAGAGGTTTGACCGAGGAAGGGAGGGTCTCCTGGGACTGAAGGGACCTCTGCAGATCCCAGAGCCGGAAGGTCCAGCAGGGATGAACGGGGTCCTCATCAACTCGAACAAAAGGCGGATTTCTCCGCTGCCCCCCCCCCCCCTGAATCTGGGCACCTGCCTTCCTTTCTCTCCCCCCCCCAAGGCAGAGAAATAGATCTCCAGATGTTGCTGTCTACAGCTGTGTGAATGAAGAAGGGCCGAGTTGTCCTGATCACCCCTCCCCCCACCTGCAACTTCCCAATAAACCCCCCCCCAAGGTTGGGCTGGGGGGGGCGTCCGGGAGCCGCCAGGCCTCAGCCCAGCCTCCCTTGACAAAGGCAGGGGGGAAAGGGGGTTTTCTGGCCTTGGCACAGCTCCCCTCGCCCCTCCCTCCATTCACTTCTCAGCCAGCAGCTGCGGGGGAGAAGGAGCGCAGCGGGCGAGAGAAGACCTGAAGACAGAAAGGGGGGCCAGAGGGGCTGGACTGCCTTTCTCCCAGGCCTGCTGCAGGATTGGGGTGGGGACCGCGGGTGATCTGCGCCTCTTCCCTCCAAGGCCAGGTCTGCTGTGGCCCTGGCGGGGAGAGGGACCGGGCACCCACTGCACACGGGCAAGCAGGCTGCCTAAGGGGGGATTGAGCCCACACGCGCCTCAGGGGTAGACGGTGGATCGGCTGCTCCAGGCTCCAGAACTGAAAGCCCCTTGGATTTCTCGCCCTTCCAGGTTGCGCTGTGCCGGGATGGGGCGGAAGGACGCTGGGTCCACTGGGGGCTGCAGGCAGTTCGGAGAGGCGACACTGGCCGAGTGTTGGGTGCGAGAGTCCCGGAGCTGCCCCTCTCTCGATCCCTCGGAAGGAACCTTCGCCCCTTCCAGAAGCCCTTCTGGCAAGTCTTCCTTTGCCCCCGAAAGAACAAAGTGGGATCCTGAATTGAAAAGAGGCTTTAAAGTCAGAGCAGCTTTGGGGGGGGGGGGTCCTCTGTCAGCTCCCCCAACTCCAACACCCCTCAGCCTCCACCGCTAAGGGTGACTCCCTCCGTGGGCAGAGAAGAGCGAGAAAGAGGGTGGGGGGTCCGGAGGCTGAAGCAGGGGGTGAGGGATGAAGGGACGGGGAATGTCCAGTCGAAGGAAGAGAAGGGCTGCAGGGGATGGGACAGCATCGGCCAATCCTTGGGTGGCCCTCACGGAGAAGAGGGGCTCCATTCATCCTCCGGAGCCCCTGAAGGCAGGAAGAGAAGCAACCGACGGAGAGAAGCAGTGAAGAGAAATGCAACCTAGAAGTCAGGAGAGATTTCCTGATACTGAGAACTAATAATCAGGGGAAAAGTTTGAATCCCAGAAGTTGTGGCTGCTCCATTGAGGGAGGTTTTCAAGAAGAGATTGGACAGGCCTTTCTCTGAAATCCTTTAGCATCTCTGGCTTGAAAAGGAGGTTGGTCTTGAAAACCTCCAAGGTCCTATTCTGTTCTGTTCTGTTCTGTTCTGTTCCGCTCCATATTCCATTTTCCATTTTCCATTATTCTCTTCTCTTCTCTTCTCTTCTCTTCTCTTCTCTTCTCTTCTCTTCTCTTCCATTCCATTCCATTTTCCATTTTCCATTTTCCATTTTCCATTTTCCATTTTCCATTCTTCATTCTTCTATTCTTCTATTCTTCTATTCTTCTATTCTTCTATTCTTCTATTCTCTTCTGTTGTATTGCATTCTGAATAAGGAGTATTAATTCAAGTAACAAACAAAAACATACACACCCAGCCTAAAAAAGCAAGAGATCGGGGAGAATGCAAGATGACCCCCAATCTCCCCTAAACAGCCACCTTAAGGACAGCAACCGACAGACCCGAAGAGGGCGGCCAATTTCCAGAGGACCCAGAGCCAAGCTCCATCCAGAGGCTCCCAGGTCAAAGGCAACTTTGGGGGGCTTCCATCCCAGTCTGGACTCAGGACCTCCTGCCTGTTTCCAGGGCACCTGAACTGGGGGAGCCCAGCTGGCTTCATGGGGCCTCTGGTTATGGCCCCCTCCCAAATACCTGGGAAACTATGGAGGAGCTGATGCTATTTCAATGAACTTGGGGTTCTCTCTTCTCCCATCCCCCAATTTCAAGTAGAAGTGAAAGCAGGTTAGCTCAGAAGGAACTCTAAAATTCTGGAATCTTCTTAGTGTGCAGAAGAAATCAAAATCTCTCATTCAACCCCTGAACTAAGGATGGTCTTGAGCAATTGTTACTTCAGGGGCCAATCGGGGTTCCTGGGGGAGGAAATTCCAAAGGGCCACAGAGGGTGTTGGGGTCTATTGGGGGGAATGGGGAGCTCTGCAGGGGCCACAGATGCCTCCCCAAGGAATGCCCCCCACCCCTGGGCCCCTTTCCATCTGTTGGGCACTTTCAGGGAAAGAGATTTTCCAGCTCTGGACCAAAAAGATTTTGAAATCTGATCTTCCCTCCAATTCTTCTGCCAGACAGCATCTCTCCTTCCCGGCTGCCCCAAACCTCCCACCTCAAAATCAATCTCAAAGGGAAATTGAGGGAAGCCAGTCGGTTCCAGAATAGAGAGGAGGGGGAGGGGAGATGGTGGGTTGAGAGGGAACTGAGTGATCCACTTGATCCCTTTGACCTTGGACAGAGAGATCCAAAGATTTTCTTCAGTGCCTGCAAGAAACTCCTGCAGTCTTCCCAGTTCAAGGATGTAAAGGCAGTTAAGCCTCCATTTCCCGTATTTTCTCTTCCCTCCTTCCTCCTCTCTCTCTCTCTCTCTTTCTCCCTCCCTCCCTCTCCCTCTCTTCCCCCCTCCGCAAGTCATTTAGCTCATCTTTCCAAGGTCTTTCACTCCCCATTTTTCCTTTTCCCTCCACAGACTTTGTCTGGGACTCTCCGGATGTCTCTTCCAGCTTCTGACTCTCCATCTTGAAAGACCCACAGTTGTTTGGGGGGATCTCTGAAGGGACCCCCCCCCCATCTCTCCACAGCTGGATCCAAGATTGTGACACAAAAGGTCCTGAAACCTCTCCTGGGCTGATCGTGGACTGGGCTACATGGGGTCATCCATCAGGGCTCCCTCTGAGGGTCTGCCCAGCGTTTGAGGGGAAGCAAGACAGGAGGAGCCCCCACCTCATTGAAGGAGCTGAGGAAGATCCTGGGAAGGAAGCAGATCTGAAAAGGGGATCCAGCAGGTCACTGGTCACCTACTAGACATTTAAAATTAAATTCAACAACCACAGAGATCCCAGTTCATCTTTCCTTGCCCACAATGACTTCTCCTCCACCTTTGGCCCTTTGCCTTTTTCAGCAGGAAGCCTCACTTCTGGAGAAAGCCCTGAGATGCCCTCACCCAGCCTGTGTCTTCTAAGAATGCTCCGGTAGCCCCAGAAGCCTTCCTGGAAATAAGCTTTGACAGAGACTGGCACTCTGCTTTTAAGCACCCCAAGTCTGGGTTACGTTTTGACTTTCCCTCTTTACAACCACATCTGGTGGCAGAGACCTTGGGGGACGCCTGTCAAACTCTGGTTGCCCATCCTCATCTGAAAGGCAGAGGAATTGGAGGATGGAAGCAGGTAACACTAAGGAGACCTCAGCTGCTCCTTGACCTCTCTTCTGACCAAACTTTGGGGAAAAAGCTGGGAAGAGAAAACAATTATTCATGGGCCACAATAAGGGTGATTAATGCCTTTAATCGATGCCAGTAAGTTTGCCTTGTTAAAACAGGGCATTTTCTCAGTGTTGCAGGAAGAACAATCTGGACTTCCTCCAATAACTCCTGTAAAACTTCTCTTTACCGATCCCAGATGGTCGTACTTGTGGGTCAGCCAGGAGTTCTGCCCCTTGTGCATTGCAGGAATTGGGGGAAAGGGCCCCAATGTTAAGCTTGTCCTGGAAAGAGGAGCCCAGGGGGTCTCTGGGGTCCCCTCCTCCCACCAGGGACTCTTCCTGCGTGCTGCATTGGAGGATGGAGGCAGGAAGCAGGTCAGGCTGGGAGAAATCCTCCCAATTCTGGAAACCTGCAGAGACCCGGCTGACTCCTTGCGCACAGACTGGGCCACCCCAAACCCCACGTCCTCAGGACGGTCTGGTAGACAGGAGAGAGGTGGGGTCCTCCCCCTCTGTTGAGAGGGGGCTGTTCCACTTTAACTTAGATGGCCTCTTTGACCCTCTTTCCAACCAGGGGTCTCCTCTGTCCAGAGGGTGGACTTTGCTCTCTCTGAAGACAGCAACAGGGTCCTTTTCCCAGTTCCAAGGAGGTTCCCCCCCATTTGCCCTCTGATTCAGGGGACCCTGAGGGTGCAGATAAACCCCCAGGTGGCCTCAAGGCCTCTCAGAGAGCCCACGGCTGACCTTCACCATGCTAACCACCAAACGGCTGCAAGGAGGACAAATCCTTCCATTCCCCACCATTCAGTCAGAACGGAAGAAGCTTCTTGGGTGAGAAGTGAAATGTTTTCAAGGGGAAAAACCCAAGAAATTCCAGCTGTCTTTTGAAAAGCGCCTTTGGGATGTGCGCTGAAGATGCCCCAAAGAGGGAGGGTGCTTTCGGAGTCCGTTCCGTGGCTGAACGAGGAGAAGGGATGAAGGGGAAGAGCCTTTCTTTTAGGCTGCACCTCAGGTCTTGTGCATGAGGATCCCTTTGCAAATAGCAGGTGAACCTGTCAGGCCTGCTTGGGAGGAAGGAAGTTTCCGCCATGGGTGAAGGGTGTTATTTGATGGCCGTGTCCATGGGCACAGGTGGGGTGGAGCCAAGGTTTGGATGGTTGCTTCTCGGAAAGCCCCACAGAAAATAACAGTTGGAGGGGACCTTGAGGTCTTCTAGACCAACCCCCTGCTTAGGCAGGACCCCCCGGATTCCCCACTGCTGGGGGCCTTCCCTCCTGAGCTGAAAGGGGGGGGGAGGATTCCCAGGGAGGGAGGGGTCAAGGGTTGAGTAGAGGGAGAGGTGTTGTTTGACCTCTAGGTTACCTGGATACCTGGATTCTGTGGGAATTCTTTTCCGTTGATGGGTGGGGCCATGCAGGCTAAAGACTCAGAGAATCAAAGACTCACTCGAGAGAGACAGAGACAGAGAGAGAGTGATAGAAGGAGAGAGCAAGAGAGCAAGAAAGAAAGAAAGAAAGAAAGAGAGAGAGAGAGAGAGAGACAGACAGAGAAAGAGCAAGAAAGAAAAAAAGAGAGAGAGAGAGAGACTGAGACCAAGAGGTGAGCAAAACTTGGTTTCTGATCTCAGGTGTTTTTTTTTTCCCTCTCTTGGGAGTTTGATCTTGGGATGGTTAGTCTTGGAGAGGAACCACCAACCATTAGAACCAGAGATTGACTCTTTTTCCTCCATCCCTTTTCTCTTCCAGAAATGGACCCAAACGAACTGCTGCAGCCATCCCTTGACAGACCCCAGAATGTCCTTGGAGACCCCTGGAAAGTGACCTTGTTTGTCCTTGGGGTCTATGCATTGGTTGGCCTCTGCGTTTTCCTTCACCTGTGCAGGTAAGATGCTCCTGATCAGGGGCATCACCACAACCTCCGAAAATGTTGGTGGGAGTAAGAGGAAAAAGGAGTCTCTCAGGGCTGGAAGGGACCTTGGAGGTCTTCTAATCCAACCCCCAACCTTTTCTTTAAAATCTCCACTAATGGGGCCTCCATTAAGAATAGGTTGATTATCGTTGTTAAGAAATGAATGGACCAGTCAGTGATATTTTATTCTTTTTTCTTCTTCAATCCCCAGAAAACGTTGCCTGCAAGTGTCACCAGAACAGCAAAGTGAAGATGTGGAGGCCGCCATCATCACGGTGGAACCGTACATACCAGAACGCATTAACCCCAACATCACCATCATTGATGAACGAAGGAGGATGTCAGACGTTCTACCTTGCTCAACAATGTGATATTTGGTAGGTGTTTGATCTAATCTGGTTGTCAGTTTTTCTTTTATTTTTCTATTTGAAAGATATTCTGTTATTATTGTTGTTGTTATTTAATTCTTAATGCCTTTTGTTTTGCATTTCTTGCTTTGGGGTTTTGGGTGGGGTGGTTGGACTATGGAAGCCAACAGGAAAGAAAACTAGGAGCCTTTAACTCAGTTTTATTCATTGTTTTGTTTCTTGCTTACTGTTTCATGGTTATTAAAGAATTCAATCTCTGCTTCCAGGACAAACAGCGGCCACGGCTGAGATGACAACCATCCCATTGTTGACCAGGGCTGAACGTCTGGCATCTTCTTTCATCAATGATGGTGATGTGGGAAGGGATGGATTCCGGTATGGAGATTCCACAGGGATGGAGGCCGCCTCCTCCTCTTCAGCTGGTGCTTCTGGTGACACTTGCAAAACCTTCAACGCAGAGGCCAAACCAAGCATGGACCCCAAAGAGGAACAAGGTCACTTTCCAGGGTCTCCAAGGAACTTTGGGGTTTCTCTCTGGATGGCCACAGCAGTTCTGTATGTCTTTATGTAAATATGTATATATATAAAATTATAACTATGTAATATACCTTTTTTCTGTTTCTTTTTTGTATTTGGGGCTGTAATAAATTAATTTTAAATTCAAGATTGCTCTCTAAATATTTCTTCTTTCAGATCTTCGTTCAGATTTATTTTGGTCTGTTTTTTTTTTGTTTTTTTTTTTTTGTTTTTTGGTGTCTCACAAACCTCTCAGCATTTTAATGGAGCCTGTAGACTTTCTACCTTGCACGACAATGTGATGGTTGGTAAGTGTTTGAACTAATTAGGTAGCCAGGTTTTTCCCATTATGATGATATTATTGTTATTTAATTCTTAGCTGGATCCCATTCAAGAGGCAGAAAACCCCAGGTGACTGCAGTCAGAGGACAACTTGGAGGCGGCAAGAAGTGAGTGGACCAAGGACTTGTCCAAAGGAAGAGTCCTAGCTGAAGGGAGGGGATTTGGGGTCTCTTGAGGTCACCTGTGTCCTTGGTTGCTGTGCATTGCCTGCTTTGGGTTTTTGGGTGGGGATGGCTGGCCTTGGAAGCTAAAAAGAAAGGAGAGTGGGAGCCTGGTACTTTTAAATATTAATTTGGATGCTAAGTTTTATTTATTTATTGCTTCTTGCTTATTTATTATTTTATTATTAAAATATTAAATTGGTGCTTGTTTTGTCCCAGGACTAACTGGCAGCTGGGACGAAATCCCAAAACAACTGGAGCCCCATTTGAACACCCATGGCATTGACAACCTCACCATCGGTCAATTGCCAAAGGCTGCTTTCCTTGGAAGAGCTGACATCCAGTCTGGCTGATGGTGTGAAGAACCACAACCCCCCCCTGAGGTAGGACCTTGACGTGGTTGTGGTGCTTGTGTGCTCAGAGGAAGATGAGGGCTACACCTGAGGTTCAACCATACTGGACAGGACTCAGGAGAGGAATCGGACAAAGAATGCCTCTCCCATAAACAATAGGGAAAAACGCACATGACAGAAACCCAGATGGGCTCTCCAGTTGCCCAGGTCAGGAAGGACTGAGCCAGGGGTTCAAATTCCTGGACATCTGGTGGAAAATGACCTGCAGGACTCAGGACTGCTGGCTGAGCATCCAGAGGTGGCAGCTGCTGAACCTCTGGAAGGAAAGTGTTTTTCCGACTCTCCCCAAGATGGCAGCCAGACTCAGCAATGTTTTTTCCTCTGTTCCTGGTTTCCTCACCTGAACTGGTTCTTTTCTTCCCTTTTCTCTTTTTATCCACTTTTTAATCTAGTTTTATTTAGCTTTGGGGGCTTGTTTGTCATTTTTTCCCCATTCTTTGGAGGTTTTGAATGAAATAAAAAATTGATTTGAAAAAAAGAAATGATTGAAAAAGTACAAATGAAATCTTAATGAAAGATTCACATTGTAACTGCCATTCGTTTGTTCTCATATAAAATATAAGCTGACTAAAAATTCGAACGGGGTATTTTAAATTATGGGTTTTTAAGTAAGAAGACCAAATTTGTTTAATTCTATTTTAAATGAGTTTTAAATGTTGTAAGGTTCATTGCTTTATTATGGCTGTACACGCCCCGAGTCCCTCGGGAGAAGGGATCTAATAAATAAAATAAAATAAAAAAAAATAAACTAGGAGAGCTTGTTAAGTCCTCCTGCTAAAAATTATATATTTTTCTACTGGATTTTACTTACGCACTCTATTAGGAAATCATAGATATTGTTCTAAAAGCTGGGTGGTATTTTTAAAAGAACATCAAAGTAGCTTTGTCTAAGAGTCGATATAAAGGTTGCATCCTGAAAAAATCCTATTTCTTCAACTATCCCACCTGTATTAATGACAACATAGAAGAATAGAAGGAGAAGATGCTGCACAGGGAATAATCAGATAAGGTGGGGGAGCCCCCAGGTGCATAACTGGCAGAGAAAGAACCTCAGAAAGGACCCTCCCTCACTTTTCAGGCTTTTCAGGCGTTGGTGGGAGATTTGTACTTTCAGACATGCAAGATTCTCTTATGAACCCTTCCAATAAAGTAGAGCTACATCATGTTTCCCATCTGGTGTACCTGGGTGAAGATGGGGGTGGGGGGTGGGACGTGTGCCAGGTGAGTCTGGTCAGAGCTGGATCTGGGAGGTCATATGTGGCTGCTGCAGACTTTTGAGGGGCTTCTGCTTGTTTTCCCTCATATTCTGAAGTGTGGTGACTTTCTCAGTTGGCTGGAGTGGCTTTTCTCCACATGGTAACTGTGGTCCATCTCAGCCAGTTCATGCTGCAAGACTCTGGAGGTGCTTCTTAACCTCTGGCAGAAGATTCCTCACCTCTTCGAGGTCTTTCTCAGAGTCAGCCTCCTCTTCATTGAGATGGACAGTTGGGTAATGACCTCATGCCATTCTTTGTTGAGTTCTTCAAAGTATTTCACCAAAGATTTGTTCTCTAGCTCTAACTGATGGCATGATTTTCTTCAGGTTTTCTGCAGATCCTCCATTGTGGTCTTAAATAGATCCACTTTCTCCTGGAGACATTAGCTTTGCTGATCTTTCATCCATTGATTGTCTTTCTGGAATTTCTGGGACTGAAAGTCAAAGGAGTCTTTCAGTTCATCAACCTGGAGGTTGGGACCATCAGTGGTTGCTGAGAGATCACCCAAGGATATTGACCATTTCTTCCTTGTTGCTGACCTGTTTGAAAAAATGGAGAGACACAATCACATCCTACCTCAGTTCAGGGTCAATTTTGCTAACCTGCCTTTTCCACTCTGGCTTTTTCCTACAGTTTTGGAGTCCCTCATCTTCTGCTAGAATGAGATGCAGGAGGAGTGAAGAACCAATGGACAATCTGCAGAGGGTCTCCTGCCAAAGGATCCTTCAGATATAATCATATTTGAGGGCACATCAAGTGAAAGCCTGCTCTCTGGAAATGTTCCTAATGCTGGGAAAGGTGGAAGGGAAGTGAAGGAGAGGACAAATTGGGGTAAGGTTAGTGGGTTTGATTACTGTGTGGATGGGTGAACTTTAGGGAGACCTGAAAATCCAGACTGGGGACAGATAATCCATTTACCTCTTTGGCCACTCAGAGTCCACACAGTTTCAGTGCTGTCAATCAATGCAGACAAAACTCCCTGGAGAAGTCAGTAATGTTGACATGGGTGAAGGAAAGAAAAGAAGGGAAGGATCACTAGTAAGCAGCTATAGTGGGGGTGGGGGAAAGTTGGGAGATCCGAAGGACCAGGTTGGGGCAGATCTACACCGAGAAAATCATCTATGGGCTGCTAGGCATCAATATCAGCTTGATGACATAGAATTAATCCATCAATCAGGCAATCAATCAGGCAGGCAGGCAGTTGACTTACAAGGTCCCTTTCAGCTGTAGGCTTCTATTGACTGCTTCCTTTTCATTGTCACCTTAACCTGCAAATAGGGAACAGATGAGGGTTAATACAATCAAATGACAATAGCCTAAAGCAGTCCTTAAATTACAGTATAACAACTTTGTGTAAAAACTACAGTCTTGCCCCCTTTAACACATGGATGGTCTTCAACTCCTAGAATTCTGCATGCTGGCTGGCTGGAGAATTCTGGGAGTTGAAGTCTCCCCCCCCCCCGCCCAATACTCTAAAGGGGCCTAGTTCAAGAAACACCAACATAATCCCTCAATACTGATCTCTCTTCAAACTCTCCCAACTTCCCATTTGATTTGGAGTCCAACTCAAGGTATGTCGTTGCTGAAAACCCTCCAAATGAGTCGGCTCTCCATCAATTTGGCCGTCTTTGTATTGCTATGATTTCTGATAATAGGAAAAGGTGAAGACCATTGGAATTAAGACAGATCCCCCCTCTAAGTACTTAGGAGTCCCATCTCAGCCACGAAAGCCAGATGGGTGACCTGGAGCCCCTCCCTCTCTCAGCCTTCACAAGGTTGTTCTGGTGGGGATGAAGGAATCTTAGATACGTTCACTGCCTTGAGCTATTTAGAGAAATCATAAAGGCGGTAAAAAAACCTAAGTAATAAAAAATGAAAATAAATGAATACTTCAGTTGCCAAGCCAAGTGTTTTTGGGAAATAAATACCATCTGGCCAACAGAATCACAGTTTAGGTTAATTTCCCCAAATCATTAAGCAGGTCAACCTCTCACTTTGGGGTCACAATCTCCATCCAACTGGAACAGCCTGAAGCCAATTTTTGGGCCTTAAACCTTGCAGATTTTTCCTAGCGCACTTCACCGCCAGCCAGCCATTCCCAGCCCCTTTCCCGAGACAAGGACCTTCGAGATGGTGGATGAGGAGTTTGGTGACAGGGATGGAGGCTGCAGACACGGCAGGTATCAGCACGTCTGTCATGTTTGGTTGGACCCCATTTCACTCATCTCCCCCCCCCTTAATTCTGCCTTAAAGGGGAGGGTCCCTCCCTCCTGAGGAGCCCAGGCGAGGGAGGCCCTGCGATGCCCCCAGTGCTGCCATCCAATCCAGCCACTTTCCAGGGATGCTGAGCAGAGCCTCCATCATGTGGTCCAGACTCCCCAAGGATGCTGGAGGTTGCCATGGTGAGCTCCAGCCAATGAGCTCAGGAGGAGCCTCTGACGTCACAAGCCAAGGCTCTGATTGGCCTGGACATAAGGTTGGCAAAATGACCACCAAATGGCTGCCTTCACCTGGGGGGCGGGGCTTATCCATGGATGAGCCAATCCAGAAGGGGCTTTGAATCCGCTTCAGCCAGAGCGGCTCCCTCTGAAGGGGGAACTTTGGCCGCCTGGAGAGGTCGGGGAGCCCCGAATTCTGCCCCTTCTGTGGGGATGGAGCCCAGATTGAAATGTCGCCCTTGGATCTGGGATTAAAGCTCCAGAGAGTCCAGGTTTTCCTCTCCAGGCCCAGATGATGAAGGGGAGCTGAGAGGGAAACACCACAAAAGATTAAATATTACTCATATCCAAAAGGCCCTGTGAAAATGTACCTAAAGGAACAGAGGGGTCTTTGCCAGCTTTAGGTGTCCTCCTCGCTGCCTGCAGAGGCCAAGTATGGCTTAAGGGCCAGAGTATAGGCTGCCCCCTACAGGCAGTGAGAGGGACCACTAAATCATGGAAGGACCCCGTGGAGGAAGGACCCCGAGTGCTGACTAGAATTCTGGGAGTTGAAGTCCAACCTCTTCAGGTTGCTCAGGCTGAGAAAGAAGCTCTAGTAAACCCTTCACTGGGCAGTTGGATGGATGACCTCTAAGGTCTCTTTCGACTCCATTTGTCCATTATTCTAACTCCTCCCCTCTTTACGGAGGGAAAAAGAATCCTCTCCAAAAAGGGCAACAAAATGGAGGATGCGGGGTCTTTTCCAGCTTTAGCTGTCCTTCTCACTGCCTGCGGAGGCCAGGTGTGGCTTAAGGGCCAGAGTATAGGCTGCCCCCTACAGGCGGTGAGAGGAACAGCTAAAGCGCAGCCTCCTCCATTTTGTGGCGGGAACCTCTAGTAGAAAGAGGGAAAGGAAGAAAATGGATGTCACTAGAATTCCCTTTGTGGCTTTTTTCATCCCTTTTCAGACTCTGTTCTGTGTGTGGAACTTAATCTCTTCTTTTGGCTCCTTGAATAAAGTCCATCTTGGTTTAAGCCCCGGAGTTTCCTCAGGGCCTCCCTGTCTCCCCCTCAGGCCGGCTGAGCCCCTGAGTCCCAAGGCCGGAGCTTCTCCCCTCAGAGCCCCTCCTGGCTCCCCAGAATTAGAATATTATGAATTACACTCAGAGAAGCAAATAGCGCTGCTATTTTCAGATGCACAAAAGGCGTTTGACAACGTGAATTGTGGCCATTTATGATAAAACAGTTGAAAATGATGGATTTTGGAGACAGATTCATAAATATGTTCCAAACTATACATAGAGAGACCAAGAGGGCAAAGGTGAAATGACAAAGAAAATAGATATCAGAAAAGGAACAAGACAAGGATCCCCTTTATCTCCATTACTATTTATATTGACATTAGAGGTTTTAAATAGAAAAGTGAGACAGGAAAAGGAAATAAAAGGAATGAGAATCAAAAAAGAAGAATATAAATTACAAGCATTGGCGGATGATTTGGGGTTTATCATGGAAGAGCCAATAGAGACAGCGCCAAAACTATTAGAGCAAATAGAAGAATATGGGAAAGTAGCAGGACTGAAAATCAACAAAGATAAGACAAAAATATTAGTTAAAAATATGTGAGAAAATCAAAAGGAGGAGATGAGGGAGATACTGGACATCCAAATTGTGAAGAAAGTGAAATATTTGAGAATCCATCTGACATCAAGATGTGCAACGCTCAAGGAAGACAATTATCCCAAACTGAAAAAAACAAATCGAAACAGATCTGGAGAAATGGAGAAACTTGCAATTACCACTAATGAGAAGAACAGCATTAATAAAAATGAATGTATTACCAAAAATATTATTCTTATTTCAAACTATACGAATACAACTGGAGAAAAAAATACTTTGAAGAGCTGAAGAAAATAATGTGGAAATATGTGTGGCAAGGAAAGAGAGGAAGAATTAACTTAAAAATGCTACTAGTGGCTTGGCTTTGTGAGCGTGTGTTGTGGCTCCGGCCCCCGAGCCTGTCTTATCGGAGGGAGAAGACTCCGAAAGGGAAGGAGTTATCAAGGCCTCCCTCTCCAGGACCCTCCTCTCTGGCAATGCCTCTGGTGTCCTCCGAAGGCCAAGAGATAGGCCAGGAGCCAGGCACTTCCGAGCAGCCACAACTGGACAGTGACGGGAACGAGGCTTGGCTGGACCCCCGACAGTGGTGCAGAGATAAGCGCACACAACAAAGGAAGAGGCGTGCAGGGATTAAGCTGAGTCACTGGACCACACTCACAGGGTATAAAAGGGGGTGTGGTGGCCAGTCAAGCCTTGTGACGAACAAAGCTGAAAGCTACCACGCCATTCTGCATTGCCGGACTCTTGCTATATGCTTTGCTGGAATTGATTCTTGGACTGGACTTATTTACTCTGTAACTGTTGTGGTCTTACTTTGATGTTACGAAAGAGGAGAGAAAACCTCCTTTCGTAAGTAAAGACTTTTGGCAGGCAGTCACTAGGTTGCTGCCAATTCCGTTATCAAAGGGAATTCTTGTCGGCTGGTTTGGTTTTAACTCTTGGACGACTGCTGGTGTGTGTGTGTGGGATGGGGACAGAACAGCATGGCAGGGGAAAGTTACTGCAAAATCCCCATTTCCTCCGCTGGGACTCTGGAGGCAGAGAATAGATTGGGTCGGGGCCAGTCAGAGGTGCTATTTACCGGTTCCCCGAACTACTCAAAATTTCCGCTACCGGTTCTCCAGAACTGGTCAGAACCTGCTGAAACCCACCTCTGTTCCAGTCCTGCCTTAGTACTTTTTGATTGGGGGTGTGAAACTTGGAAAAATGTCCTTGGGATATCAGAATTGGGGATTCCTAGTCTGTGAGATGGCCAAGTGTCCAATATTGTGTAGTGTGATGGAGGAAAGTAAAATTGTGGGAAAATGTCTGTTCCACGTTGGGCAAAGCCAGAAGTCTCTCTGCCTTCTGCTTGTGAGAGAACCAGAGGAATTTGTGTGGTCACTGTGAATCTTAGACTGATCTTGGTCTGATCCATCAAAGCTTTTCTTATCTTCTTATCTCGTTAGAATGGAATTTGCAAAGGGATCCTGTTTGCAATTAGGAGCCATTGTAAGACATAAAAGTTTATTAGCAACTGATCAGCAATCTGTGTGGTTAGAGAGCAGAACAGCTTCCATGGGTGCCTCTCCCTAGAAACCAGGAAGTCCCCCCCCCCACCTCCCATTCACCCCCTTCTTGGACCTGGATGAATATTATGCAGCATTGAAGGTTTGTGATTTGGTCAATGATGCAGCTGCCTTTAGACAGGATCCCCTCAACATCCTCCTGGCTCCCCAATCTCAAGGTCTTTCTCTGGACATCTTCTCCAGCCCTTCACAGGCAAGACAAACTTGGAAGAGGAGCAAAGAAAATGCTTTACGTAGAAATTGTAGAGTGGAAAAGTAAAGGGCCTGAAAACTACTATTTTAATTCTCTGGTTGAGGAAAAAAAAACAAAGTGGAAATTTATTTACACTTTTCATTTATTTATTTATTTATTTATTTATTTATTTTGGTGTGAAGTACACACCAAAAAAGAAACAATTCCAAACTGAAATCCCAGAAGCTCTTCTGCTGAACACTTTCTGCAAAGGAGGTTTTATCAGGAAATCAAGAAAGAATTATATAAGAGAGATGAAGATTTCCCTCCTCAGCTGAAATCTGGTCAAACATGGCACTTCACATCATTCCGGCATTCTTACGGAGGTGATCAGGATCCAGGTGGGTGTTTGGTTCCCACAGCCTCCTCCTGGCCTCTTTTCCTCCTCACTCTCTCTCACACATACTTTTAGCTGTAGGAACAAGTGCCCAAATTATTTTTTATAAGGTATCACATTCAATAGTTGTTGCTGAACAGCAAATTTCTCTGAATGACTCTTACAGATTTCTCTTTATTGAGCTGAAAGGGAAGAGAGCTAGAAGAATTCCAGTCATTCAACAATTTCCCATTTTGAAACATATAGAAATTATTTTCTTTGACTCCTGCATACTATCTAAATGGAAAGAATTAATATCTCCTTTCAAATAAAAGAAACTTTAATAATTCTTCCAATAACATAATGGTGTTAAATGTCATGTTTTTACATTTGTTCTGTCTGTGAGCTGTTTCTTTGTGTTGAGATCTGGCCTCAGAAGGATAATGTAGCACTTGGGGATGAAGATGCAGCCCAGCAGACCAGCACTGGAGGCCAGGATGGAGAAGACCTGCACAGCCACCATGTATTTCCCTTTGGTGCTCAGGTAGGTGGGCACAAAAGTCACCCAGACACTGCAGAAGACCAGCATGCTGAAGGTGATCAGCTTGGCTTCGTTGAAGGCCCCAGGCAGGTTCCTGGCCAGGAAAGCCACCGTGAAGCAGATGGCAGCCAGGAAGCCCATGTAGCTGAGGGTGACGTAGAACATGACAACGGCCCCTTCATTGCATTGCAGGATGATCTCTCCAGGCTGGGAGTGGAGGTCAGAGTCAGGGAAGGGGGGAGAAACTCCCAGCCAGATGGAGCAGATGATAACTTGCACAGCAGAAGAAGAAAGGATGATGGAGTTGGCCAAGCTCTTCCCCAACCATCTCTTCACCCGGTTTCCTGGTTTTGTGGCCAGGAAGGCCAGCACCACCGTGATGGTTTTGGCCAAGAGAGAAGAAACAGCAACTGAGAAGATGATACTGAAAACTGTTTGTCGGAGAAGGCAGGTGGCTTTCCTTGGTTGACCAATGAAGAGAGGAGAAGACAAGAAGCAAAGCAGGAGGGAGACCAAGAGGATGTAGGAGAGGTCCCGGTTGTTGGCTTTGACAATGGGAGTTTCTTGGTATTTAATAAAGATGATTAAAACAAGGCCTGCGATTAAGAACAAGAGTAGGGCAAAAGAAACCAGGATGATGCCCAGATGTTCTTCATAAGACAAGAAGGTTATAACTTTGGGGATACACTGAACTCGGTCCTTATTTGGGTACTTATCATCTGGACACTTGGTGCATTTTTTGGTATCTGAGAAAGCAAAAAAAGCAATATTTCTTTAATATTCTGTCCTTTTATCTTACAGAAAATACCATCTTTGGATAACAGCTGATACCACAGGCATTTTTCAAGAAATATTTCTTAACAATTTCATTCAACAGTCACTCCTTTGAAATGGCATAAAGTCTCCTGCTTGATCAGGGGGTAGGACTAAAAGACTTCCAAGCTCCTTTCCAGCTCTATTCTGATTGATTGACGTACATGACTGGCAGACTATTTGTGTAATGAGTTCCCCCCATAACTATCCACAGCACCAGATTATGGCCCAGGGACACCTTCTCAGTGATCCTCATGGGGAGGATCCAATATACAGTGGATTGCAAGGTCTTTCAGAAGGTGGACCTGAAACAATTCATCAAGTTTCAAAGAATTCAGGTGTTCCTAGTCCAAACTAAAAAGCAGGAGAGATATTTCCTCTGCTGTTCGTAAAGCTTGCCCAGTCTGCCACCCCCTCCTCCCATGTCTTCGCAACCCCTTAGAGTGAAGATGGTCCCTCCGGACAAGGAACACAGTCCTAGCAGCAAACTGGCATGATGACAATTTTCCTCCATTTAGACTCAGGCAGGGACTAAAGAGAAAAAAGGTAATGGCAAAGAAAAGATGTTAAAACTCTCCATCCATGGAAAATGGAGGTAGACATGGATGGAGACAAGGGTTCCACAAAGATAATGGGATTCAATGGTATAATCTTTTGGCCTTTTTTTTTTTTGACAGATAACCAAACTTCCAAATACTATGGATGGATTTGAGAAGACTGCGCTTGTTTATTGTATAGTCTTTAAAATTTATGAGGATCTGGACTTTCCCTTCAATGGGTCTTGGCAAACACCTAAGTGTTAAATGGAAAGGAAGAATTCTGGTCCAAGGGGAAACATCTTCTATGAGGAGAACAAAGACATTGACTTGTCTCCACTTAGAGAGGGCATCCCTGAGGGGGGCTGTCTGTTCAGATGGTGAAAATTGTTGCGATACATCAAGACAAATTCCATTCCTGTCAAGTACAGGAAGGAAAGTCCTATTGAAATTCTATCCCTCTTCTGTGTCTGAAGCAAAGAGGCCAATCAGGGTCCATCTGAAATGGAGCAGCAGTTGGACAATTGCTGGGTCCGGGAATTCTTCTTTGGGGAGCATCTGGTGGAAAAAGGGGAATTGTATCTTGTAACATCTGGAAGCGACCTGGAATTCAGAGAAATTTCCTAACAGTGAGAACAATTAACAATTAACCAGTGGAACAGATCTACATAGTCATTTGCAGACTATTTGTGTAATGGGTTCCCCCCATAACTATCCACAGCACCAGATTATGGACCAGTGACACCTTCTCAGTGATCCTCAAGGGGAGGATCCAATATACAGATTACAGATTAACAGAGTTGGAGAGGACCTTATAAATCATTTAGTCCACTCCTCCCTGCCTAAGCAGAAACCCTACACCATTTCAGACAAATGGCAGTCTTGTCGAAAGCCTCCAGTGATGAAGCTCCCACAACTTCTGAAGGCCTTTCAGAAGGTGGACGTATAACAATTCATCTAGTTTCAAAGATCTGAGATGTTCCTAGAAAGGTAAATTTAGCAACACATATCCAAACTAAATAGCAGAAGAGATGTTTCCTCTGCTGTTAGTAAAGCTTGCTCAGTCTGCCACACCCTCCTCCCATCTCTTCCCAGCCCCTCCTTCCAAGTCTTTTTGATTTATTTCCATTTAGATAAAAAATTGTGTAGGTTAAAAATAAAAAACCAGGTGAGATTCAATCTGTTTTTTAATTTGGATCCAGTTCCACAAAGCCTCCCATTTTCCTCTGTGTGACCCACCTTCCTGAGTGGAGAAGGTCCCTTCTGGACAAGGAACACAGTCGTAGCAGCAAACTGGCTCTCCTTCTCGAGCCCTCTTGACAAATCCAGGATGACAACTTTCCACACATTTGGACTGAGGCAGGGACTAAGCAGAAAAACAAGGAATGCCAAAGAAAAGATGTTAGGACTCTCCGTCCATGGAAAATGGAGGAGAAATGGATGGAGACAAGGAGACTCTGGTCTTCATTGGGGTAAATATGAAACCTCTGACTACTCCTAAACAGATGCAGGAGGTAAAACAACTGGCAGATTCTTCATTTAGTTCCTTTTGCTTTCGGAATTTAACATTACAATAAAGTAATTTTCTATTTAATAAAGTCTAGAGAGATGGAATTGATTTTTTTTAAAAGTATGATGATATATTCTTATTAAAACTGAGAAGACGACTGCAGCCTTGGAGACCCCAAAGTTTACTGTAAAAATTTTAGGAAGCTTTTATTCCATTAGATTTTTTTAATGTAAAGTAAAAATATGATGGAGAAAGAAACCTCTAACCAGTAAGATCTTGAAAGGTTTCCATAAAACATGGCAAAGCCACTCCACTTAGGTCCCATCTCTTGAAGAGCTTCCACGAGATGACACCACCTGGCATGGGAGGCCAACCACCCTGGAGACTCCAGGCTTTGCCCCACTGATGAAATGTAAAATTTGTTGTGACTGGTTCTGTGGGCATGGCTTGGGGGGGGAGTCACGTGACTGGGTGGGCTTGGCAAACTTTTTTTTTTACTTTTTTAAAGCATTTTTTTACTACCGGTTTGGGCGAATAGTTGTAAAAAAATGCTTTAAAAAGTAAAAAAAAAAAATGGTTCTGATGATCACAACTGTACTGCACGATTCTTGGAATCTTCTTTTACCATTTAAAAGTATTTTTTACCACCGGTTTGCCTAAACCAGAGTGAACCGGTAGCATTTCACCCCTGTTTGCCCACTCGAAATAGGACCTCAGGCTTTGGAAAATGAAGGAAAGACAGCAAAATTTCTCTCACCTTATTGAGGGACTTTAGCCAAGAAAGAACACCTTTTGTGAGAAAAAGTCTCTGTCTTTGAGAATACACCAGAGTCCCTTCCTTGACATCCCCCTTAGGGAGAACCAAGAAGATTCTGATGACCAGATCTCCTGTTATCTCTCCATTTTGGTCCAAGTACAGTTTTGCATCACAAATATTCCAAAATTCATTCTTCTCCAGAAAGGGATGAAACTAGAATGGGAACATCCAGGAATTTGAAAAACAGAAAACTTTGTTTCTTATCCCACATTGAATCTTTCCTCTATAATTGTCTAATCTCCAAATATGCTTAATTAGGATACAAATACTGCCATCGTAAGTGAATGATATATGGACCAAGGTATCTGCCTCTCCCCCTCTTATGCAGGCAGCAATCAAACAGGATGTGAGCCAGGCCTTCTGCCTCTGCCACTCTGCAAATGCAGAGATGCCCATTATAAGGTCTAGAGTGGAATCTCCCATATCTGACCATTGTGTCCAGCTGTTTGAATCTCACTCACGTAAATCTCTCCCTAAGATGTTTTGGCAGTTGTAATTTTAAATAGTTGTCTAGTTGAAAAGTAGGTTTGTATTTGCTCAGCCATTTCAACTTACCCACCTTACTAAGAATAGCCATGTCATTTTGTGCTTCTACATCCTTAATTCTTTGGGCAGCTGTTTTTTTGAATTGTTCTCCTGTTACGCAAGAGACAGGAAGGCCACAGCTACTTCCAAAATTAACCAGTTTAGTGATCCAAGAGGTTTGTGACTGTGACTTTATCTGCTCTAGTAAGCATAACTTGGGGAGTCTATCAGTCTCCATTTCATTGACTTTGTGCCAGTGGTTATATGCTTTGATCTTGGATAGTGGATGAATTGTATACATTCCCAATTCAGCTCTAACTGCTGCAGCAGATGTCCCAGATCTACACCCAGAATACAGCTCAGGTGCTGGGACTGTGTTTGTTCTAGAACTGTGGTTGAGTAGAAATCCCAGACTTCTGCTCCATAAAGAGCATAGGGGTAACCTTTATATACTTCAATTAATGGGCCAGGGGGACTTCCAGTGGCTCTGCAATTTGCCGACGGAGCTTCTTTTTTGGAGCTCCAGCCCCGAAATCTGTAAAAGCTGCTAGAACAGCGTAAATCGGCTGTCTAGCGGCAAAAACTCTCCCCCTGGGAAAGGGGGGGAGAGAAGAGCAAAGGGGCTTAGGTAGAGCTCCCCAAAATCCCCAGGCTTTCTTCTTTTTTAAGCCTGGGGGTTGGAGGGTGAGAGCTCCCCAGTAACCTCTCATTGCTCCGTATTAGGGACTTGTCTGCCTGGCTTGGCAGAACGGGGCATCGCAACCACACCAGCAGCATATGAATAAAGATTTGAAGACATTTTTCAAAGATTTTAAGAAAATTGAATTCTGGATGCTGGCAGAGCGAAATCGGGACAGCGGAATTTGAAGTAGGCTAGTACAAGCTTTAACTCCATATGAAAAGAGAAGGGGAAGATGACGCTAAGAAAAATGAAACTTACTAGTGAAAGTGCTTGTCAGCCCCTGCTACATTGTTAAAGCTACTGGACTATATAACAAAAAGTAGATTTAAAGGCAAAGTGGAAGAGAAGATTATGATGGGGATTTCAACCAATATAAATTTTTGAAGATAGTGGAAAATAATTGGACTTTGACTTGACAGTTGAATAAATATAAAACTAAAATTGAAGTATGGCTGCTACCAAGGAAAGAGGGGGTGAGTCAGCAAATACACGAATTGTGACTTTAAAGGACTTGCAAGACAATTTGGATCTTTTTATTTTGGACATAAGGGATACAGTTAAAAATACTATCCAAAAGTGGAAGTTGGAACATCGTAAGGATCTGCTGGCTGTGAAAGAGGAAGAAATCATACAGTTAAACATGATTTTGGAGAACAAAGAAGAAGCAGTCAGAGAAATGGAGTCTAGTATTTTGGAAACAGAAGTTATGGTGGAGGCTTCCACACAACCAGTTGGAGAATATTTTAAAAATTCATTACTGAAGACTATTAAATATTATGAAAATTCTTGTTTTTATGGACAGAGTCAACTTTTAGGGAATGAACTGACTGATTTTAAAAGAAAGAAAAATAGAGATGGGAGTTTTAAAGTGAAAGAAACAATTTCGAAAGGGGACTGGATTTTTAAGAGACATCAGTTGCAACTTCAATCTCAAAATTTTTTGATAATAAAAGCAGGGGGACAAGCCATGCCTAACAAGAAGAAAGTATTATTTAAAAAGAAAGACTGGAAGAAATATAGAAAGAAAGGAAGAATGTGTGATGTATTTCTTGAAGGTTATATTTGGTAGATTTTGGATGTTTGATACAAAGGGATCACATTAAGAAGGGATAATTTTTAGAGATAGTGCATTACTAAAATGATCAACTAAAAATCTAAATGATATTTTATTGAAAGCTTTGGAATTAATATAGAACTTCTAGGGTTATATTTGGCTGATATGTTACTGAATTTAAAGGTCTATTAAGAGATTTTAATGTTTAAAATGATATAACAGAATTTTTTAAAAAAGGTTTATATGTTAAGAAATTTTAAATGTTTCAGATGACACAATAGAATTTTAAGAGATTTTAATGTTTAAAATGATATAACAGATTTTTTTTAAAGGTTGATATGTTAAGAAATTTTAAATGTTTCAGATGACACAATAGAATTTTCAAAAGTTTTATATGTATTGAGGGGTAAGGTTTAATTAAAATTGGATAATTTTTTAAAACTTATTATAGCTTTAAATTACATGAAGAAATGTTTATGTAAGAGGATATTTAGTTTACTGTAATAATGTTGTTTCAAGGACAGGCTTTAAAGGAAAAAAATATTTTTCCTTTTTTTTCCCCCTCTAAGTTGATCTTATGAGAGAATTTATAAATGTAATCTTGAAGAAAGTCAAATAGGGGAGTTAGAGTGTGTGGAAATTTTTTCTTTTGGAATTTACAGTAAGGTAGTATATGTTAGCTTAGGTTTGTTAGATGTTATATCCTGTTTTTGTTCTGGGAAGTCGGGAGGAGGGGGGGTTGGGAGGGAGGGTAATGGGGGGTGGGGGGGAATTTGTTTTGTGATTTTTAATATAACAAAAGACAGGTAGAAGTAATAATAGAGAAGTAAAAATGAGGATAAGAAGATGACATAAAGATGTACTAGATGTTATATTTTGTGGATTGAATATGCATTGTTTATATGTTTACTTGTTTGTATGTTTGCATGCTTGATTATGAAAATAAAAAAAACTTTTATTGGAAAACAAAAAAAAAATTAATGGGCCAGGGATTGGAGGTTAGGGATAACTTTTTGCTATTGGACATCAATTTTTCTATGTTATCATTAATACTGTCAAGTTGATAAATCCCCTTCACGCAAGATTTGATCTAAGATGTAGATCCTAGAGTAAGCTAATTTGATGTCATTTAATTTAAAGAATATAACGTTTTTCTACTTAAAAACTTCATTTAAAAAGTTTGATAAAATAACAAATCAATTTAAAGGCCATAATCAGAAGCAAGCAACAATTGTTGAATCAGATGGATTGGATGGATGGACTGGAACTGAATTTGCTGCTGGCATCCCTGAAGAAGGAGAATTCTGCTTTGAAGGCAGGTTGCTTGGAGATGGCTGGAGAGGCCATGGACCCTGAAGACTCAAAGTTGACAGAACGGATGACTGATAAAATGGATCCTTTCAAGAAGATTGAGGGAGATTGGGGAATGGACTTGTCATATTTAATTGGAAAACAAATCTTAAGAGTCATCGTGTTTCAATTTACAGGAGGTCCTCTGACTTTGGGGAATGGAAATCAGTTGTTGGGAAAGATCCTAATTAAAAATTTAAGGAAATGAATTATTATTAAGAATCAAAGAAAGATACTGCCCTTTTCTCCCAATGAAACACCCAGATCCACCCCAGGCTCCCTTTCACTGGAGGAGAAGAGGGGGGTTTAGCTGCCTGTTGAGCTGCACACAGACCCACCTGCAGTGGGGGAGGAACACAGGGGAAATTCCACCATGCTCATCACAAACCCACAAATACGGGAATTTTATTTAAAAAAGAACACAGCATTTTCAAATGAGCAGAGTTTAATATCAAAATGCCATGGTATCTACTCTTTGGAGCCATTATTCCCTGAGTAATTGAATTGAGCAGATCTGTTGAGTTGGTTCCCCTCTTTCTCCTCTGGATTCCTCCTCCAAAGGATCTAAGGTTAATGGATCCATATTGGGACCTCATACCTGCCATGGCTGCAGCCTTGGAGACCCCAAAATCTTTTCTCCCTCCTTCCTTCCCCTCCTCTTCATTCTGGAGGAATAAGCGGCATTCAAGGCCTGGGCCAGAGTCTGAATGATACTGTAACATTTATAGTGATTTGGGGCCCGGATCCTGTTCCTTTTCTCCTGGGTCTCCAGTGGGGCTTTCTGGGTGCATCTTCTGCGGCCTTTGACAGAAAAGACGTTCTTTGAAAGAAAACAGCGGAAATAATAATCTTGAAACTTTTCTTCCACAAAGAAATGGGGTTCATAGGCAGAATCGATTGGCCTTTCTTTTGCCACATAATTAAAGTTCAAAATACTATGGATGTATTTGAGAAGTCTACGCTTTCTATGCTTGTTTATTTTATACCCTATGAAACTTGTGAGGATCCAGACTTTCCCTTCAATGGGTCCTGGGAGACGCATAAATGTTAAATGGAAAGGAAGGATTCTCCCCCAAATGGACTCAAGTTCTATGTAGTGAACAAAGACGTTGACTTGTCTCCACTTAGAGAGGGAATCCCTGAGGGCTGTTGTGTATCCAGTTGTTGAGAACAGTTGTGATGTAACCACACAAATTCCACTCCTGACAAGCACAGGAGGAAAAATCCTCATGAAATTCTCTCCCTTCTCTGTGTCTGAAGCAAAGAGGCCAATCAGGGTCCATCTGAAATAGAGGAGCACTTCGACAATTGCTGGGTACTGGAATCCTTCTTTGGGGAGAATATGGTGGAAAAAGGGGAATTTCTTTTTATCACTCAGAGCCTCTGAAGCAGTTTTAAGACTGATCTAAAAAAGCAATGAAGAAAGCTGTGTTATATTTGGGATGAGATCAAGTCCAAAATATTAGATTTTAATAAATCCAACCTAGTTCTCATGAATGTATTAGAATAATTTGTTAATTAGACAGTGTTTAAAATATTAAAGACAGGCCATTAGCAAGATTGTATAATAAAAGTGGAAAATAATAAGCAAATTAAAAAATAATGAAAATGTAAATCATATTATTGTATCACCCCTACAATTTACCACAATTAGATTAACACGTGCAAATGCCAACTGGAGTATGCTATTCCAATAAAGGGCCTATTATAATTTTCGAGGATAGCTGCATCTTTTTTTACTTCTATATCCCAGATTCTTTCTGGAGGAAATTTTTTAACTTCTTTCTCCAGTTATACAAGAAACAGGCAGACCTCAAAGCCTAATAAGATTTGTCAGTTGCATAATCCAAGTTTGGTCTTTCATTGAAGTTTTCTCTGTTCCAACAGCCACAATTTTCAGAGTCTTGTCAGTTTCCATAGATTAAATTTTATGCCAATGCCCATATTTTCTGAATTTAGACAAAGGAGAAATTGTGTAAATTCCCAAATCAGCTCTGAGGGCAGCAGCTGGAGTCCTTTTACCCACCCCAAGATCCTCCTCAGAGGCTGAGATTGGGTTGGTTCTGCTGGTGGTTTCTCTCTGGAGCCCCAAACATCAGATTGATGGAAGAACATGGGGGAAAACTGGGCCTCAGATACTTTAATAATTGGGGCTGAGGAAGCTGGAGAGCTGTGAGGTTTTCATTTAAGCACCACTTTCCCTCCTGCCCTTTCTCTAACTGAGCTCCTTGGATGATGAGGGAGCCAAGATTCAGGCTCAGAGAGAACAACCCCAGGTAAGGAAAGGGGTTACTTGCTCTCATGGCTGACCATCTATGGCTAGGATGTCATTTCACAAAGACCATAACTTTTGAACTTGCTTTATAAATTATCAGATAGTTATTAAGACAAAACAATCCAAGTCTATACAATCCAAAGTCTAAGTATGAGAATATCACATTATTTATATAACTCAGTGTGTTCCAGTGGGAATTTAGCAGGCTGAACATGTGTACCTATAACAGAATTTATAACAAAATAAAAGGGTTGGAAGGGACCTTGGAGGTCCTCTAGTCAGACCCCCTGTTCAAGTAGGAAACCAGGCATAATAGCAGGAACTGTGAGCGGATCCTGGAGTCTTAGTGGACAAACAATTAAATATGAGTCAAGAGTGTGTAGCGACAGCCAAAAAAACCAATACAATCCTAAATTGCATTAACAGAGGGACATAATCCAGATCAAGAGAGGTACTAATACCACCCTAGAGATTGTCTTTTTAATCGTGCCGTGGTGTGATTTGAAGGATGGATACGTTGCCACTTATATTTGCTAACACCTTTTTGTCTTTTCGATGGCATAAATCTTCAAATCCTGGGCATCAATCAAATAAACCTTCTGCTTCCTCCCAATCTCTGGGTGAATCGGAGCAAGAGAGCTCAGAGAGCGAAACAATAATGGCGGCGAAAACTGGCTCGCAGCCAGTAACAGTGGATGAACTCAGAGAAATGCTGACTAGCCCTAAAGAGGCGATTTTCAGAAGAGTGGATGATTATGCAGAAAAAGTAGACAAGCGTATGGACCAACTAGCTATAAATGTTGGTCATAATGATAATCAGATTAAGCTTCTTAGAGTGGAAGCTGACCAACTAGGGAAACAAATGAGGGAGATGGAGGAAAAGCACTCTGGAGTTTGACGAGCATGAGAAAAGACTGATTTCTCTGGAAGATCAAAGCAGACGACCATCAATACGAATTCGAAATTTACCAGAGATGACAGGAGAGGACATGAGGAAATTGATCCAATGTTGGTTCAAAGAAATACTCCCTCACCTGGCCACGGGAGAAGAGGACACTGAGCGCGTCCACAGAGTGGGCGCTTTCAGAGCTCGTCCCAGAGCTCGTTTTGGTAAAATTTTCTAATTATTATAAAAAAGAGCAGCTGATGATGAAGCTGAGGTCATTAGCTTTGTTAAAGTTTCAAGGATCTACAGTTCAAGTTTACAACAATCTTTGTTACCAAACAATTAAGTGGAGGCGCAGCATTAAGCCAATCACCGAAGAGCTCAAGAGAAGGGAGATAAAGTATGCATGGGGATACCCAGTATTTATGAGGTTGATGTATGATGGGAAACAATATAGGATTACCTCTTTGGAGCAAGGCACTGAGCTACTTAAAAGTCTGGGGCTGGAATTGCAGGACGATGCTGCTCTTCAAAGTGCCAATGGCGGAGGAAGAGGAGCCACAGCAAGTGGGAAGTGAAATTGACAAGACTGAGATGATAAATCGGTAGCATATTAATACTAGAAGGCTTCATCTCCCCTCCCCCCCTTTAAGGGAATGGCTGGAGCATTAGGCTACCGGGATTTAGTGGGGGGAAAAGAGTTTGGAGAGATTTGGGGGTGGGGGTGGGGAAGGGGGGTAGGCCATGAGGGTTATTTAGTTGAGTTTGTTTTGTGTTTTCTTATATGTCGGTTTAAGTTAAAGTGCACAAGGGATCGTAAAGAATTTGTATGTGCTGAATATGGATAAAACTATAAGAATCACAACACTCGATGTCAAAGGTTTTGGGGGCAGTGGTGAACAGGAGGAGAATCGAACAATTGTTAAACAAGGAAAGATCTGACATCGGGTTTTTTTTGCAGGAAACTCACAGGATAAGGATGGAGTAAATGAAGTTTGTTTGAAGTGGTCACTCCATTATGAAAAGTCACTGGGGACTTCAAAATAAATAATGGGGTGGCCATACTGATTTCTAAACGAACTAGATTTACTATGGAGAGTATAAAAAAAGATGGGCATGGTAGATTTATTATGATTAAAGGTCAAATTGAAAGTACAGCATATATGTTGGCTGTGCACCGCCCTGAGTCCGTAAGGAGAAGGGCGGTATATAAATCTAAATAAAGTAAAGTAAAGTAAAAGTAATGTTTATGCCCCAAATGAGAGACTTAGAGAATATTTTTTAGAATTGTTTAAAGTAATAGAAGAATTTAAAGAAGGACACGTCATCTTAGGTGGAGATTTTAATATGATTATGAATAATAGATTGGACAGGACCAATCCCACAACTGCTGAAAAGAGGAATAGTATCACCATTTTAAATAAATTAGTAAAAGAAAAAGATTATGTGGATGGGTGGCATTTTCTTAAAGGTGGGGAGCCCGGTTTCACATACTATTCCCCAACTTATAAATCTTATTCTAGAATTGATTATGTTTTCGTTTCTAGGGATATGGCAACTAAGTTGAGTAGAATGGAAGTGGGAGTAATTAAAGTAATGGATTATGCAGTGGTTATTTTAGACTTCATGGTAAAAAAGGACTATAGAGAAGCAGTTAGATGGAAGCTGACTACAAGGATTCTTAAAAATGAGAAAGTGCTTGAGAAAATGCAAAGGGAGATATCAGAATTGTGGGAAATTAATGAAAAAGGAGAAATAGCAACAGATTGGTGTGGAACACTGTGAAGGTGGTGACACGGGGAATATGTATTAGGGAAGCTTGTAGTGTTAAAAGGCAAGAAGCTGCATTAGGGGAAAAATAGAGGAACAGATTAAGAAATTGGAAAAAGAATATTGGCATACAAGAAATAAACAGAAATTAATAGAATTACAAGCTAAGAAAAAAGAATTAGAGAATAAACATTTAGAGGAAGTTCAGAATAATTTAATATACATGAAAAGAGAATTTTTTGAAAATAGCAATAAAAATTCTAAGATGCTTGCCAGGCTCACACAAAAGGAGAAAGCTAAAAATTCAATAGGTATAGTGAAAGATAAATTGGGGAATTATTGTAGTACAATGAAAAGAAAGTTAAAAATATTCCAGGAATTTTATCAAGAGTTGTACAAGGGTAAGGAGGTTAAGAAGGATAGAATGGAAGCTTAGGGAAATATATAAAAAGGAGTGTGGAAACGGAGCATAAAGAATTAATGGAAAGGAGTGTATCACAAAGGGAAATTGTAGAAGTAATTGAAAGTTTGAAGGTAGTAATCCATCTACCCCTTGAAAGGGTAGATGGATTAGGAACAGAATTCTATAAAATATTTAAAACATTATTAGTACCAAAATTATTAAATTGTATAATGCAATATTAGAAGGGAAAAAGATCCCAGAATCATGGGAGCAGTCGTTAATAATATTAATATCTAAACCAGATAAGGATCCGACGCTCCCTGACTCGGACAGACCTATATCATTAATAAATCAAGGTGCAAAATTTTTTTCAACTATTTTAGCAAGAAGAATGAATAATTCCATAGGTAAGTATATAAGGGAAGATCAATGTGGATTTGTAATGGGCCGACAAATGCATAATTTGGTTGGAAGAGTGATAAATGTAATTCACGAGATTAAAAATCTAAAGCTTAAAGCGGGGATATTAGCCTTAGATATTTTTAAGGCCTTCGATTGTGTGAGCTGGCAAGCATTAAAGATGTTAATAGACAGAATGGGGTTTGGAATCAAATTCAAAGCTGTAATAGACCAATTATATTCTCGGAATTCTGCCTTAGTGGTAGTGAATGATGGAGTTACACACAAGATACGACTCGCTAGAGGAAAATGGTTGTCTTGGTTAAATTACAGCCAAGTGGAACAATGGACTAAAAACTGGATAAGAGAAAATGGAGAGTGCAGAGAGTTAACGAGGTTCGAGGAATTAATTGAAAAAAATGAAACTATAAAGGAAGAAAATAAAGGGATAAAACGCTTAATGAGTGGAATTTATAAAATATTGTTGGAGGAAGAGAAGAGGGAAAATTTAGGAAAGATGGTACGGGAAACCGGTTTGAAGATACAAATAGGGCAACAGAGTTGGGAAAGAATTTGGCAACAAAGAGTGTTGAGAAATGTCAGTAAGAATAAAAGAGAAGTATTACAAAATGGTATGGAGATGGTACTTAACTCCAGTTAGATTAAGCAATATGAACCAGCACTATTCAGATAACTGTTGGAGAGGTTGTGGGGGGGAAAGGAACGTATTTACATATGTGGTGGGATTGTAAGTTTGTGCAAAAATTGTGGAAGATGGTGTTGAAGGAGATTGAAGAAATTGTTGGAATAAAGGTAGAAGAGGCACTTCACTATTGGAAGATATAAAGTGTAAAAAAGAGACTAAAGAGTTGATAACAAATTTGTTGACCGAAGCCAGGGTAATGATTTCTAGGAACTGGAAGATACGAGGCGATTATTGTTTGGAAGAATGGGATAAGGAAGTATGGGATATTGCCATAAATGATAAACTGACCTGTAATATCGAAGTAAGGAGTGGCATAATGAAAGTAAATGAATTCAATGGAATCTGGAAAAGGTTCCTAATATATGTGTTTTCTGGAGGAAGGGGGATACCACCACCAGAAGAAGCTTTATGATTTTGGAAGCAGGAATGATCCCGAGGGGTGGTGGAGCACTTGTTGATTGTTTGTCTTGTATACATTGTTATATATTATATATTATGATTTATGTATGTTTAAATTTAATATTAATAAAAAAATATTTTTAAAAACCTAATACCTTGATTTTTGTCTCGGACCAGTGGCTGAACGATCTTAAAACAGGGGATATAGACATCAAGCCCTTGTCATGGTCTGATCATTCTCTCCTTCACATGGACTTTCAAGTCACTTCCACTCACTGCAGGGAGACGGAACCGACCAAATGGTTCCGTCCCAGGCGCCTGATGGACCCCGAGAGGTTCCTGATGGAGCTTAGGCCATTTCCTGAGACTCTGGCTCACGACTCAACTGAGGACCTAGTGGTCACCTGGGACAGGGTGGCTACTGGGGCCTTGGACCGTGTCATGCCTTTGTGGCCTCTGACCCGATGCCGATCTCGACTAGCTCCTTGGTTTTCCGAGGAGCTGAGAGAGATGAAGTGTTGGAAAAGACGCCTGGAGAGCGATTGGAGGACAAGCCGATCTGAATCTGACCGAATACAGGTGAGATCTTATATTAAGACCTACCTAGTGGCGATAAAAGCGGCAAAGTC
Organism: Coluber constrictor foxii; assembly: GCA_038048745.1. Lineage (NCBI taxonomy): Eukaryota > Metazoa > Chordata > Lepidosauria > Squamata > Colubridae > Coluber > Coluber constrictor. Next base: position 1,363,777 of record JAWJVD010000119.1, on the reverse strand, counting down.
TAGCTACTTCTCCGCTCTTATTGCATCTGCAGAGAACCGCCCAGCTGTGCTGTTTAGGGTGACCCACTCCCTACTTCAGGTGGGGACGCGGGAAGATCCCTTACAGGGACGAGCTGAGGATTTTGTGCAATTCCTGCATGATAAAGTCACTCAGATTCGGGATGGCCTGGACTCTGATTGGGTAAATCCAGGGGAGGAGATGGGGGTAGGTCTTGAGAGCGTTATCTGGGAAGAGTTTGACTCTGTAGCTCCTGAGAATGTGGACAGGATTCTGGGAAAGCTTAACGCTGCCACATATTTATTGGACCCATGTCCCTCCTGGTTGGTACTGGCCTCCCGGGAGGTTACACGAGGCTGGCTCCAGGGAATTATAAATGTTTCTCTGAGTGAGGGTTTCTTTCCCGCCGCCTTGAAAGAGGCGGTTGTGAAGCCCCTCCTCAAGAAACCTTCCCTGGACCCAGCTTTATTATCAAACTATCGTCCAGTCTCTAATCTTCGCTTCGTTGCGAAGGTTGTTGAGAGTGTGGTGGCACGACAACTACCCCGATACCTGGATGAAGATATCTATCTGGATCCGATCCAGTCGGGCTTCAGGTTACGATACAGCACGGAAATGGCATTGGTCGCGTTGGTTGATGATCTCTGGAGGGCCCAGGACAGGGGTTGCTCCTCTATCCTGGTCCTATTAGATCTCTCAGTGGCTTTTGATACCATAGACCATGGTATCCTACTGCACCGGCTGGAGGGGTTAGGAATAGGGGGCACCGTGCTTCGGTGGTTCTCCTCCTTTCTCTCTGACCGTTCGCAGTTTGTGTTGGCAGGGGGGCAGAGGTCGACCTCGAGGCACCTTATTTGTGGGGTGCCGCAAGGGTCAGTCCTCTCACCCCTTCTGTTCAACATTTATGTAAAACCGCTAGGTGAGATCATCCGTGGTTTCGGGGTGAATGTTCATCAATATGCTGATGACACTCAGCTATACATCTCCACCCCAGATCACCCCAACGATGCCCTTACTGTGATGTCCCGTTGCCTGGAGGCCGTACGGATCTGGATGGGGAGAAACAAACTCAGACTCAACCTCTCCAAGACTGAATGGCTGTGGCTTCCAGAGTCCCGGTATAGTCAGCTGGTACCATCACTGACAATTGGGGATGAGACCTTGCTCTCCACAGAGAGGGCCCGCAATTTGGGTGTCCTCCTGGACTCACAGCTATCTTTAGAAGACCATTTGATGGCCGTGGCCAGGGGGGCCTTTTATCAGGTTCGCCTGATCCGCCAGTTGCGTCCCTTTCTGGATCAGGATGCCTTGCGCACAGTCACTCATGCCCTAGTCACCTCCCGTATGGACTACTGCAATGCTCTCTACATGGGGCTCCCCTTGAAAAGCACCCGGAGGCTCCAACTGGTCCAGAATGTAGCTGCACGGGTGATTATGGGTGCATCTCGTTATGCCCATGTAACACCTCCCCTACGCGAGCTGCACTGGCTCCCAGTGGTCTTCCGGGTGTGATTCAAGGTGTTAGTTATCACCTTTAAAGCAGTCCATGGCTTAGGACCCGGGTACTTACGAGACCGTCTTTTGCCACCAATAGCCTCCCACCGACCAGTTCGTTCTCACAGGGAGGGACTACTCAGGGTACCGTCAGTCAAATTGTACTGACTGGCGACTCCCAGGGGGAGGGCCTTCTCTGTAAGGCTCCAACCCTTTGGAATGAACTTCCCCCTGATATACGAAACATCCCTAATCTCCGTGCTTTCCGCTGTGCCCTCAAGACCCTGATGTTCAATCAGGTGGGGCTAAACTTGTTAACTGGGAACGATTAAAATATTATCTAATTCTGGGTTTTATTTAATTTGGGCTAAACTATGTTATAATTTTAATTATCAATTTTATGATGTTTGTATATCTTTTATTTTTTCTTGACTGTACACCGCCTTGAGTCCTGCGGGAGAAAGGCAGTATAGAAATATAATTAATTAATTAATTAATTAATACCACCCTATAAACCCTTAGTAAGACCACACCTAGAATACCGCATCCAGTGTTGGTTACCACACTACAAAAAAGGTGTTGAGACTCTAGAAAAAGTGCAGACAACGGCAACCAAGAGGATTAGGGGACTGGAGGCTAAAACATACAATGAACAGTTGCAGGAACTGGGCATGGCTGGTCTAGTGAAGAGAAGGACCAGGGGAGACATGATAGCAGTCTTCCAATATTTGAGGGGCTGCCACAGAGAGGAGGGGCTCAAGCTACTTTCCAGGGCACCCAAAGGCCAGACAAAGGCTGGACAAGGAATAATGGATGGAAACTGAACAAGGAGAGAGTCAACCTGGAAATAAAGAGATAAAGTTGCCTTCAGAAGTTGTGGGAGCTTCATCACTGGAAGCTTTCAAGAAGAGACTGGACCGCGATCTGTCAGAAATGGTGCAGGGTCTGCTTGGACTAAATGGCCTACAAGGTCCCTTCCAACTCTGTTAATCTGTATCTATCTACACTATTCCAGACAAGTGGCTGTCCAGCCTCTACTTCAAAGCCTTCAGTGATGGACCACCCACAATCTCTGAAGGGGAGACATTCCATTCCTCACCATTAGGAAATTTTTCCTTAGTTCTAGGTTGTTTCTCTCTTTGATTAGTTTCCATCCATTGTTTCTTGTCTTGCCTTCTAGTACTTTGGAAAATAGGTGGACCTATTCTTCTCTCTGGCAGCCCCCCAAATATTGGTACATTGCTATGATGTCACCCCTCGTCTTTTTTACTAGAGTAGACAAACTGAATTCCTGCAACTGTTCCTGATATGTTTTAGTCTCCAGGCTTTTAATCATCTTTTTTGCACTCTTTCCAGAGTTTCTACATCTTTTTTATAATATGGTGGCCAAAACTGGATGCACTATTCCAAGTGTGGTCTTGACAAGGCATTTTAAAGCGGTATGAATAATTCATGTGATCTTGATTTTATCCCTCTGTTAATGCAACTTAGGACTGAATTAGCTTTTTTGGCTGCTGCCACACATTGCTGGCTCATATTTAGGTGATTGTCCACTCGGACCCCAAGATCCTTTTCACAGTTACTGCTATGGAGCCAGGTTTTACCTCATCTGTAAGTGGACATTTGGTTTTTCTAAGTGTAAAACATTACTTTTCTCTACAATGAATTCATTTAGATAAATAGGCCCAGGATTCAAGTCTACCTAGATCTATCTGGATCTTGAGCCTATTTTGATGTTGGCTATTCCTGCCACTTTAGTGTCATGTGCAAATTTGTTGATTTCCCCATTTTTCCCCTCATCCAAATCATTCATGAAGCTGTTGAAGAGAACTGGGCCTAAAATGGAACCTTGGGGTCCCCCAATGCTTGTTTCCCTCCATGCAGACGTAGTTCCATTGAGGACCACAGGCTGAGCCCATCTGGGGATGATGCTGTCTACCCTACATATTTTTAGTTTTCCAAGAAATAGGTTGTGGTTTACTTTGTCAAAGCCTTTCTGAAATCCAAGTACTGTATATTACATACACTGCATTTCATTGGTCTACTTATTTAGTCATTTCTGTCAAAAAATAAAATAAGATTTATTAATGATCTGGTTTTTTTTATCCTTCATTACTCCTAGTAAGTCATTCATAGTTACACTGAATAAGAAGGGTTTAAATATGCACTCCTTCCCTTCCTCCTTGGTAAGCATGGATCTTTCTTCTCTTGGCTCCTTTGAGCCCAAACCTCCCTCTCAAACAAGGGCTTGGATCAGGGCCAACAGGATGAGCTCCATTTTGAGGGCAATCAATTTTCTCCATCATATTTCCCTGATTATTGAGTCAAATGCTGCACTAACATCTAGACAGTCTGCAAACCTTACTTTACCTCACTGATATAGATTAGACATTTCAAAATAAATTTGTTCCCAATATTAGATTGTTAACTTGTGCATTATTCCTTACAAAATCTATATAGCTTTTAACTCTACCTAAAACCTTCTGCTTCTTCTGCAAGGAATGCATTTTTCTCAAGTTTAACTAAGAGGATCGTGGCATAGATTTAACCACAATATCTGCTAGTCTATTTGGCCTATAATTGCTAGAGTAATTTTTATTCTATTTTTTAGATAGGTAAAATTCTACTATTGCCAACTTCAATCCTAGTGGATATGGCAGGCATCATTTATGTGTGAAAATGAAGAGGCCAATAGATGCCCAACAACCAAGGATACTTTTTGATCAGTTAAATAGTTGTTGGAGTGTCTTCTCCAGGGAATGGATTGCTTGCATTTCTGGCTAATGACTAATCTCATTTCAGGCTAATGACTAATCTCAACATGAACATAATGGGGTAAAATATTGACATTTTTGCTAATATGGAGAAAAGCAGCTCTTGAATTCCATGGAGAAGACATGATTGCATCTATGGCTCACCCACCACCACCCACCCCTCACTTTACCAGAGGGAGAAAAACACACACAAACCTGTGGGACTTTGTAAGGTGCTGCTAATGTTGACATATGGATGGAGATCTCCCTGTCAGCTGCATCAAGAAGAGCCAGGAGGTTCTCCTTCCTTCCACAGCTGTAGTTGGGGACATTGGCTTCTCCGGTGGAGAGACTGTCCAGCAAGGCATCTGAAGTCTGGAAAGTGCTCAAATAGTCGTTATGGATCTTGTAGCCAAGTGTGAGATTGTTCAGGAGCTGGGAATTCTTGTTGACCATTTGAATGTTGAAAATGAATCGTAAGCCATATGAAAACCAATAAAGATTCCTATTGTTAAAACATAATCAAAAGCAATGATAAATACTGATTTTAATATATAATTCTCCACAAGCCTACAGAGCCTTAAGCCAACATTGATCCAAAAGCAATGATCAGTTACACAAATATGGGAATTGGCTGAGGTACGGCAACTACAACTGATTCCACCACTACTTTAAATTCATTATTCAAGTGATAAATTAAGGATTGAAGTGAGAAAGGAAAATAATTTGCACCCCTTTCAGCTTTTTTTCAGATCCATTTTTGAATTTGAGTCTCTTTCACAAAATCAGACCAAACAGAGAAACCATAGAAATCAAAATCATGCAGGAAATTAGACCTATTCCCCAATATAGGAATAAATGAAAAATAAAAAAGAGAAAAGAAGGAGAGTGTTAGAGTGGAGGGACTGCACCTCCATCACCCTGAATGACTTACGGATCATGGAAAACAAACTGAAGAGGAGGAGCCACGTTGAAAAGCAACTTTGTATGCAACATTTCATTTCCAGTGATGACTAAACCAATGAGATGGTCTCCTGGGCTGTAAAAGCTCTGTGGTTGTTTTCCATCCTGGTCCTCCAAACTCAGCGGGCATTTCATTCTCAGCTTCCCAGAGACTGGATGGGACAAAAGCAGCAGAAGAAGCAGAAGCAGGAGGCCCATAATTCATGGGGTGAATCAATGAATCCCTTTCCTGTTTCTAAAGAAGAAGTAGAAGAATCAAAGGAGTCTCGCAAGGTGGAATCTCCAGTGTCTTTTCTGATTCAAACACAGAGAAACACTCAGCTTCACCTGGAAAGGAGAGAGACGTAGATTCAAGAGCACAGACCCTGCCTGTCTCTAAACTATATTTCTCTGTCCAAAGTCTCCCCTGGAGGATTCGGCCAAATAGCAGAGCTGAAAATTTTATCATAATTCTACCTGTCAGCAGGGATCCCTGGATAATTCAACTAGTTCTTGGATTCAAATGTTGTTGGGAAATTCTCTGGAGGGAAATGAAAGTGAAATAATCCCCATATGACTTAAAATAACAGGGGCAGAGATGGAATTAAATCGGTCATCTAGAATTGAGAGGTTTGGGGTCTCCATGCTTGAAAGTGGCCATGGAGGGAATATATGGCACCTGTGGCTGAAGAAAGAAATAAATCTGATATTTTTTTTGCATAGTGATGAAAGACAAAACTCTGGGGGGCAGTTAATGCCGGAGCCTGTCAGAGATCTGAAATAGCTGCCAGCTGAGTTGGAGCCAAAATTTATTTTATTTTGAAAGCTAATACTCAAGAGCACCACACAAAAGGGCTGATGCAATAGTGTGGCCAGATTTCAAGAACAAAATCAACCTTAGTGAACAACTAGTTTTTTGAACTTTGCAGAGTTAAATAAAAGAGAGAGAGAGAGAGAGAGAGAGAGAGAGAGAGAGAGAGTGAGAGAGAGAGAGAGAGAGAGAGAGAGAGAGAGAGAGGAGAGAGAAGTTAGAAAAACCAAGTGAAAAGAGATGGAGAAATCAAGGCTGCTTCTCACCCCATGTGGGGAGGAGAGGGAGGGAAGGGGAGCTCAGGACCCTCGTGTTGTTGAGCCCTGGCTGGGACGCACCATCCATGGGGGGCTGGGGGAGTCGAAGCATCAACGATACCCACCTGGTTGCCTGGGACGGTGGGGGAAGCTCTGCGCGGCAACCAGCTGGGTCCAGCGTTGTCCTATGATGTTCATGGAGCTCCGACAGCGTTGATGGGCGGGAGTATTGAAACCGCTGAACAGCTGATGGGGGTGTGTGGATTGCGTGCTGGATGGTAGTTAAGAGCCGGGAACGGAATAAATAGCGCTGCATGACGGTTGCGTGCAGCGCTGACTTTAACCCCGTGATCCGGCTTATTATGTTCTTCTGGCTGTGCTGCTGCATAGACCTTGTTTAGACCTTGATTAAACTTTGCAAATCAACATTGCTTCTTGGTTCTTTTTGACGCTCACGGACTGGACGATAGACAAAGCTGAGACGTGTTGCAGATGGAAAGTGATCTTCAAAATTCAACTTCCATCTTCAGAGACCCGGAAATGCAGAAGCCCATATCCCATGTTCCCCTGCCACCCTTTCCCATGAAGAGGCTAGGCAAGGGGGCTCTTGCAGGGATGCCAGACAGGACTCTGCCCGGCTGAGTGGGGAGCCCCTCTAGGGAGAAGGAAGCTGGGGAGCCTTGTGGTGGGGAAGGAAAGCAGATCTGCAAAATCCCCCTCCTGGTTCCATCTATTGAATTCTGGAAATGAGGAAGACCATATCCCATGTTGCACTGCCACCTCTTTCCATGCATGGGGCATTCAGGGGGGAAAGCAAAGCCCAGACCCACGGAGAAAGGCCAGGATGGCTAGGAAGGAGGAGGGGATCTGGGGCATTCCTGGGAAGAGACTAACTTGGTGTCAGTTTTAGAAGACTATTTTCTTTGTTGTTTCTTAACTGCCACAAACTTTAGCTGGGGAGGTTGGGAGGGGTTGTTGTTGGAGGGGTAGAAAGTTAGTCATAACAACATTCCGTCTTCAAGGACTTTTGCCTGCAACTGATGGAGACTGCCTGAAGATTGTATCCAGTGGAACGGGAAGAGTTGATTGGACAATGTGATGAACTTGTGGGGGTGGGGCAGGGCTGTGAATTGTCAACTGGGTGGAGAAACCCTGGAAGTTTTCAGATTTGGGTTTTTCCAGATGTGCCAACATGACATCTCTAATAAATTGCAACTTTGAGGAACCTCAGGCCTCAGGGCTTTATTTCGTTGGGGGTGTCCGTTGGAACCCTGAAAGAAGGAGGAGCTCCGGGCGGCCTCTGGGGCTCCGAGCCCAGGTGAGACCCCGAGGCGGCTGCAAGGGGGAGCCTGTCTTGGAAGACCCGCAGACACTGCCAGGCAGACGGGTGAGGTGGGCAGGTGCTGTGGAGGGGGTGGCAGGGAAGCTGGTCTCGGGAGGAGTGGACTGGCCACTCCTGAATTCCGGGCCCGGTTTCTCTCTGGCCAAGGTTACAGCCGTAGGGCAGGGGAGAAACGGCGCCAGGCTCCACGGAGGGAGCAGGAGAGGCCAAGAGCAGCAGCAGCGGGAGTGGGGATGGGGCAAATTTGGATGCTCTTGGATGAGGGGAGGGCGGGAGGGGAGGGAAGCTCCTCTTGAGGGGGGAAGGTCTCAACCTCCCCCCTTTCCTTGCCTGAATCCAGGTGAGGCTCCAAGAGCTTCTCATCAGCTACAGATTTCCCCCCTCCCCTCAGGATCTGAAAGGACCCCCCCCAACTCCCCCTGCCCATTCATCCCTTCCCCAGTCTTTCTCCTGGCCAGCACTTTGAGGGCGGTGCTCCTTCTGCTGGCAGCTGCCTGCGGAGAGGCCCTGGAGAGGCAGCTGAGGGCCAACCGCCCCCCCCCCAGGACTGCCAAGACCCCTTTCTGCCTCGGCCTTTCTCCGCGGCCATTGCACTGAGGCCCCTGAGCTCATCCCCCTTCTGTTCCTTGGGGAGTTGGGTGGGGAGTGATGAAACAGCTGGCTCCCCCTTCCCTCCCCCAACTCTAGGCAGCCATATCTGGCGAAGGGGAGGTTCCGCCTGACTTGGGGGAGGGAGGACAATGGCAGAAGACCTGAGCCAGGTGGGCCGAAACTCCCCTTTTGTTGGGGGTGATACTGCCATTCAAGTGGAGGAAGGGGAGACTTGGATTCGATTTACTAGCATTGCCTGTGTCATCAGATATTTTACAACCTATATCCTGGCCAAAGAGGCCTGAGATTCCCTTTACCTGCAGAAATTTTTATGATAGCCATGTGGGTTGTTTCACTTTAAAGGATAATGGTGGGAATGCATGTTTGTTCGGGTTCTCAGGGAAAATAGTAAAGAAAACATCTTCACAATTGTGTATTGGCTAAAACCTGCATTCTGACTTAAAGGGTGGGGTCTCTACTACTTTAAACCTACTTGTCTTGCCAAAGCGTATTTAGATTGTGCTTTAGCTGGATGGCTTTCACTTCTGCTTAATAAAAGAATCCTTTTGAACAAGTACGTTTCAAGAGTTCGTACTTTCTTAGGTTGGAAGGAGAGGCGATCCTTACAGAAAGCACAATCTGCAAAACGGTCAACCCAGAGAAGCAATCTTTGCTCTACTGAGGGGACCCTGCAAACCATGTCTGAACGAAGCAGAGAACTGGGAGAAACCGATTGCTGGGGGGAGACAATAATCACCACCCAGTCGGATGCCTGTTTCGTACACCCCATTGGAGAGGATGAGGTAACCCTGGGGAATCCGGAAAAGCCCCGCTGGTCGATTGGCTTCGGGAAGAAAGATGGCTGGGATGAGAGAACCAGAGGAGTCACCCTCAACGGTGGCAACCGAAAACTGGGGTGGAAACTGGAACTAGAAGCCCTTGCTGACCAGGGGGGACTGACCGAAGCACCACTGGGGGAGGGTTGTCTGAAGAGGCATATAACCCAATTGGTGATGGAAACTTTGGAAAATCTCAACATCCGAAGGGAGCCAGGACAACAACCAAAGGGCACTGAAAGAGCAGCAGTCACGGATGATGCCACGGGAGACACCCTCCCTCTGGAGCCTGCCTATCAAGCAGAGGGCGCAGCAGCAGGGGGAGAAGACCCAGCAAACCCTCCCCCCCCCCAGGCTGCATGCACACCGGCACCCATTCCCAACCAACCCCAGGCTCCTCAACTGGAAAGAGAAACTCCCCCCTTTGGGGTGAAGTTTGATGGGAATCTGCAACAATTAGGATTCTTTGTGGCACATGTGCTAACCTACATGCAAGAGTATGGGCGGGATGTCCAACCCAAGGCTCCTGAGTGCGAGTGGTGACCCTAGCCCTAGAGGGTGCCACTGCCAGATGGATGGTGACCTTGCATAACACTAACACACCAGAACTGCCGGATTTTGACCGTTTCATGATGGTCCTAAGTCGTCGATTTGAGGACCCACTGGCAGACCACAAAGCACACGACCGCATTAAGGCGGTGAAGCAGGGGCGACGGCCAGTAGCAGAGTACACTGAAGAATTCCGGGACCTCGCGTGCCGTGTGCACTGGCCGGAATATATTTTGGTGAGCTGTTTCAAGGATGGGCTGAGTGATGATCTATACAATGCCTGCGTGGCCCGAGGGGCAACGAATGACCTACATGAATGATATGTAACTGCTGAAGAAGCTGAGATCGATATGGCCAGAAACCAGTCGAGCGGGGCGAGCATGGAAGAAATCCTCACCCCAATGGAAGCAAGAGCCCCTCAAACCACAAAGGGAGGCTTACTACCGTGTCAGAATGAAGGAAGGGGATGAGTGGAAAACAGCATTTAACCCCCCCCCCCTCAGCTGCTACCAATTCAAGGTGCTCCCCTTTGGGTTGCAAGGAGCTCCTGCAGTGTTTATGCAGTTAATAAATGAAGTGCTGCATCAGCATTTATATAAGGGGTTCTGCTCTATTTGGATGACATTTTAATCTATACGGAGACCAAAGCAGAACATGTGAAACTAGTCAGTTTCACAAACTCCGCGCTGCCAAATTTTATGCCAAACTTTCCAAATGTGAATTCCATCAAGAGAAGATTGACTATTTGGGATACCGCATTTCCCACCAGGGGGTGGAGATGGATCCTCTGAAAGTGCAGGCTGTACTTGATTGGGACCCTCCAAGCACATGTAAACAGTTACAAAGCTTCTTGGGGTTTGCCAACTTTTACCACCAGTTTATCCCTGTGTTTGCTCAGATTGCCCTCCCCATCACCAGGCTCTTAAAAACAAAGGGGGAGGACAACCCTAAACCAAAGCAACCATTGAACTGGACTATGGAATGCCAGGTGGCATTTGAAAAACTTAAACTGCTGTTCTCGGCAGGACCAATTCTGAAACACCCAGACACGGAGAAACCATTTGTCATACAAGCAGATGCCAGCGATGTGGCAATAGGAGCGGTATTACTTCAGAAGAATGAGCAAGACCAACTCCAACCCTGCGCTTACACATCCAAAGAGTTGAATGCGACTGAGCAAAGGTGGACCATTTGGGAGAAAGAGGCTTATGCAGTTTGTTGGGCTTTGTTGACCTGGCGGCATTTCCTAGAAGGCAGTAAGACCCCTTTTGAAGTCTGGACGGATCACAAGAATCTAGAAGCCCTAAAGACCCCAAGGAAACTCTCCCCAAAACAAGTACGATGGGCTCAGTACTTTAAACGGTTTGATTTTACTCTAAAATACCTCTCGGGGGGGGGGGACTTTCTGGCAGATGTGCTATCCAGTTAACTGTCAGGTATGCTTCCTTCAATATCCAGGAAAGGAGGACCCAGACTCCATTAGATAGAATAACTGGTACTTTTACTAGATATGAACTGAACGCAACCATAGAAAGCAGGATTCTGAAGCAAAACGCGCGAAAGTTACAATTAGAAAACATCCCCCTCCCTTGTGCACCATACATCATCCAATCCACAGGTCTTCCAGAGGTCAGGTGGGAGCAGACGTCTGGCCGTGTCAGCATCCAGGAATGCAGTGTCCGTTGGACTGATAACAGCTTAAGGAAGGTTTCGTTTCTCAGAATTTAGAAAGCCCGCGTGAGCATAAACCCCCTCCCTCCGTTTCTATGACAACCGAAGCGGCAAAGCAAAACTAGCGAGGTTGACATTCGGCCCCCCTTCAGAAGAGACAGCTTCTAATCCTGAAACAGAGAAAAGGAGAGGTAATATCACAACATTTTAAACTTCTCATACTCAAGGTTTATCAGGGTATTTGGTATGGAACAGTTGTACTTTTCTAGGTGCCCTAACATCACGTTTATTCACCCACTCAGCTTGTGATAACGGGAAGTGCTTCCAGGCTATGAGATACTGTACTTTCCCATGATGTTTTCTAGAGTCCAAAATCTCTTTTACTTCAAAGTGTTGTTCCCCTTCAATGAGGATGGGAACAGGAGGAGGTTCCTTGGACGGACGTAGAGAGGATGATTGTTCCAGTTTCAGTAAACTGACATGGAACACTGGGTGAATTCGTCGCAAGTTCTTGGGTAAATCTAATTCAACTGTGACCGGGTTAATTATCCGAGTAATAGGGAAAGGGCCCACATACTTAGGACCAAGCTTCTTTGATTTCTGCGGAGTTTGCAAATACTTGGTAGACAGATAGACCATGTCCCCCACTTGATAAACATGTGCAGGGCATCTCCTTTTGTCGGCTTGGACCTTATGGGCTTGGTGGGCCTCATCTAACGCTTTGCGAGTCACTGCCCAAGTCGCTCGTAGTTGATCGATCCACTCAATCAGAGAAGGGTTTTGTGGGTCATCATGAGGTAACTCTGGGATTGGCACAAATTCTTGCCCAGAAGCCACCTTGAAAGGAGTGAAACCTGTGCTGCTATGAACGGAATTATTATATGCCACTTCTGCGAAAGGCAGCAGTTCCACCCAGTTGTCTTGTTGGTAGTTTATATAACATCTCAAATACTGTTCTAGCACGCCATTGGTTCTTTCACAGGCCCCATTCGTCTGGGGGTGGTGGGCGGAGCTTAGTCCCTGGGCGGAGCCTATCAACATTAGGAACTCTCTCCAAAAGCTGGAGGTGAACTGCACTCCCCTGTCTGAAATTATACGTTTTGGTGCTCCATGTAGCCTATATACATGTTGAATGAACATTTTAGCAAGGGTTTTTGCTGATGGGATTTTAGTGCATGGGATAAAATGCACCTGTTTGGAAAACAGATCAGTTACTACCCATATAACTGTGCAATCCCCACTTTCGGGAAGGTCTACAATGAAGTCCATGGATATTTCCTTCCAAGGAGCAGTGGGTCTGGCCACATTTTGGAGGAGACCAGGTGTCTTCCCAGGAGGTCTCTTAGCTGAGGCACACACTGGACAGCTCGCGACATATGCCTCTGTGTCCTTTTTGAGCGCGGGCCACCAAAACTGTCTTTTGACGAGATGTAAGATTTTGACAAATCCGAAGTGTCCCGCCATCTTGGAGTCATGGGCGTGTTGCAAAACAGTTACTCGTAAATTAGCTGGGACATACAATTTGGCTCCAACCCAAGCTAGCCCATCACGAAGTGTACATTCGTTTGAGTGGGCTTGGAACCACTCATCGGTTTTTAAAGTCTCTTTTAGTTGCTGGAGCAAATCACCCGACAGACTCGGGTCACTTTTCGACTGTGCTCGGGTAGTCACTGGTGCCACCAGTTGGGTTGACGGGACAATTGGACGGACAACTTCCTCCCTGGTACTGTTGTATTGAGGCAATCTGGACAAAGCATCTGCCATGAAATTCTTCCCGCCAGGAAGGTAGCGCAAAGTGAAATTAAAATGGTTAAAGTGTTGGGCCCAGCGCACTTGTTTTGGTGATAGCTTACGTGGGGTTTTCAAAGCTTCGAGATTTTTATGATCAGTCCAAACTTCAAAAGGATGTTTAGCTCCTTCGAGAAAGTGCCTCCAGGTTAGAAGTGCCCAGCGTACAGCGAAAGCCTCCTTTTCCCATATGGCCCATCTCCTTTCGGTTTCGGATAGTTTCCGGGATGTGTAGGCACAAGACTGTAATTTTCCATCCGCATTCTTTTGCAAAAGTACGGCCCCTACAACGACATCACTGGCATCCGCCTGTACCACGAAAGGTTCGTCCATGTCTGGGTGCTTAAGGACTGGTTCAGCAGCAAATAGCCGTTTCAGTTTTTCGAATGCGGCCTGACAGTCCATAGTCCATTCCAGAGGTTTGGAGGGTTTTGGTTTTTCTTCACCCTTGGTTTTCAGGAGATTAGTTATTGGCAATGCGATTTTGGCAAACGAGGGGATAAACTGTCGATAAAAGTTAGCAAACCCCAAAAAACTCTGCAACTGCTTGCGGGTGCGTGGCGCTGTCCATTCTAACACCGCCTGAACCTTTGCAGGGTCCATTTCTATTCCCTCCGGGGAGATGCGATAGCCAAGATAGTCAATTTTGGTTTGGTGGAACTCACATTTAGAAAGCTTTGCATACAGTTCAGCAGCCCTAAGTTTTTTCAGGGCGGTGCGTACTAATCTTACATGGTCGGCCATGTTGTCAGAGTAGATAAGAATGTCATCCAAATAAACGAGCACCCCCTTATACAAATGCTCATGCAAAATTTCGTTGATTAATTGCATGAATACTGCAGGAGCCCCTTGTAGTCCAAACGGGAGCACTCGGAACTGGAAACACCCCAGCGGACAGTTAAATGCAGTTTTCCATTCATCCCCTTCCTTGATGCGCACCCTGTAATAAGCCTCCCGTAAATCCAATTTGGTAAAAATCTTCCCCTTCCCTAAGTGAGCCAACATGTCCTTCATGAGGGGTAAGGGGTAGACGTTTTCCACGCAAATCGCGTTTAGGTTTCTATAGTCAACTACCAAACGAAAGGAACCATCTTTCTTTTCTCTAAATAAAACTGGTGCGGCCACTCGTGGTCTGGCTGGTTGGATGAAGCCCCGTTCTAGGTTTTTGTCAATAAAATTTCGTAGTTCCCCCAGTTCACGAGGGGTCATAGGATAAATCTTTGGCTTAGGGAGCTTCACTCCCGGGAGTATCTCAATAGCACAGTCTGTAGCCCTGTGGGGGGGTAGCACATCCGAGGCCTTCTCGCTAAAAACTTCACGGAGATCCCAATACTCTTTTGGAATTTTCTCCTCCCCTTCTATGTGGTCTATTGCCACTTCCGCTTCTTCAGGGCCCCCTCTGTTTTCAAGGGGGGTCTCCTCCCCTTTAGGCGGTGGTTTACTAGTGCGAATGCGCAGAACCCCCGTTTTCCAGTTCATTCGCGGGTTCCATTTCCGTAGCCAGGGCAAGCCGAGAATCCTGCTTATTGTCAGGTATGCTTCCTTCAATATCCAGGAAAGGAGGACCCAGACTCCATTAGATAGGATAACTGGTACTGGTACTTTTACTAGATATGAACTGAACGCAACCATAGAAAGCAGGATTCTGAAGCAAAACGCGCGAAAGTTACAATTAGAAAGCATCCCCCTCCCTTGTGCACCATAAATCATCCAATCCACAGGTCTTCCAGAGGTCAGGTGGGAGCAGACGTCTGGCCGTGTCAGCATCCAGGAATGCAGTGTCCGTTGGACTGATAACAGCTTAAGGAAGGTTTTGTTTCTCAGAATTTAGAAAGCCCACGTGAGCATAACCCCCCTCCCTCCGTTTCTATGACAACCGAAGCGGCAAAGCAAAACTAGCGAGGTTGACAGATGCCCTTAACATGATGTCCTCCTACCTGGAGGCCGTACGGATCTGGCTGGGGAGAAACAAGCTCAGACTCAACCCCTCCAAGACCGAGTGGCTGTGGCTTCTGGTATCCTGGTATAGTCAGCTGGTGCCATCGCTTACTATTGGGGATGAGACCTTCCCCCCACAGAGAGGGCTCACAATCTGGGTGTCCTCCTGGATTCACGGCTGTCTTTAGAAGACCATATAACGGTCGTGGCCAGGGGGGCCTTTTATCAGGTTTCCCTGATCTGACAGTTGCATCCCTTTCTGGACCGGAACACCCTGCGCATGGTCACTCATGCCCTCGTCACGTCACGTCTGGACTACTGTAATGCTCTCTACATGGGACTCCCCTTGAAGAGCACCCTGAGGCTCCAACTGATCCAGAATGCGGCTATGCGTGTGATTATGGGCGCAAGACGTTGCGCCCATGTAACACCTCCCCTGCGCGAGCTGAACTGGCTCCCAGTGGTCTTCCAGGTGCGATTCAAGGTGTTGGTTATGACGTTTAAAGCGCTCCATGGCTTAGGACCTGGGTATCTACGAGACCGCCTTCTGCCACCAATAGCCTCCCACCGGCCAGTTCGCTCCCACAGAGAGGGACTCCTCAGGGTGCCGTCAGTCAAATTATGCCAACTGGCGACCCTCAGGGGGAGGGCCTTCTCTGTGAAGGCTCCAGTCCTTTGGAATGAATTGCCCCGGAGATACGTAACATCCCCGACCTTTGAACTTTCCACCATGCCCTCAAGACCCTGATGTTCCAACAGGCAGGGCTGAGCACCATTTAAATGATTTTTAATTTGATATTTTAATTCTGGGTTTTTAATTCAATTGGGCCAAATTGTTTAATAATTTTAAAATTTAATTTTATGATGTTTGTGTGTTTGTGTTCTTATCTTGGCTGTACACCACCCTGAGTCCTACGGGAGAAAGGCGGTATAGAAATATAATAAATAAATAAAATTTCACCCCTGATTCAGAAGATTAACTGGTGACTTTGATGCTCTTCCTCCTGCTTGGAGCCTCACAGATGCTTTTGGATGCTGGTTTCCAGAATTCCCAGTTAGGCCAGGCCTAAGAAGACTGGAGTTGCTGGGTGTTTATGAAGCCCAATTTAAAAGGGGAATGTGGTTATTACCCTCACTGGGTTGGCTTCCGCTCTCTCTCCTGCCAAGCCTTGGGAGAAATAATGGGCGCTGCTTGCTTTAAAGAGTCTTTTTCCAAGGCCAAGTTCCAGGTTTCCCATAATCCTCAGCCACAGCTATGCAGTTAGCAGAGACAGTTAGATTTTTTTAACTCTGCAAAGTTCGAAAAACTAGTTTTTCATTAAAGTTGATTTTGTTCTTGGAGTCTGGCCTCACTATTGCATCAGCCCTTTTGTGTGGTGCCCTTGAGCATTAGCTTTCAAAATAAAGTAAATTTTGGTTCCAACTCAGCTGGCAGCTATTTCAGATCTGTGGCAGGCTCTGGCATTAACTGGCCCTGGGATTTTCTCTTTTATTACTATGCAAACAAATCTCAGATTTATTTGTTTCTTCAGCCACAGGTGCCGTGTATTTCCCCCGGGGCCACTTTCAAGCATGGAGACCCCAAACCTCTCAATTCTAGATGACTGATTTAACTCCATCTCTGCCCCTGTTATTATGAATCACATGGGGATTATTTCCCTTTCATTTCCCTCCAGAGAATTTCCCAACAACATTTGACTGCAAGAACTAGTTGAATTATCCAGGGATCCCTCCTGAGAGGGAGAATTATGATAAAAGTTTCAGCTCTGCTGTTGGGCCGAATCCTCCAGGGGAGACTTTGGGCAGAGAAATATGGAGTTTGGGGACAGGCAGAGTCTGTGCTCTTGAATGTATGTCTCCCTCCTTTCCAGATGAAGCTGAGTGTTTCTTTGTGATTGAAGAAGGAAAGCAACTGGATCATATTCCACCTTATGAGAGTCCTTTGAATTCTTCTAATTCTTCTTTAGAAACATTCAACACCATGAATGATGGACCTCCTGCTTTTGCTTCTGATGCTGCTGGTGTCCCATCCAGTCTCTGGGAAGCTGCGAATGAAATGCCCGTTGAGTTTGGGGCACCAGGATGGAAAACCTCCACAGAGCTTTTACAGCCCAGGAGACCATCTCATTGGTCTAGTCATTAGTGGAGAGCAAATCTTGCATGTAAAATTGCTTTTCAATGTAGCTCCTTCTCTTCAGTTTGTTTTCCATGATCCGTAAGTCATTCAAAGTGATGGAGTTACACTCCCTCCATTTTAACACTCTCCTTCTTTTCTGTTTTTTATTTTTCATTTATTCCTATGTTGGGGAATATGTCTAATTTGCTGAATGATTTTGATTTCCATGGCTTCTCTCTTTGGTTGGATTTTGTGAAAGAGACCCACATCTAAAAATGGGTCTGAAAAAAGGTTGAAAGGACTCCAGATTATTTTCCTCTCTCAATTCAATCCTTAATTTATCACTTGAATAATGGATTTACTTAAAGTAGTGGTGGAATCAGTTGTAGTTGCCGTACCTCAGCCCATTTCCCTATTTGTGTAACTGATCACTGGTTTTGGATCAATGTTGTCTTAAGGCTCAGTAGGCTTCTGAAGGATTATAGATTAAAAGAAGTTTTTGTTGTTGCTGTTGATTATAACAACATGTTTTAACAATAGGAATGCTTATGGTTTTTCATATGGCTTACGATTCATTTTCGCCATTCAAACGGTCAACAAGAATTCCCAGCTCCTGCACAATCTCACACTTGGCTACAACATCCATGACAACCATTTGAGCACTTTCTGCACTTCAGATGCCTTGCTGGACATTCTCTCCACTGGGGAAGCCAATGTCCCCAACTACGGCTGTGGAAGAAAGGAGAACCTTTTGACTCTTCTTGATGCAGCTGACAGGGAGATCTCCATCCAGATGTCAACATTAGGAGGCACCTACAAAGTCCCACAGGTTTGTGTGTGTGTTTCTCCTTATGGTAAAGTGAGGGGTGGGTGGTGGTGGGTGAGCAATAGATGCAATCATGTCTTCTCCGTGGAATTCAAGAACTGCTTTTCTCCATATTAGCAAAAATGTCAATATTTTACCCCATTATGTTCATGTTGAGATTAATCATAAAAGGCCTGAAATGCAAGCAATACATTCCCTGGAGAAGATATTCTAACAACTATTTAACTGATCAAAAAATATTCCTGGTTGTTGGAGCCTCTATTGGCATCTTCATTTTCAAGGATAAATAATGCCTGCCATATCCACTGCAATAGAAGTTGGCAATAATAGCATTTTATCCATCTAAAAAGTGGAATAAAAATTACTCTAGAAATTATAAACCAAATAGACTAGCAGATATTGAGGCTAATATTTATAACATGATCCTCTAAACTTGAGAAAAATGCATTCTTTGCAGAAGAACCAGAAAGTTTTAGGTAGAGTGAAAACCTATATAGATTTTATAAGAAAAAACGGGTATTAATAATTTAATATTGGCAACAAGTTTGTCTTGAAATATCTCATATATATCAGTGAGGTGAAACAAGGTTTGCTGCTTTCTAGATGTTAGTGCAGCATTTGACTCAATAAACAGAGAAATATGATGGAGAAAATTTTTTGCCCTCAAAATGGAGCTCAGCCTGTTGGCCCTGATCCAAGCCCTTGTTTGAGAGGGAGGTTTGGGCTCAATGGAGCCATGAGAAGAAGGATCTATGCTTACCAAGGGGGAAGGGAAAGATGCATATTTGAACCCTTGTTCTTCAGTATAGATATGAATAACTTATAGGACTAATGCTGGATCAAAAAACAGATCATAAATAAATGTTATTTCGTTTTTCGACTAAACTGACTAAATTAGTGGACCGATGAAATGCAGTGCATGTAATATACAGTACGTGGATTTCAGAAAGGCTTTGACAAAGAAACCACAACCTATTTCTTGGTAAGCTGAAAATATGTGGGATAGACAGCATCACCCCCAGATGGGCTCAGCCTGGGGTCCTCAATGGAACTACGTCTGCATGGAGGGAAACAAGCAGTGGGGGACCCCAAGGTTCCATTTTAGGCCCAATTTTCTTCAACATCTTCATGAATGATTTGGATGAGGGGAGAAATGGGGAAATCAACAAATTTGCACATGACACTAAAGTGGCAGGAATAGCCAACATCAAAATAGGCTCAAGATCCAGATGGATCTAGATAGACTTGAATCCTGGGCTTATGTAACTAAATGAAATTCAATGTAGAAAAAAGTAATGTTTTACACTTAGGCTAGAAAAACCAAATGTCTACTTACAGATTAGGTGAAACCTTGCTCCATAAGCAGTAACTGTGAGAGGGATCTTGGAGTCCTAGTGGACAATCACTTCAGTATGAGCCAGCAATATGTGGCTGTAGGAAATCAGAGGCCGGGCATTTGCTCTGATCGAAGATGTCTCTCCCGCTCTCGCAGAGAGCTTTATTTTTTATACAGTTTTACACAGGCAGATAAAAGGCAGGACAGCAACAGTGTTCTAATTGGAAAATCCTCCTCCCTGTTCCCCCACTCAGAAGGAAGGTCAGATAACACAGACCAGAGCCAGAATGAGATCATCCAGGAAGAAGATCTATGACACCAGAAACGGAAGCTGTTTGCTGCATTCTGCCCGAATTAATTCTTCCATCCCTACATGTGGCAGCAGCCAAAAAAACTAATTCAGTCCTAGGCTGCATTAACAGAGGGATAAAATCAAGATCACATGAAGTATTGGTATGGCTTTATAATGCCTCGGCAAGATAACACTTGGAATAGTGCATCCAGTTTTGGCTACCATATTATAAAAAAATTGAGGGACTCTGGAAAGAGTGCAGAAAAGAGGAACTAAGATGATTAAAGGCCTGGAGACTAAAACTTATGAGGAACAGTTGCAGGAGTTGGGTATATCTAGTGTAGTTACCAAAAAAAAAATTTGGAAAAGTTTTTCAGTTTTATTTCTTATACACAGAACATAAAATGCACATTTTCTTATACATAATTAATCCTACATGCATGTTTTCCTTAAAGAAAGCATTAAAATAAGGCATTTTAATTACATTCGGAGTTGCTCTTCTACCCTTTCTTCCCTCAACCCTTCTTCTTCTCCTCCTCTTTCCCTTCCCTCCCTCCACTCCTCTCCTACTTTCTCCTTCCTCCTCTCCTACCTCATCCTACTTCCCCTTCCTTTCCCCCACTCCTCTCTTCTTTCCCCCCTATTCACCTTCTCATCTACTCCTATTCTCTTCCTTCCTCTCCTTTTACCTTTCTTCCATTCCTCTCCCTCCCTCTCCTCTTCTTACCCAATCCTCCTCTCTCCTTTCTACCTTCTTTCCTGTGGAATATTCTCCTTTGGTATCCGAACAACTCTTGTATTCTAATAGTATATACTTTCTTTCAATTTCTTTTCAGATTTATTCTATCAGTATTTATCATCATAATTGTACACTTATTCTTATTATCTTCTTTCTTTTCCCCCTCCCATCCCCCTTTTTCATTTACTCTGGTGTCATCTCGGTTTCTATTTCTTTTTTATCCTCTCCCTCATTCAACTTTCTATTATCTAAATCATTTGTCTATCCTCTTATCTTCATATTTCTTTTCTAACCATATATAAAATCTTCCCCATCTCTTGAAATACACTGATTCCTCTTTATCTCTTATTCTTAATCTATTCATTTCCGCACAGTCGAAAATCTTTTTTATTACTTCACCTTCTGATGGAATTTTTTCTGTCTTCCAATTTTCTGCAAACACAATTCTTGCTGCTGTTATTATATGTATAGTTAAATACACATCTTCTTTACTATATCTCTCTGGGAGAATACCCAATAAAAAGACCTCTGGTTTTAATTCTATAATAGATTTATGTAATATTTTTTCCAACCATTTCTGTATTCTAAACCAATAATTTTTTGCTTCTAAACATGACCGTCACATATGATAGTATGATCCCGGCAAATGCAAACATTTCCTATATTTGGCTGATTTATTCTTAAACATCTTTGCTAATCTTTCTGCTGGCATATGCCACCTATAAAATAGATTTTCTTTATATATAGTTGCCATTGTCAATTTATAATTCCTTTCCCAAATCCTCCTCTAAGCCTGGAGTCTTGAAGCAATTTAAGGTTAATTCTCGCTTTTTTCCCTGGCCATATGTATTTCCATCAATTTATTCAAACTTTCAAAGTATTTTTTCTCCAACGTTATCGGAATTGTTTCAAAAAGAAACAACAATCTTGGCAATACATTCATTTTGATTAACGCTATTCTCCCCATTAAAGATAATTGTAAATTTTTCCATTTTTCCAAAACTGTTTCAATTTGAATTCTTAATTTATAATATAACCATACCTGAATTTCTCTTTTGCAGTGTACCAAAATTTGAGGGGCTGCCACAAAGAAGAAGAGGTCAACCAATTTTCCAAAGTACTGGAAGGCAAGACAAGAAACAATGGATGGAAACTAATCAAGGAGAGAAACATCCCAAAATGAAGAAGAAATTTCCTAATGGTGAGGAATGGAACGTCTACTCTTCTGAAATTGTGGGTGGTCCATCACTGGAGGCTTTGAAGAAGAGACTGGACAGCCACTTGTCTGGAATAGTATAGATAGATACAGATTAAGAGAGTTGGGAGGGACCTTGGAGGTCATCTAGTCCAAGCAGACCCTGCACCATTTCTGACAGATGGCAGTCCAGTCTCTCCTTGAAAGCTTCCAGTGATGAAGCTCCCACAACTTCTGAGGGCAACTTCTGTTCCATGGGTTGATTGTTCTCACTGTCAGAAAATTTCTCCTTATTTCCAGGTTGAATCTCTCCTTGTTCAGTCTCCATCCATTATTCCTCGTCTGGCCTCCAGGTGCTTTCGAAAACAGCTTCACCCCCTCCTCTCTTTGGCAGCCCCTCAAATATTGCTTAACGCATTCTAAGCCGCCCTGAGTCTCTGAAGAAGGGCGGCATATAAATCTAATTAAAAAAATAAAATATTGGAAGATTGCTATCATATCTCCCCTGGTCCTTCTCTTCACTAGACCAGCCATGCCCAGTTCCTGCAACCATTCATATGTTTTAGCCTCCAGTCCAGTGGTGGGTTCCTCCCGGTTCGGTCCTACGAGCTGGTAGCGGTGACAATATGAATTCACCAAACCGGTTCTCCCCCCCCCGCCTGCCCCCCCACGTTATTCTTACCTTCTATTTGGCCCCACTCCCAATCTATTGCTGCCTCCTGAGTCCCAGCTGATGGCTAGAGGGAAAAAAACTGTTTAAACTCTTGCCATAGGGCTTCAAAGGGCCACCCTACAGCTGATCAGTGTCAAAAGAAAACAAATGAGCAGACCGGTGTCTGCAAAAATAAATGGGTAGACCCAGTGGTGGGGTTCTACTTCGATAGAACCATAGTTAAGTAGTTAAGCCAGTGGTTCCCAAAGTGGGCGGTACCATGCCTTAGGGGAGCCGTAAGAGACAAGGGGGGTGTCAGGGGGCACTAGAGGCAAAAGGGCGTAGCAAGGGGGTGCCAAGTGGCAAGGAGGGTGGCCCCCACCCTTTGGCCTGTGCCTCACAACAGTTACCTCCTTGCAAGCAAACAGCAAGAAAAAACAACGTCTTTCAGCTTCAGCATAGGCTAACTAGCCTGTTGATTAGATTGGTCTCCCGACTCTCAGCTGATTTGCTCTCAGCTGTTTTGTGCAGGGCTCAGCTGCTCGCTGCAAAGAGCTAAATTGCTGGAGAAGATTTTTTTTCTCCTTATGCAAATTATATATTTATTTATTTATTACGCTTATATAACGCCTTTCTCCTTACAGACTCAGGGCGGTGAACAGCTGACTAAAAAACCAATACATAAAAGTTAAAATCATACTAAAAACAAATATAAATTAGGCTGAAAATTTAAAACAGATAAATATTAAAATAGATCAATCAAACTCTAAAAAATTTTAAAAATAGAAGGGATCAGGCAAGTCCGGCAAGTTGGAAAAGATAAGTCTTCAAAGCCCGATGAAAAGTCCAGAGGTCGGCGATCGTTCTCAGTTCTGGAGGAAGATCGTTCCAGAGGGTGGGGACTACCACAGAGAAGGCTCTCCCCCTGGGGGTCGCCAGCCGGCATTGTCTGGCTGACGGCACCCTGAGGAGGCCCTCTCTATGGGAGCGAACCGGCCGGTGGGAGGCAATTGGTGGCAGAAGGCGGTCCCGTAAGTACCCTGGTCCTAAGTCATGGAGCGCTTTAAAGGTGATTACCAACACCCTGAAACGCACCCGGAAGTCAACCGGCAACCAATGCAGCTCACGCAGGAGAGGTGTCACGTGGGAGCGCCCCATCGCTCCCATAATCCCCCGCGCAGCCGCATTCTGTACCAGCTGGAGCCTCCAGGTGCATCCCAAGGGGAGCCCCATGTAGAGAGCATTGCAGTAGTCCAAGCGAGATGTGACGAGCGCCTGAGTGACTGTGCGTAGGGAGTCCCGATCTAGAAAGGCCCGCAATTGGCTTATCAGGCGAACCTGATAGAAAGCCCCCCTGGCCACAGCTGTCGTATCAAGCTGAAAATCAAACTGAAAACGCAATTGAACGTAAAGCAGGGTGTTGGCTGTTATGCTGGAAAATTAGGCAGAGGCAGATTTCTTTTCTTTTTCCTCACCAAAAAAGGTAGGTGCGAACAATGGGAAATTTAAGGCAAAAGAGGAGACTTCAAGATTTTAAAACACAAAAGAAAAAAAGCTCTATTTAACTAGGGAATTGTAATAATTGAGATACTATTAATTGTATATTGTGTTGAAAGTAGAAATGGTTAAGTTGTGGTTTGGAGGAATATATGGGGGAAATTTGGTGTATTTGGTTTATTATTATTGGTAAATATAATTAATTGATTTGTAAGAAATTGGATTGCATGGAAATAATTGGAATATTCATGTTCATATTCATTAATATACAAAAAAGATAGTTATATAACTAATTGATTTATATTAAAATGTTGAATTTGTATAAAACTACTGTAATATCACATAATTAACCAATGTGAGGATGGATATAAAAATAGATGACAATGGGAAGGGGTATAATATAGAATAAAAGGGAAAAATTGAAGTTGATTAAGATTAGAGATGAGGATGATGGGTAATATTGGTTTTTTTAAAAAATAGATGAGGAATAAATATGGCAAAAAGGAAATACAGAAATTATAAATTTCATTGAAATGACTAAACACTGTTTAAATTTGTGAACCGGCCAAATACTCTGTTCAAAGAAAATACATTATATGTTTGTATGTGTGTTTCTAATTATTGCTATTTATTCATATTTGTTCACTTTTATTCTTTCAAGTTTAACAACTCATTCTTTATCTTGATATCTTTATATACAATTCAGAAATTGTGGGTGGTCCATCACTGGAGGCTTTTAAGAAGAAACTGGACAGCCACTTGTCTGGAACAGTATAGATAGATACAGATTAACAGAGTTGGAAGGGACCTTGTAGGTCATCTAGTCCAAGCAGACCCTATACCATTTCTCACAGATGATGGTCCAGTGTCTTCTTGAAAGCTTCCAGTGTTGAAGCTCCCACAACTTCTGAAGGCAACTTCTGTTCCATGGGTTGATTGTTCTCACTGTCAGAAAATTTTTCCAGGTTGAATCTCTCCTTCTTCAGTTTCCATCCATTATTCCTTGTCCAGCCTTTGTCCGGCCTTTGGGTGCTTTGGAAAACAGCTTGACCCCCTCTTCTCTGTAGCAGCCCCTCAAATATTGGAAGACTGCTATCATGTCTCCCCTGGTCCTTCTCTTCACTAGACCAGCCATGCCCAGTTCCTGCAACCGTTGATTGTATGTTTTAGCCTCCAGTCCCCTCATCCTCTTGGTTGCTCTTCTCTGCACTTTTTCTAAAGTCTCAAAATCTTTTTTGTAGTGTGGTGACCAAAACTGGATGCAGGATTCTAGGTGAATTCTAGGAAGTTAAGAAATTTCCTCCAGAAAGAATCTGGGATATAGAAGCAAAAAAAAAAGATGCAGCAATCCTCAAAAATTATAATAGGCCCTTTATTGGAATAGAATACTCCAGTTGGCATTTGCCCATGTTAATCTAATTGTGATAAATTGTAGGGGTGATACAATACTATGATTTACATTTTTATTGTTTTTTAATTTGCTTATGATTTTCCATTATTATGATACAATCTTGCTAATATTCTGTCAGTATTTTAAACAATGTCTGATTAAAAAAATATTGTAATACATTCAGGAGAACCAGGTTGGATTTATTAAAATCTAATATTTTGGACTTGATTTGATCTCAAATGTAACACAGCATTCTTCATTGCTTTTTCAGATCAAACATGAAACTGCTTCAGAGGCTCTGAGTGATAAAAGGAAATTCCCCTTTTTCCACCATATTCTCCCCAAAGAAGGATTCCAGTACCCAGCAATTGTCCAAGTGCTCCTCCATTTCAGATGGACCCTGATTGGCCTCTTTGCTTCAGACACAGAAAATGGAGAGAATTTCATGAGGATTTTTCCTCCTGTGCTTGTCAGGAGTGGAATTTGTGTGGTTATATCACAACTATTCTCAACAACTGGATACACAACAGCCCTCAAGGATTCCCTCTCTAAGTGGAGACAAGTCAACGTCTTTGTTCACTTCATAGAATATGATTCCATTTGGGAGAGAATTCTTCCTTTCCATTTAACATTTATGTGTCTCCCAGGACCCATCGAAGGGAAAGTCTGGATCCTCACAAATTTTATAGGATATAAAATAAACAAGCATAGACTTCTCAAATACATCCATAGTATTTGGAACTTTAGTCATCTGGCCAAAGAAAGGTTAAAGGATTCTGCCTTTCAATCCCATTTCTTTGTGGAAGAAAAGTTTCAAGATTATTATTTCCACTGTTCAAAGAATGTTTCAAAGAACGTCTTTTCTGTCAAAGGCCGCAGAAGATGCACCCAGAAAGCCCCACTGGAGACCCAGGAGAAAAAGAACAGAGGAAGGATCCCAAATCACTATCTATTTTACAGTCTGATGAAGACTCTGGCCCAGGCATTGAATGCCGCTTATTCCTCCAGATTGAGGAGGGGAAGGAAGGGGGGAGAAAAGGGGTTGGGGACTCAAAGGCTGCAGCCATGGCAGGTATTGGGGTCCCGATATGGATCCATTAATCTTAGATCCTTTGAAGGAGGAATCCAGAGGAGAAGGAGGGGAACCAACTCAACAGATCTGCCCAATTCAATCACTCAGGGAATAATGGTTCCAAAGAGTAGATACCATGGCATTTTGTTTTTGTTTTTTGTTTTTTGAAATTAATTTTTATTCAACATTTATATCTTTAACATCCTTGTTACATTTTTACAGCTTTCCGATACCAGCATCTGTAATAATATCTATAGATATTCTTGGTATTTATCTTTGTTTTGTTTTTATTTATTTTCAGCCCTGCTACTATTCCCAATTTCTCTATTTCTAGTAGGAATTTTTCTCCTGTTTCCAAAGGATCCTCTAATATAAATGCCATGTCATCTGCAAAGGCCCCTGTTTTGTATTCTTCTCTCTTAATTCTTAACCCTTTTATTTCCTTATTTCCCCTTACCTGTGCCAATAATATTTCCAATGAAAGGATGAATAAGAGGGGGGAAAATAGAGAGCCTTGTCTAAGCCCTTTGTTTATATCGACTTTTTCTGTAAGATCTCCACTGACCTAATTTTTCTGTTTGCTTAGAATAAATTGTCTTCATCATTTCTATAAATTTTTCCCAAATTTCATCCCGATGAATTGATTAATTAAAAACTGCCAATTCAAGTTGTTGAACGCCTTTTGTGCATCTATCATTATTACTGCCAATTGTTTTTTCTGGATGATCCTCATAGTATTCTAGAATCCTTGATATCCTTGTATTGTTCTTAATTTGTCATTTGGGTGAAAACCCGTTTTGATCCCAATGAATTATTTTATTTAATATCTTTTTTAGTCTTTCTCCTATTGTTGCCAGGATTTTATAGTCAGCATTTAACAGTGAGATTGGCCTATAGTTTTGATTGAATTGATTGTCTGTACTTTCCTTTGGAATTAATGCTATCTATGCCTCCATCCATGAATTTGGCTTTTTGGCTTTCTCTAATACCTTGTTATATATATCCAACATAATTTCTTCCAAAACTTCCTGAAATTTTTTATATACTTCTGCTGGAATTCCATCTGTCCCTGGTATTTTGTTATTCTTCTGTTTTTTAATTGCCTCTCTTAACTCTGTTAATGTAATTTCCCATTCAACATTTCCCTATCTTCATCTGTTATACTTGGCAAGTTCCTCTCCTGTCGGTAATTTATAATATTTTTTTCTTTAATGTTTTCTTGACTATACAGTATTTGAAAATAATTTTGAATAATATTTTTCCCCCTCAATTCTATGGAGCAAATTTTCTTGCTCGTCTCGTAAATATTGTACCAATTTTTTAGCTTTTTCTTTTTTCAATTTGTGGGTGAGCCATCTCCCTGGTTTATTTGCTGATTCAAAATAATTTTGTTTTGCCAATTTTATATTCCTTACAATTTCTTCCGGTTCTAGTATATTAATTTTGTTTCATTAACTCCATTTCCTTTCTGATTTCCTTGTTTTGGGGATCTTTCTGAAGTGATCATTCTAATTTTTTCTGCTTCTCCAATGTTGACATTCCTTGTTCCTTCTTCTCTTTGTTTCTCCTCGTCATATACGGAACAGTTCTCCCCCTTATTCATCACCTTCAAGTTTCCTAGGAAAGATTAAAAAGGGTTAAAAACTATTTCAGTATCATTTCGAAGACAGTTTTTCTCCACTTATTATCCAGGCCTCAGGTTTCTAATCACATCACAGAATTGTTTGTGAGTCCTTGACTGAAATCCAGTGATATCACCAGAGTTCCCATGATCTCTTTAGGAAGTGTAATGATGTGTGAGAATGACTTTTGGGATGAGGGGAAGAGAGGCTGCCTAGGGAAGGATCAGAGAAGAGGGGAGAATCCTGCAGCTGCATAATGGGAGAGAAAGAAACTCAGGAAGGATCCTGGCTAAATTTTCAGGCTGAGAAAAGAGTTGGTGGGACATTTGTTCTTTCAGATTTGCAAAATGTTGTTAATTTCGCATTACAATCGAGTAGAATTAGCACATCTGGAGATGTTTTCCATCAGGATGACCAGGGAGAAGATTAGCCTGACAACTTTCTTCTTGATCAACCCATGCTTTCTGGGAATCAACCTCTTGTTTTCAAAGAGTTTATGAATCACCTTTTTTTTTTCCTCTGTTCATTTTATTTTCATCTGCTCCGGAATGTTCCCTATATTTGACCAATTGTATCAATTATATACTTTTTAATATTTTGTCAGTAAATGATTGAAAAAACTTTCTCAAACTTTCTTGTTCACTTATGAAGATGATGGCAGTATTTGTATCCTAATTAAGCATATTTGGAGACAATTGTAGAAGAAAGATTCAGTGTGGGATAAGAAAGAAAGTTCTCTGTTTTTCAAATTCCTGGATGTTCCCATTCTAGTTTCATCCCTTTCTGGAGAAGAATGAATTTTGGAATATTTCTGAGAGGAAACTGTACTTGGACCAAAATGGAGAGATAACAGCTGATCTGGGCATTGAGAGCTTCTTGGTTCTCCCCAAGAGAGATTTCAGGAGTGAGATTCTGGCGTATTTTGAAAGACAGAGACTTTCTATCAGCCAAGATGCTCTTTCACGCCTAAAGTTGCTCAATAAGGTGAGAGACATTTTGGTGTCTTTTTTCTGTATTCCAAAGGTCCCATTTCAAGTGGGCAAAGCCTAGAGTCTCCAGGGTGGTTGGCCTCCCATGCCAGATGGTGTCATCTAATGGAAGTTCTTCAACAGACGGGACCTAAGTGGAGTGGCTTTGCCATGTTTTATGGAAACCTTCCAAGATCTTACTGGTCAGAGGTTTCTTTCTTCATCACAGTTTAATTTAATATTAAAAAACCTAATAGAATAAAATTCCCTAAACTTTGACAGTAAATTTTATTATTAGTTTTAATAAGAATATATCATCATATTTAAATGTTTTTTTCAATTCCACCCCTTTAGACTACATTAAATAGAAACCTACTTTATTGTAATGTTAAATTCTGAAAGCAAAAGGGAGGAACTAAAGGAAGAACCTGCCAGGGTCTCATCTCCATGTCTAATGTCTATTTCTCCTCCCATTTTCCTTGGATGAGAATCCTAACACCTTTTCTTTGGCCTTCCTTTTCTTCTGCTCAGTCCCTGCCTCAGTCCAAATGTGTGGAAAGTTGCCATCCTGGATTTGTCAAGAGGGCTCGAGAAGGAGAGCCAGTTTGCTGCTACGACTGCGTTCCTTGTCCGGAGGAGACCTTCTCCACTCAGGAAGGTGGGTCACACGGAGGAAAATGGGAGGCTTTGTGGAACTGGATCCATCCAGAACCTTTTCATGAAACTGCAAGTTAAAAGACAGATCAAAGCTCACATAGTTTTTTTTTCATTTTTAACCTGCACAATTTCTTACGTAAAAGGAAGTAAGTCAAAAAGACTTGGAAGGAGGGGCTGGGAAGAGATGGGAGGATGGAGTGGCAGACTGGGCAAGCTTTACTAACAGCAGAGGAAATTTCTCTTCTGCTTTTTAGTTTGGATATGTGCTGCTAAGTTTACCTTTCTAGGAACATCTGAGATCTTTGAGACTAGATGAATTGTTTCAGGTCCACCTTCTGAAAGACCTTGCAATTCATTGTTTATTGGCCTCCCTTGAGGATCACTGTGAAGGTGTCACTGGGCCATAATCTGGTGTTGTGGATAGTTAAGGTGGGAACTCATTACACAAATTGTCTGCCATATAGATCAATCAATCAATCAATCAATCAATCAGAATAGAGTAGAAGGAACTTTGGAGGTATTCTAGTCCAGTCCTCTGTTTAAGCAGGAGACCCTATACCATTTATTTATTTATTTATTTATTTATTTATTTATTTATTTATTTGTTTGTTTGTTTGTTTGTTTGTTTGTTCGATGTATATGCCGCCCTTCTCTGGAGACTCAGGGTGGCTTACAATGCGTTAAGCAATAACCTTCATACTTTTGTATATACCTGCTTAGTAGGGCTTTGCCCCCCCCCCCCCCAAGCAGTATTCTTTTTTATACAAAGTCAGCTTATTGCCCCCACAATCCGGGTCCTCATTTTATTTAAACTTCGAAAGGATGGAAGGCTGAGTCAACCTTGAGCCTGGTGAGATTTGAACTTGCAGTAATTGCAGGCAGCTGGTGTTACTTAATCGCACATTAGTTTGCTGTGCCACCAGGCTCACATTTCAAATAAGTGACTGTCCAGTCTCTTAAAAACCTCCAATGTTGAAGCACCCACAGCGTCTGGAGGCCAGCTCTTCCCACTGGTTAATTGCTCTCCTTAATTCCAGGTTGCTTCCAGATGTTACAAGATACTGTAGGTATCCTCCAAGTCCGGGATATTAACTGCCATGTGGCAGGACTCAGGATGTTTGTCTAAAAGGATTATATGATTCATTATTTACCTCTAATAATGTAGGTTCCTATGAAAATTCTACACAATACACAGGAAATAATTAACATCCTAGGACTTCCCTCAACTTCATATACCTAGCTACATTTTTTAAGAAAAAAAATATCCTTCTTATGCTCTTTTTAATGAAATAGTTAAAAAATGCTTCTTGGAAAATACCGGTGGTATCAGATATTATCTAAAAAGGTTTTTCTTGCAAAAGAAAAGGAGAGACTATTAAAGATATTTTGGTTTTTTGCTTTCTCAGATGCAGAAAAATGCACCAAGTGTCCAGATGATAAATACACAAATGAGGACAGAGTCCAATGTATACCCAAAGTCATAACCTTTCTGTCATATGAAGAAGTTCTGGGCATCATCCTGGTCTCTTTTGCTCTACTCTTGTTCCTAAATTCAGGCCTTGTTTTAATCATCTTTATTAGACACCGAGAAACTCCCCTTGTCAAAGCCAACAACCGGGACCTCTCCTACATCCTCCTGGTCTCCCTCCTGCTTTGCTTCTTGTCTCCTTCTCTCTTCATTGGTCAACCAAGGAAAGCCACCTGCCTTCTCCGACAAACGGTTTTCAGCATCGTCTTCTCAGTTGCTGTTTCTTCTCTCTTGGCCAAAACCATCACGGTGGTGCTGGCTTTCCTGGCTACAAAACCAGGAAACCGAGTGAAGAGATGGTTGGGGAAGAGCTTGGCCAACTCCATCATCCTTTCTTCTTCTGCCATCGAAGTTATTATCTGCTCAACCTGGCTGGGAGTTTCTCCCCCCTTCCCTGACTCTGACCTCCACTCCCAGCCTGGAGAGATCATCCTGCAATGCAATGAAGGGGCCGTTGTCATGTTCTACGTCACCCTCAGCTACATGGGCTTCCTGGCTGCCATCTGTTTCACGGTGGCTTTCCTGGCCAGGAACCTGCCTGGGGCCTTCAACGAAGCCATGCTGATCACCTTCAGCATGCTGGTCTTCTGCAGTGTCTGGGTGACTTTTGTGCCCACCTACCTGAGCACCAAAGGGAAATCCATGGTGGCTGTGCAGGTCTTCTCCATCCTGGCTTCCAGTGCTGGTCTGCTGGGCTGCATCTTCCTCCCCAAGTGCTACATTATCCTTCTGAGGCCAGACCTCAACACAAAGGAGCATCTCACAGCCAGAACAAATGTAATAACATGAGATATAATACCATTATGATATTGGAAGAATTATTAAAGTTTCTTTTATTTGAAAGAAGATATTCTTTCCATTTAGATAGTATGCAGGAGTCAAAGAAAATCATATGTATATGTTTCAAATTAGGAAATTATTGAATTCTTCACAAAGGAGCAGGTAACAGATAGAAGAAATATGTAAATGTGAGGAATTTCAACTTTTAACATTTTCCACAGTCCAAACATTGAAAATGGTCCAAGCTCTTCTCCATGCATGAGTGGGCCAATTATTTTTCTTGAAATATATAAATGGTGCATGGAAATTGTGAGGAGACAAATTTCTTGGAGAAATGAGAGCATGTTAGCAAGACAGAAATATAGAAGGAATGTATGGAGCAACATTGATGCCCTCATTTCTCCCAAACTGCTGTGGCAACGCAACTGAGATGTTTCTTTTTGTTTACACAATAACTCTTTCTTGAGGGTAGCAACAATACAAGGCTGGGGAGGTAACTTGAGTCTTGCTAATTCTGAATATTCATGTTTACATCATCTATTAAATGAAATATGCATATGTATGATTATCATTTTCTCCTCCTTTCCTGAAATGTATAAAGATGAGTGCATCCTTTTGTCTGTAAACATTTCCTTCCACTATTTTATGGGGGGAAATTCCTCCAATGGACGCTAAATAAATAACAACTGCAGTGAGCCTGGATTATTGGAGGTTTTGGGTCCTGTGTTTCTTTCCACAGAAACTGGTGTCAGAAGTGGGATTCACAATCTTCCATCTGCTACCAGGGACAACAGATGGGGCAGCCCTTTAGGGTGAGTGTTGGGAGATTGAACCCACTGCCACATACAGGCACCATGTCTAACTGTCAATCATCGCTGGGGAGGTTTGTGGGTTGTTTGTGGTCCCTTCCATCCCAATTCTTAGCTGTTCAGCCGAGTATTGGGAATTTGGCTTTGCAGAGTGAGAGGGACCCTCTGTGTGGAAGAATGGAGACTGACCCAGAGGCTCTGTGCAAACTCCCTTTTTCCTCTTGTCTGAATGGAGGAATTCAGCTGATCCCAGTCAGGGAGGGAAGTGGATGATGGGGCTCCAGCAGACTCTGATGGGGAAGGAATCTTTCCCAAAGAAACAGAGAAACCTGCTGTGTCTCAGGGCTGGGAGGGGGTCCGATGCCCCCACTGGTGCCCCCAAAGGCTGAAAAAAAGGGAGCGAGTGAAATTGGAAGGGATGATTTTTAAAAAACCCTCTTCCTCCTTGTGAGAAGAGAAACTCCTATACCTGCACAAGGTTAGGACAGATTCCAGGCAAACAGAAGTAGGAAAGACAGTTTTAATTTTAGTTATATTTTTCCCCAGTGTTTTATTATTTTTACAAATAACTAAAGGAGGTGAACATGTCCAACTTTTCTTCTTCCTTCTCTTTTCCCCACAACAATCACCCCATGAGGTGGGCTTGTCTGAAAGAGAGTCTCTGTCCTGAGGTCAGCAAACAGGCTTTCAGGGCTAAGGCAGGACTTGAACTCAGGATCTCCTGCTTCCTAGCCTGATGCCTTAACTATTGTGAGTGTTAAGGCAGGGCAGATTTTGGGCAAAGGCCCTGCTGGTCCCCACTGCCTCCTCGTCTTCCAGCAGAACCTCAAGTCCCCCCCCCTGGGTCTTTCTGGGGTAGAGCAGCCCCATCCGAGAGCAAAGGAGAGAAACTGCTGGACACAGAGAGCCCCTCCCCCCATCACAGCCCCTCCCTCTTGCCAGGGTTCAGCTGAGACTCACTGCCTGTGGGGGGCAGCAGAGAGTCTGGCCCTGAAGTCCTAGCTGGGCCCTGGGAATGGAAATCGGGGCCTCCAGGTGATTGGCTCAAAGCCCCCAGCTACCTTCGCCTAAGGCAGGACTAGAACTCAGAGTCACTTACTGATTGGTTCAAAGTCACTAAAGCCCCACCTTTTCTTGATAGGTTGCAAGATAGGTTGGCCACTGCCTTCTCCTCAACCTACCCCTGGCATTTCCTGGTGGTCTCCCAACCCTGCTTAAATCCAGCCCTGCTTAAGCTTTTCCAAATCATCCTACAGGTAGTCCTCGACTTACGACCAGAATTGGGACCAGAAATGCTAGGCGGTTGCGGGGCTTCCGGTTTCGCTCTCTTCGGCGCTGGGCGGATCGTTTGATCGTCCGCCGCCCCCGCCGCCTGTAGAGCCGCTTTATATCGTCAAAAGCGGCTTGGAACGCTCCCCCTTTGTAGTAAGGGGGTGCGAGAGTGGGCAGCAGAGGTTGAGCCCCAGAAGTGCTGCCAGGGTGGTCTCTAAGCCCTGGTAAGCGCTTCTGTTGAGGCTCCCTAAAGCTGCTGAAGCTCCGAGCGGCGTGGGACTTCTGCTTGTCAGAACAAGCTGAAGAGGAAGCGGAACGAATGAAGCTAATTCCTAACTGAAAAACTACTAGCTTGGTGAGATCTTCTGATAAATATAAAGTTTTTGATGAACTTTCTTTAAAGTTTGGAAAGCAAGCTGTTTGAAGTTAAAGTGT
Organism: Coluber constrictor foxii; assembly: GCA_038048745.1. Lineage (NCBI taxonomy): Eukaryota > Metazoa > Chordata > Lepidosauria > Squamata > Colubridae > Coluber > Coluber constrictor. The sequence goes on along the minus strand of JAWJVD010000119.1, from coordinate 1,329,621 downwards.
GTGAAAATGGCGGCTGATTAATAGCAGAGTCAGTGAAAGCGGAAGGAGAAAGTGTGATAAAAAAGCGAAAGTGCTTCTGGCTGTAATTGGACTTTGTTTATTCACAAATTCTACGAGCTCTTTACAATAATAATTTCTTAAAGTACTTTTTCTTTATAAATTTATAACTTTATAAAAGTTAATGGAACTTGCTCCTCTTTTGTAAACCTGGGGAGATCAAGGAAAGGAGGAAGATTTTTTTCTTTCCTGTCTGGATTTAAGCTCTGTTCAGGCATGACTTCAAAGAGAGCAGGGGGGGATTCCCCCACACACCAAACAAAGGAAAAGCCAGTATCAGCTTCAAAGCAGTTAAAACAGACACAGGATTGTGAGACAGAAGATTTGAAAGCATTTATACATAAATATATGGGAGAACTCTCTGGCCAAATGAATAAATTGGATGAAAGGCTGACCAAAAATCAAAAAGAAATGAAAACAGTGGTGGGGGAAGTTAAGGAGCTAGTGGAAGAAAAAACTGAAGAATTACAGCAGAGTGTAACCAAAGTAGCCACGGTTCTTACTGATGCTTTACTGGTGATTGAGAAAAAAGTGGAGGATTTAAATCTTGAAGTTGAAGCAAACAAAAAGGAAGTAAAAGAGCAGATGTTTAAGGTGGGGGTGCAGAGTCAGCGGTTTGAAGAGGAGATTACCATGCTACAGTTACGAAATATGGAATTTGCTTTAAGACTAAGGGGCCTAAGAGAAAATAATCGTGAAAACCTGAGAGCAACCTGTGTGGAGGTGTTGGCGAAGCTTTTGAAAGTTGAACCAGAGGTGGTGGATAATAGAATAGACAAGCTGTACAGAGCCAACTCACGTATCGCAAAACAGAGAAATTTGCCAAGAGATGTTGTAATTTACTTTACTGAGAGGAAACTGAGAAATGACATTTTGCAATACTCTTTTCAGTCCACGCTTCTACATGGTGGCAACCAAATTGGGGTCTTTAAAGAATTACCACCAAAGATGTTAAGAGACCGGAAAGACTTTGGCTTCCTCGTGAATGAGTTGAAACGGCGTCAGATTCCATTTAGGTGGGATGTCCCTGTTGGTATTGTTTTAAGATTTGAAGATGTGAGATATCGTATCAACTCGGTGGAGAAGGCGGAACAGTTTTATAACAATGTGTTGAAAAAAGTTCCTTCACCACGTTCTTCTACACTTATACCTATTGAAGATATCTCGGTCGAGCAGGTTTTTCAACAGGGACTGCTAAAGGAAGGTCAAGAAGCCCCAAGGGAGGAAATTATAGGTGCAGTAGGAGGTGTCTCAGAAGACTCATTAATAGATATTACTGAGGTGAAGCCAAAGCAATCCAGAGCTACAAGAGAGGTGGAACCGGATTTGGATTTACTGATGCAAGAACCCAAGGACCAACGTATAACCAGAGCGGCAGGGAAGCAACGATTGGAAACATGTCAGGAGAAGATACCACAGGAGGAGAAGGCAGCGAATGGGAAAAAGTTATACTCAGAAGCTGTGGGAGGAGCAAGACCGAAGACGTCAGCGGTGGCCGGGACTCTTCGCGAATTGCTTCAAGAGCTTCAACCATCGTCAAAATGATACTTAAAATTTTATCTTGGAATGTGAATGGCTTGAATTCACCGCAGAAAAGACGAAAGATATTTCATTATTTAAAACAATATAATAATGATGTTGTCTGCTTACAGGAAACTCATATAAGAACCCAGGACCAGAAGCTTTTAATTTCAAAAATTGGACTACAATTTATATCTTCTAGTAGGGCTAAAAGAAATGGACTTGTTTTTTATATTGCTAAAAGAATACCAGCTAAACTTATAGAAGCGGATGATGAGGGGAGATTTATTGCTGTTGTTATAACTGTACAGAATGCTGAAGTGCTTCTAATTGGCATCTATGCCCCGAACCAGCAACAGGAAAGTTTCTATAAAATGTTGAATGAGAAAATTTTGCAGTGGAATTACAAATCTTTCTTGATTATGGGAGACTGGAACGGGGTGATTGATGCAACATTGGACAAAAAGACATCTGCCAAGAAAGGGAACAAGCTACCACAGACCTTTTTTGCTATGAAAGAAGAATTAGAGCTGAAGGATGTTTGGAGAATTCATCATCCAGATGAATTGGATTTTACTTTTTTTTCAGATAGACACAAATCTTTTTCGAGAATTGATTTTATGCTGGTTTCTACTGATCTACTTAATGTAGTGACAAAAACAAAAATTCTTCCTAGAACCTTAACAGATCATAGTCCAGTCTGGATTGAGATGAACCCAGGCAAGAGAGAAAGGAGATCATGGCGCATGAATGAGAACATCTTCAGACATGAAAAGTACATCAAGGAGCTTAAGGAACAAATTAAAGAATTTTTCCATATTAATTTGAATAAAGGTACACCCATTGAGATAGTTTGGGATGCTTGCAAGGCCTATATGAGGGGTGTACTGATACATATGAACTCTAGACATAAAAAAATTCGACAGAAGTCGAGATTGGATTTGGAGACGGAGATAAAGGATAAAGAACAATTGCTCATTATGAACCCGACTGATGAAAAGGTATTGTTAACTATAAAACTCTTGAAAGACCAATTCCAAATGCTGATGGCTGAACAAACAGCAACCAATCTGCAGTATGCCAAACATAATACTTTTTGCAATGCTAATAAACCTGGCAGATGGCTGGCCTATACTTTGAGGAAACAGCAAAATTCTCGTATGATAAATGCTATTGAGTATAAAGGGAAACGAATACATCAGCAAAACTTAATACATCAAGCCTTTTTAACTTTTTACTCGAAATTGTATCAAGCTGATAAAGTTAAAGAAGCTCTTATCGATGAATATTTGCAGAAGAAGAGAGTTACAAAAATTTCTAGTACACAAAGTGATAGACTGGAGCGACCTATAACATCGGAAGAGATTTTATACGCAATAAAACAATTGAAATTATCTAAAGCTCCTGGGACAGATGGCTTGACAGCAGTTTTTTACAAGACTTTGCAAGAGGAACTGATAGAGCCTCTTAAAGATTTGTTTCGTAATATTCAACAGGGGGGAAAAATACCTCCCTCATGGAAGACGGCTTTCATATCATTGATACCTAAAGAAGAAGACTCTGCTAAACCGGAAAATTTTAGACCAATATCTCTCCTGAATACGGACTATAAAATTTTTGCTAAAGTATTAGCCAACAGATTGATGCCAGTTATTCAAGATGTGATTCATGAAGACCAAGCTGGTTTTATAGAAGGCAGATACATGAAGGACAATGTCAGGCAACTCATAGATTTGTTGGAATATCTTGATGAAAAGAAACAGATCTCTGCGGTGCTGGTGTTTTTGGATGCGGAGAAAGCCTTTGATCGAGTCAACTGGGACTCTCTAAAAAAGATCTTGCACAAGATGAATTTTGGAGATCAGTTTATAAAAGCAATTTCGGCAATTTATCAAGAACAGACAGCACAGATTATTATTAATGGCAGCCTGACTACTAATTTTAATATACAGAAAGGGACAAGACAAGGCTGTCCATTATCTCCACTGTTGTTTATTTTGACGCTAGAAGTGCTGTTAAATGCTCTACGGGACTCGGACAAAATGAGTGGTATAGTTGTAAGGCAAATAGACTACAGAACAAAGGCATTTGCAGATGATCTGATTGTTACCCTAACACGACCTTTGGAATCCATCATACAGATGAAAAACATTATAGAGGAATACGGTCTGGTTTCGGGTTTTAGCCTGAACCAGAAAAAGACTAAGATGATAGTCAAAAATATGTTGGAACCACAAAGGAAAGAGCTTGAAAGGGTGGCAGGCTTTGAAATAGCTACAAAGGTGAAATATTTAGGGGTTCAAGTTGCAGCATCCAATAAAAAACTTTTTCAAAATAATTATGAAGAACTCTGGCATAAGATTCAAAAAGATCTTGATACATGGAAAAAACTGCAACTTTCTCTGCTTGGTAGAATAGCAGCAGTGAAGATGAATGTTCTACCTAGATTTTTATTTCTGTTTCAAATGATTCCGGTGCTTAAAAATGATAAATATTTGATGGACTGGCAAGCAGGCCTAAATAAATTTATTTGGAGTGGGAAAAAACCAAGAGTTAAATTTAAGATTATGCAAGATGCACGTGAACGTGGTGGCCTTAAAGTTCCAAATCTACGTTTATATTATGAAGCAGCAGCATTGATACAAGTTGGAGATTGGATTGGAACAACCAAAAGAGAGATTTTGAATATAGAAGGCCATGATTTGCAATTTGGATGGCATGCATATCTATTTTATGAAGATAAGAGAGACAGTCTATTTAATAGACATACTTTAAGATACGCTTTGCTGAGAGTTTGGAAGAAGCACCAGCTTCAATTGGATTACAAAATACCTTTGTGGTTGGATCTTGGGCATATTTTGCCAAAAATAAAGTCACTCGGGGGGTTGTTGTACAAAGAGATACTTTATATTGATGGGGGCAGTTGGAGTTTGAAGTCTTGGAATACCCTGTTGGAAGACGGAGTCAATATAAATTGGTTGCAGTACTTTCAACTTCAAGCGAGATGGAGAGAAGACCAGAAAATTGGACTAATGCTACATGAAGAGGATTTGGTGACTCAGATAAAATGTAAAGGACCGATGCATATTAAACGATTGTACAATTTATTGTTGGAGAGAGACTCAGAGGGGGAGTTAGTTAAAGATTGTATGATTAAATGGGCACAGAATTTTGACCAACCAGTAATGTTAGAAACATGGGAAAAGATTTGGGTCCAGAATGTTAAATTTACGCAAGCACAAAATCTAAGGGAAAATTTTTACAAAATGTTTTATAGATGGCATCTAGATCCCAAAAAATTATCACGTATGTATCCAAATGTTCAGCCTAAATGTTGGAGGTGTGATTGTTTGGATGCAACATATTTTCATATTTGGTGGACATGCAGGAAGTTGAAACCATTTTGGATTAAACTTTGGTGGGTGATGCAGAATATTTTGAAGAAGAAGTTAGAATTTTCTCCTCAGTTTTTTTTGTTGGGAATAATCAAGGGTTTTTCAGCAAGTGATACTAGATTAATATTGTATATGATTTCTGCAGCTAGACTACTGATAGGCCAATATTGGAAGAAAGACCAAGTGCCCACCATAGAGGAATGGATACTGAAGATGTCTAATCTGGCAGAGATGGCAAAAATTTCTGCATACCTAAAGGAAAGGACCCATGAAGTTTTTGTTAAGGAATGGAGGAAATGGGTTGATTATATGAAAGGGAAATACCAAAGCAAGAAATTTCAATTAGTGCTCAGTTGAGTTGAATTAGAACTAGAATGTACTTAAGTAAATGTATGGATAGTTACATGGTCTATTATTATTATTAAACTGAAGAATCTATAATTGATGTTCAAGATTTAAGGTTACTGAACGTTGGTATATTTAAATAACTATATGAGTATATAAATGAGGTATAGATAAAATTTTAAAGAGAATGTATTAAGCTTAATTTGAGATGTTTAGATTGTTAAGTATGTGTAATGTTAGCGAAGTGTTAATAGCTAATTTCTTATTTAAAGGGATCTCGCCTTTAAAGAATGTGGAATATGTTAAGATTAATGTTTGCCAAATAGCGGAAGTCAAGGGAGGGGGGAGGGATAGAAGGGATAGGGTGGGGGGTGGGATAGGGAGGGGGAAGGGGGGGTTTTATATTATAAAATGTAATGTAAAACTTTTTCAATAAAAAAAAAAGAAATGCTAGGCGGTTGCTAAGTGAGTTGTGCTGAATTTTATGATGTTTATTGCCACCGTTAAGCGAATTAGTGGGGTTGTTGAGTGAATCCTGCAGTCATGAAACAAACACCATTTTGCCCTGACTTTACTTTTGTAATAGTAACATCGTGACTCTGTGTCCAAGGGGATGCTGCACTAGTCATAAGTGTGAGGACGCATCATAGATGGCTTTTTTTAAATGGCCGTGGAACTTGGAATTGTTGCCAAATGAATGGCTATAAATCGAGGACTGTTTGGGACTGTACAAAATTGGATCCGTTGTTTCTTCAGGCACCTTCTCACAAGGCCTTTTCAAATGAATCCCATCTGATCTTTTATGCCTATTTCCCTTTCACCTCTCCTTCATCATCTGGGCATGAAGAGGAAAACCTGGATACCCTGGATCTCTAATACCAGATTCCAGATCCAAGGGTCAACTTTCCCCATCTGGACTCCACCCCCACAGAAGGGGCAGATTCTGGGGCTGCCCGATCTCCCCAGGCGACCGATGATTCCCCCTTCAGAAGGAGCCGCTCTGGCTGAAGCGAATTGGGGGCTCAATCCCCTTCAGGATTGGCTCATCCATGAATAAGCCATGCCCCCAGGTGAAGGCAGCTGGCTGGTGGCTATTCAGAGCCTTGGCTTGTGACGTCAGAGGCTCCTCCCGAGCTCATTGGCTGGAGCTCACCATGGCAACCTCCAGCATCCTTGGGGAGTCTGGACCACATCATGGAGGCTCTGCTCAGCATCCCTGGAAAGTGGCTCGATTGGATGGCAGCACTGGGGGCATCGCAGGGCCTCCCTCGCCTGGGCTCCTCAGGAGGGAGAGACCCTCCCCTTTAAGGCAGAATTAAGGGGGGGGGAGATGAGTGAAATGGGGTCCAACCAAACATGACAGACGTGCTGATACCTGCCGTGTCTGCAGCCTCCATCCCTGTCACCAAACTCCTCATCCACCATCTCGAAGGTCCTGGTCTCGGGAAAGGCGCTGGGGCCAGGCGGCTGGGGGGCAGCGATAGGAACTAGGGAAAAAATTGGCTTCTGGATGTCCCAGTTGGAGAGGCATTGAGACCCCAAAGCTGGAAACTGAGCTGGGGAAATTAACCTAAAAGGGATTTCATTGGCCAGATGTAGTTATTTCCCAAACAAACTCAGCCTGGTGCTGGACTTTATATAGTTTTATTTTTTATTGCTTAGACTTTTATCCACCTTTATTGTTTCTCTAAATAGCTCAAGGCATGAACATACTGAAGATGCCTTCGCCCTCACAACAAGCTTGTGAGGTAGGCTACAGCTGAGAGGGAAGGAGTGGCCCAAGGTGACCCTCCAGGCTTTCGTGCCCTGGATGGGACTGGTGAGTACTTGGAGGGGGGGGCTCTTTCCTAATCCGAATGGTCACCTCCTTCTTTCCCTGTGATCAGAAGCCCCCTAGCAGTGCCAGAGAAGGCCGAATTGATGGATCGCTGATTCTGACTCCTTTGGAGACTTTTGATAGATGAGATGCCTCGAATTGGAGCCAGAATCAAGTGGGAAGTCAGGACAGTTTGAAGGGAGACCAGTTGTGATGGATTCTGTCAGTGTTTCTCAAACTGGGCCCCTTGAAGGCATCTGCAGACTTAAGGCCGGTTAGCAAAATGTCCCCTGAACTGAGAGAGGAAGTGACTGTGTCTCTCCATTATTCAAACAGGTCAGCACCAGGGAAGAAAAGGTCCTTTCGGGAAGATCCTTCAGGTATCTCTCAGCGAGCAGTGATGGCCTCCATCTCCAGATTAACCAGCTGAGAGATTCCTTTGACTTTCAGATCCAGGAATTCAAGAAAGACAAACAACGGATGGAAGAGCAGCACAGTTGTCTCAAGCAGACTGTGGATCAACTTCAGACCACAACAGAAGACCTGCAGAAAACTCTGCTGGAGAACAAAGGAAGGTTGGACCATGCCAACACTATGATCCACCAGTTAGAACAGGAGAACAAGTCTTTGGTGAAACACACTGAAGAACTCCAGAAAGAAATGTCTGATGTTACTAGCCAAGTGGCCTTCCCCAGACTTGAGAAGGCTGCCTTAGAATTTCTGAGAAACTCCTCAAAGAGGTCTGGAACCTTCTTAAGAACTTAAGAAGCGGCTCTAGAGTCTTCAGCATGAACTGGCTGAGAGGGACCAAAGTTACACCTTGTGGAGAAAAGCCACTCCATCCAACCAAAGCAAAAAGTCACCCCTCTTCACCTCCCTGCAGAGTTCTGCATTCTTCTTTGAAAGCTGGGCATTTTGACGGAGGAGCTCCTCATTCAGGGAGAACGACTTGAGCTTTCTGCAGCTGTAAATAGGAAAACCAGAGAGAAATTAGACCCTTAAGTTTTTTACTTGACTTATCAAACATTTTCTTCCATTGAAAAATACTAAAAATACCTTTATGTTTGTGTCAGTGTATAACTTCAATGTTGCTGTTTCTACCAACAATCCTTTCACCGTTTATTGGGTCTTTTAGAAAGGCTCCGTAAAAATGGCCAATGGGTAGAGTTTGAGGGACTTTAGATACACCTCCAGGGTATCTTAAGGGATTTAATTAGTGACTTAGATATTAAGGTTTAATGTGTTGATAAGAGTTGTTTATAAGAGTTGGATTACTTAAGTTTTTACTTCAGTATTTATCAAAGAAAGTCTACACACCCCTATTAAAATGCCAGGTTTTGGAAATGTAAAATAAAAAATCAGACCAAGATAAATCACTTCAGAGTACTTCCTCCTTTAACGTAACATATAAGATGTACAATTCAAATCAAAAAACAAACTGAAATCTTTGAAGGGAAAAGATTTATGCTCTCATAAAATTCAAAGGAGTTTCAACAAAGGATTCATTTAAAAAATAAATGTTATATTTTATATTCTTTAGATAAAATGTAGATTTACTTGCCACTTTCTCCCTCGGATTCCTCAGCAGTCGCCCCCCAGATGTTGCAGGAGTCTGTAAAAGTTAAAATAACAGCCGTGAAATCTAAATATCATCAGAGGCTTTGAGAAGCATTTTTTCTACAAGCTCTTCATAAAGGAGCAGCTGACAGCCAGAACTAATGTAAAAACATGAGGTCTAACACAAATGTGATATTGGAAGAATTTTTAAGTTTCTTTTATTTGAAAGGAGATATTCTTTCCATATAGATAGAATGCAGGAGTCAAAGAAAATCATATGTATATGTTTCAAATTTGGAAATTTTTAAATTCTTCGCTAAGGAGGAGCCAGAAGAAATGTGTAAATGTGAGACTGAGGAATTTCAACTTTTAACATTTTCCACAGTCCAAACATAGAAAATGATCCAAGCTCTTCTCCATGCATGAGTGGGCCAACTATTTTTCTTGAAATAAATAAAGGGTGTATGGAAGTTTGTGAGGAGACAAATTTCTTGGAGAAATGGGAGCATGTTGGCAAGACAGAAATACAGAAGGAATGTATGGAGCAACGTTGATGCCCTCATTTCTCAGTACATTTCACTCAAACTGCTGTGGCAACGCAACTGAGATGTTTTTTTTTATTTTTATTTTTTTAATTCTTTTCTTTCTTTCTTTTCTCTTCCTCTCAATTTAGAATTGAATATATAATAGTATTTGCTTTTCTTGTCGTTATAAATTCTTGCTGTTTTCTTTTTTTTTAAGAAATGTGTAGCGGAAGTCAGGGGGGTGGGATGGGGAGGGAGGGGGTTGGGTTGGGGGGAGGTTGGGGGGGATGGGAGGGTGGGGGGATGGGAGGGTGGGGGTGGGGGAGGGGTGAAAAAGGGGGAAAAATTTTGTGTTGTAAAACTTTTTCAATAAAAAAAAAAAGAGATATACGCTTACAGAGAAGGTTGCTCGGAAGACAGAATCTGACCCTATCCATCGCCCTCGATGAGGTCAGGGCGCACGAGTCATCTACCAAGGCTGAGGAGACGCTACAATGACTGGCTAATCTGAAGGAAACCCTGAGGTTGGCGCTGGTACACCAAGGAGCTACCCAGTCCAGCAGTGAGGAAGAGTTGGAAGAGGACATCTTCCAAACAGAGAGACAGACATGGGACCAGAAAGAGTGACATGGAAGCTGTTCGAGCTGCGGAGGAGCATACCCAAGGCAAACCTGTAGGTTCAGGGATGCCATCTGCTGGCGTTGCGAGGAGAAGGGGTGTTTGGTGAGAGTGTGCAGGGCAAGCCTACCGGTCAGGTGTTAATCCCAGTGATCACGCCAAGTGGGAGACCCCGGTCAAATCAGATGGGTCTGTGCGGATATGCACAGACTACAAATGTACCTTAAATAAGGCTCTTCAGCAGAGCGCTTATCCTGTCCCAATTGTGCTTCACTTACTCCATTTGCTGGGCCCTGGCAAGATCTTCACTAAACTCGACCTTGTGCAGGCGTGCCAGCAACTACTGGTAGATGACGCTACCACAGAAGCATAGACTATAGTCACCCACAGAGATGCATTCAAGTGCACCAGACCAGTCAGCATAGCCCCCAGACTTTTTCAAAGTACTATGTAGCATCTGTTACAGGGTCTACCTGGGGTGATACCCTACTTTGATGATGTCCTCATTAGCACAACAGACAAAAAACAGCTAGGGGACAGACTCAGGCGGGTTTTGGCCAAATTCAGAGAGACCAGACTTTGCGTAAAACGGAATAAGTGCATGACTGCTGTCCACTCTGTGGAATTTATGGGGTACCAGGTGGTTGGGTCAGGAATACACCCCACTGAGAGCAAGATAAGGGCCATCCAGAATGCACCCACACCCAAGAACAAATCGGAGCTACAGGCTTTCTTGGGTCTCCTAAACTTTTATGCCATATTTCTTCGAGACAAGGCAACGGTCGCTGAGCCACTACACAGGTTACTAGCCAAAAATGCACCTTGGGTCTGGGGGAAGGATGAAACTGCTGCATTCAACAGAGTGAAATAACTTTTATCAGAGGACAGTTTCCTAATTCAGTACAATGCGATGCTACCGCTTGTACTTGTCTACAATGCATCCCCTTTTGGAGTGGGAATTGTCAAGAGCCATAGACTGCCGAACGGCCTAGAGGCGCCCATTGCCTAGTACTCACGAACTCTTTCCAGCACAGAATGAAATTACAGCCAGCTGGACAGAGAAGCCCTTGCAGCCATGTCGGGGATCAAGAAATTTCACGAGTATCTATTCGGCCAACATTTCAAATTGGTTACGGACCATCGGCCACTTTTGGGCCTCCTGGCTCAGGATCAGTCCACCCCCGCTGCCTTGTCTCCACGCATGACACAGTGGACTATCTTCCTGGTGGCTTACTCCTACCAACTTGTCCACTGAACGGGACTGAGTTTGGGCCATGCTGACACCCTCAGCCATTTCCCGCTACCAGACCTGTTAGAAGACCTGACCCTGGAAGCACCAGTTCTCCTCATTGATGTTTTGGACTCAGGGCCACTCACTTCAATGGAAGTAGTGAGAGCCTCAAATAAAGACCATGTGCTGAGAACTGTCATGAGTTGGGTCACGAGGGGGTGGCCAGCAAAGACTGAGGGCAGGGAATTCAAAGCATTCTTCACAAAGAAAAATGAACTGTCCATGCAAGGGGGTTGCTTGTTATGGGGTGATCATGTCATTGTACCCTTATGCTTAAGGGAAAAAGTGTTAAAAATGTTACATGAAGGGCACCCAGGAATTGTACGAATGAAGGGCCTAGCTAGGAGCTATGTGTGGTGGCCCCAGATGGATAATGACATCACCGAGTGGGTGAGGAAGTGCAACCCTTGTCAGGAATCCAGGCCAGATCCCCCCACTGCACCAGTCAGGGAATTGGAGCATCCCCAGGGCCCCTGGTCATGGATACATGTAGACTTTGCAGGGCCATTCCACGGCCAAACCTTCATGGTGATCGTCAACACCTTTTTGAAGTGGCTTGAGATCATCCTCGTGCAATCCACGACTGCCAAAGCAGTCATCAAGGCACTACGAAAACTCTTTGCCACCCACGGATTGCCTGATACCCTAGTATTGGATAACAAGCCCCAATTCACCGCCACCCAGTTTGAGGGGTACCTGGCAGAGTTAGGCATCCGACACTCGCTCTCTGCCCCATTTCATCCGGCCAATAATGGACTGACCGAAAGATTTGTGAGAACAGCCAAAGAGGCCCTAGGCCGACTGGACGCGGGAGACTGGCAGGCCCAAGTGGACAAATTCCTAGCAGTCCAACATGCTACCCCTTGTATGGCCACGAGGTGAAGTCCAGAAGAACTCTTCATGGGTAGGAAGCTCAGGTGTACCTTGGACCAATTACATCCCAACTATTCCCTGGATAGGTTTAAGAGAACTGATCAGAAGTTACGGGAATTCCAGATAGGGACACCAGTGTTCACGAGGAATTATGCAAAGGGTCCCCTATGGGTGGCCGGGGTGATCTCTGACATCAAGGGTTGAAAGTCATACACAGTGGACATGGGAGATGGAAGGATCTGGCACAGACACATTGATCAACTTAGAAAAAGGTTGGTCAAACAGCCAGAAATATATACAGAAATACCAGGCCCTGACTGCCAACGTTTTCCCACAACAGCTAACTCAAGTCCAAAGAGGTCAGAAGACTTAGCTGCAAACTCCGGGATCCAGCACTGCCCCAGCGAGATGCCACTCCCAGTCTAGGACATTAACACCCCTGAAGAAATCCAGGAGGTTCCATTGGCAGAGCTGGGAGAAACAAAAGGTCCCTCCGATGGGCTCAATGCCACGCCTCAGACTGAACTGCGCAGATCAACTAGAGCCTGGACACGCCCTGGTCACCTGCACGATTTTGTATGTAAATGCATCCGGATAGCCCTTGATCTCCGCACTTTCCACGCCGACCTAAAGACATGGCTCTTTCACCAGTTTCCCTGATCTGTTGTGGTTTTTACTTGGAGTTTTGGGGGATTTTATATTTGGTTTTAATATTATTTAAATAATTGGGTTGTTTTATTATTGTGAGCTGCCCCGAGTCGGGTAAAGGTGACCATTAATCCAGTGCCTACTGTAATTACTGAACAGACCAAGGCTTCTAATGATAAGATACATAAGGTTGACAAAGTATGCATGTGTAAACTTTTACATTTGGATTGTGTTCATATATTACACTGCAGGCTCAGCCATGCCAACTTCCCGGTTATTAGAAAAATGCAAGGTATTTCCGATGGGCTTAAGATAAAGAATTGTAATACCTATTTGGAATGTGCCATCTGTAAGGCAGCAAAATCTAAAACTGCTGCTATACCTAAGGTCTCTTCCCGTCATGCAAGGTATCCTTATCAGCTGGTATACATGGATTTGGTTGGTCCTTTTAGACCCTCCCTTGGCAGGGGGCGTTATTTTTTAACGGTAGCAGATGATTACTCTCGTTATGGCCATGTATTTATTTTAAAGGACAAAACTGAAGTCTTTACCAACTTCAAATATTTTTACAACCAGATCCAAACGCAACACAAGGTGTGCATCGCTCAGGTGCAGAGTGATAGGGGGACTGAGTTTACATCCAAGACTTTTGAAAAGTGGATGAAGGAGAGAGGTATCCTCCATTTTAAATCATCGCCCTGAACTCCATCCGAGAATGGCATTGTAGAAAGAAAAAAATGGCGTACTGCAGAATGTCATGAACTGCCTACTTGCAGATGCTGACATGAGCCAAGTTTTTGGGGCAGAAGCGGTCAAAATGGCTAATTATCTAATCAACAGGATGTGAAGTAGTGCCATTAACCAAACCCCATACTTTCTGGTTCATGGAAGGAAACCTAGCCTCCCACACCTGATAATTTTTGGTTCCTATGCCTGGGTCCATATTCCCAAGCACCTCAGAAGAAATGGGGGCAAGGCATCAAGAAGGCTCAGATTTATAGGTTATGCAACCGGCAGCAAGGCCTCTAGGTTTGTAGACAAAAATAACCTTGTCATTGTCTCTAGATCAGCTTCCTTTGAGGAGGGGTCAAATTGGTCACAAATTCATTCCAATGAACCCGGTTTTTCCCCTATTAGAAGCAACACTGAACAACCAGCACCACCTGAAGAGGATGAACCAATAAACTCCAAACAACAGACCAGCGAAGATCCAGATGGTGATGAATCCCTACCTGGCTCTGACGATTCAGACGAGCAATCCCTTGGTGACTTCACATCTCCTGCCTAAATGACCATATCTTCGCAGCGCCTGGGACAGAGGCCCACCCTATTTTAATTGGAAAGATACCTCCGGCAGCTCCAATTCTGACACCGATGCTCCGGATGACGATGATGATGGTGAGTGGCAATTTCCCAGACGGTCAAAATGCTCCAATAAAGGGGTGTGACCCAAAAGGTTGGACATTGGCTGTGTTGCCTCGGTCAACAGCGTTACCATGGCCCCTAAAACGTACACAGATGTCCTCCAGCTTCCCAAGGAAGAACAGCACAGGTGGAGGGTAGGCAGTGGAGCGGGAAATGGACATTCTCAAAAAATTGAAAGTCTTCATCCCCATGGAAGTCCCCAAAAAGAGGAAAGCAATTGGCATCCATTGGGTCTACAAGGTCAAGCCAATGCCCAACAACAAACTCCTCTATAAGGCCCGGCTGGTAGCACAAGGCTATGCCCAGCGCTACTTGCAGGACTTTGATGAAACATACTCCCCCACCGTGAGAGCGGAAAGTGTGAGGGCTGCTTTGGTCACTGCAGCAGCACATGGGGAACACATTTTTCAATTCGATGTGCAAACTGCTTATTCGCATGCACATCTAAAACTGATTTTTCTCCAGCTGATTAATGTACTACCTTCACAAGGGATACCAAGAGGGGCTGGAGAAAGTCCTAGTGTATGTCAATGACCTTTTATATATAGGGCCTGACAAGGGGGGATGTAATATATTTGCCAGGACCCTACAAAAAAGGTTCACCCTAAAGTCTTTAGGATATTTGGACAAGTACCTAGGCGTACAAATCATCACTACACCAAAAGGTTTTGCTCTCTCCCAAAAGGAGAAGATAGAGGAACTTTTGGTGAAATGTAAAATGGAAGATAGCAAGCCAACTGCTATCCCAATGCAGACCGACTATTATGGATTGGCACACAAAGATAGCCCAGAGTTCCAAAATAATACTCTATTTAGGTCAGTGGTCAGCTCATTATTATATATAGGTAACTGGAGCTGTCCAGATATTGCCCTGGCCGTAAACCTGCTATTCAGACAAGTGGAACATCCTACCCAGTTCCACTGGTTGGCCATTAAAAAGCTATTAAGGTATCTCAAGACCACAGCAGATTACGTGCTTCGCTTGGAACCTGAGAATAGAGACAAGGCCCAATTAAAATGCTTCGTGGATGCGGACTGGGCCGGAGATACTAAGACATGTAGGAGTACTTTGGGCTTCTTGGTACTGTTAAATGGGGCACCCATCCATTGGCATGTGGGGCAACAGAAATTTGTTTCGTGCTTCACCGCTGAGGCCGAATTTGCATGCCTATCAGAGGCAGAGAACGATCTGATATGGTTTGATGCTTTAGTTTCTAGCATCTGGACACCACCAACTTTGCCCATCCAAATTATAGAAGATAACACCGGGGCCATAGGCATTGCCAATGCCTATGCGGTGGAAAAAAGGTCCAGACATATTGATATCTGCTACCAAAATGTTAGGCAACTAGTAGAGAGGGGGTTTATATCTTTATCACATTGTCAGACCAAATATCAAACAGCTGATATTTTCACAAAACCTCTACCAGTGGATAGGCACAAAGATCTGTGTAAAAAATTATGCCCCACAGGGTAAAATCTGTTGTGCATTGCATTTGTATGTTTGCATGAACATACTATAATGAATATGAAGACAACCTTGTGTATATAGTTAATATGTTATGTTATTTGAATAAATACATTTAAGACATTTATTCAGGCATCTGTCTTTGGACTCTTCTATGCTCCTGGGTGATTGTACGATCCCAGATTCCACAATATTAAATATAAACACGTTAGACAACTATCCAATATAGGATTCATTAAAGCCACACATTGTGATACTCATGAACAAGTTGCAGATATATTAACAAAACCTTTACCAATTAATCAACATGCTTATTTGTCTTCAAAATTAGATGTATATATATATAAAATTAAAAGATCCATTTAACCGTTAGGTATTTTAGAGGGGGATTTGTTACAAGGAAAAATACCTAACTATATGTACTTATGTATTTGTGCCTATGTAGGAGTTAAATTCTGGAATGTATCATGTTCCTCCCCCCTGACTCCTCCTTACCTTTTGCTCTGCCTCCTGTATATATAAGCTGATGTTCCTGTCAGAGCATCTCTCTTGCCTGATAATCTCCTGTGGTAGAAAACATGTAAATAAAGCAGTGTTGCTCTTTCATATCCTGTCTACTGATTATTGGGCCTATAAATAAAAGAAGAAAAATAAGCAACAACTATCACCTTTCAAGAGTCTTTACTTTCTGAAGTTGGAAGGAGAGGCAATCATTACAGATGGAGAAGAGGCTGAAGAAGCCAAGCCAAATGAGGAGGGGGGGGGGTTTCAAATAAATTCCCAGATGTCTGAAGTTGGAAGTTGGATTTTGAAGATCAGCTTTTTCATCTGCAACACGAGGGTCCTGAGCTCCTCCTCTCTCCCTCCCCCCCCCACATGGGGTGATGGGCAGCCTTGATTTCTCCATCTCTCTCTCTGATTTTTTTTAACTGATTTTTTCAAAAAACTAGTTTTTTTTACTAAAGTTGATTTTGTTCTTAGAGACTAGCTGCGCTATGGAATCAGCCCTTTTGTGCGATGCCCTTGAGCATTAGCTTTCAATCTAAAGTAAATTTTGACTCCAACTCACCTGGCAGGTATTTCAGATATGTGGCAGGCTCCGGCATTAACTGCCCCACCCCACCCCCCAGTTTTGTCTTTCATCACTATGCAAACAAATATCAGGTTTATTTATTATTTCAGCCACAGGTGCCATGTATTCCCTGCATGGAGCTCCCAAAACTCTCAATTCTAAATGATGGATTTAATTCAATCTCTGCTCCTGTAATTTTAAATCACATGGGGATTATTTCCCTTTCATTTCCCTCCAGAGAATTTCCCAACAATCTTTGATTGCAAGAACTAGCTGAATTATCCAGGGATCCCTCCTGAGAGGGAGAATTCTGGTAAAAGTTTCAGCTCTGCTGTTTGGCCGAATCCTCCAGGGGAGACTTTGGGCAGAGAAATAGGGAGTTTTGGGACAGGCAGAGTCTGTGCTCTTGATTGTAAATCTCTCTCCTTTCAGCGTGAAGCTGAGTGTTTCTCTGTGTTGAGAAAAAGCAACTGGATGTTCCACCTTGTGAGAGTCCTTTGATTCTTCTAAATCTTTAGAAACAGGAAAAGGATTCATTGATTCATGCCATGAATTATGGACCTCCTGCTTCTGCTTCTGATGCTGCTTTTGTCCCATCCAATCTCTGGGAAGCTGAGAATGAAATGCCCACTGAGTTTGGAGAACCAGGATGGAAAACCATGGAGCTACTACAGACCAGGAGACCATTTAATCAGTATCATCTTCAGTGGAGATGAAAGATTGCATACAAAGTTGCTTTTCAATGTGGCTCCTTCTCTTCAGTTTGTTTTCCCTGATCCGTAAGTCGTTCAGGGTGATGGAGTTGCAGTCCCTTCATTCTAACACTCTCCTTTTCTATTTTTTTATTTTTCATTTATTCCTACATTGGGGAATATGTCCAATTTCCTGAATGATTTTGATTTCCATGGCTTCTCTCTTTGGTCTAATTTTGTGAAAGAGATTCAAAAACGGGTCTGAAAAAAAGGTGAAAGGGCTGCAGATTATTTTCCTCTCTCAGTTCAATCCTTAATTTATCACTTGGATAATGAGTTTTATTTAAAGTAGTGATGGAATCAGTTGTAGTTGTTGTGCCTCAGCCCATTTCCATATTTGTTTAACTTATCATTGCTTTTGGATCAATGTTGGCTTTAGACTCAGTAGGTTTGTGGAGGATCATATATATTATATATAACAAAAGTATTTGTTGTGGCTCTTGATTATAATAACTTTTCTTTCAATAGGATTTCTTATGAATTTTTTTATTTCTTATTATTCATTTTCAACATTCAACTGGCCAACAAGAATTCCCATCTCTTGCACAATCTCACACTTGGCTACAACATCCATAACAACTATTTGAGCACTTTCCACACTTCAGATGCCTTGCTGGACATTCTCTCCACTGGAGAAGCCAATGTCCCCAACTATGGCTGTGGAAGGAAGGAGAACCTTTTGGCTCTTCTTGATGGAGCCAAGAGGGAGATCTCCATCCAGATGTCAACATTAGGAGGCACCTACAAAATCCCGCAGGTTTGTGTGTGTTTTTCTCCCTCTGGTAAAATGAGGGGTGGGTGGTGGTGGGTGAGCAATAGATGCAATCATGTCTTCTCCATGGAATTCAAGAGCTGCTTTTCTCCATATTAGCAAAAACACCAATATTTTACCCCATTATGTTCATGTTGAGATTAATCATAAAAAGCCTTAAATGCAAGCAATACATTCCCTGGAGAAGACATTCTAGCAACTAGAATTTAACTGATAAAAAAATATCTCTGGTTGTTGGGCATCTATTGGCATCTTCATTTTCACAGATGAATAAGGCCTGCCCTATCCACTTGGTTAGAACTTGGCAATAATAGCATTTTATCCATCTAAAAAGTGGAATAAAAATTACTCTAGAAATTATAAACCAAATAGACTAGCAGATATTGTGGCTAATATTTATACCATGATCCTCTAAACTAGAGAAAAATGCATTCTTTGCAGAAGAACCAAAAGGTTTTAGGCAGAGTGAAAACATATATAGATTTTATAAGAAAAAACGGATGTTAATAATTTAATATTGGCAACAAATTTGTCTTGAAAAATCTCATCTATATCAGTGAGGTAAAACAAGGTTTGCTGCTTTCTAGATGTTAGTGCAGCATTTGACTCAATAAACAGAAAATTATGATGGAGAAAATGTTTTGCCCTCAAAATGGAGCTCAGCCTGTTGGCCCTGATCCAAGCGCTTGTTTGAGAGGGAGGTTGGGGCTCAATGGGGCTTCATGAGAAGAAGGATCTATGTTTACCAAGGAGGAAGGGAAGGAGTGCATATTTAAACCCTTCTTATTCAGTGTAAATATGAATGATTTACTAGGAGTAATGAAAGATTAAAAAAAAAACCAGATCATTAATAAATGTTATTTCATTTTTTGAAAAAAATGACTAAATTAGTGGACCAGTGAAATGCAGTGCATGTAGTATACAGTACTTGGATTTCGGAAAGGCTTTGACAAAGAAACCACAACCTATTTCTCGGGAAGCTGAAAATATGTGGGATAGACAGCATCACCCCCAGATGGGCTCAGCCTGTGGTCCTCAATGGAACTACGTCTGCATGGAGAGAAACAAGCAGTGGGGGACCCCAAGGTTCCATTTTAGGCCCAGTTCTCTTCAACATCTTCATGAATGATTTGGATGAGGGGAGAAATGGGGAAATCAACAAATTTGAAGGCAACACTAAAGTGGCAAGAATTGCCAACACTTCAGAAGATAGAGTTGAACCCTGGGGCTATCTAACAAAACTGTAATTCATTGTAGAGAAAAGTAAGGTTTTACACTTAGGCTAGAAAAACCAAATGTCCACTTACAGATGACGTGAAACCTGGCTCTATAGCAGTACCTGTGAAAGGGAGTCCTAGTGGACAATCACTTAAATATGAGCCAGCAGCAGTTAAAAAAGCTAATTCAGTCCTAGGTTGCATTAATAGAGGAATAAAATCAAGATCATATGAAGTATTGGTACCGCTTTATGATGCCTTGTCAAGACCACACTTGGAATAGTGCATCCAGTTTTGGCCACCATATTATAAAAAAGATGTAGAGACTCTGGAAAGAGTGCAGAAAAGATGATTAAGGGCCTAGAGACTAAAACATATGAGGAACAGTTGCAGGAATTTAGTATCTAGTGTAGTGAAAAGGACTAAGGGTGACATCATAGCAATGTTCCAATATTGGGGTGGCTGCCACAGAGAAGAGGAAGTCCACCTATTTTCCAAAGTACTAGAAGGGAAGGGAAGAAACAATGGAGGAAAACTAATCAAGGAGAAAAACAACCTAGAACTAAGGAGAAATTTCCTAATGGTGAGGAATGGAACGTCTCCCCTTCAGAAATTGTGGGTGGTCCATCACTGGAGGCTTTTAAGAAGAGGCTGGACAGCCACTTGTCTGGAATAGTATAAATGGATACAGATTAAAAGAGTTGGAAGGAACCTTGTAGTCCAAGCAGACCCTACACCATTTCTGACAGATGACGGTCCAGTCTCTTCTTGAAAGCTTCCAGTGATGAAGCTCCCACAACTTCTGAAGGCAACTTTATCTCTTTATTTCCAGGTTGTATCTCTCCTTATTCAGTCTCCATCCATTATTCCTTGTCTGGCCTCCAAGTGCTTTGGAAAATAGCTTGACCCCCTTCCTCCTCTCTGTGGCAGTCCCTCAAATATTGGAAAACTGCTATCATGTCTTCCCTGGTCCTTCTCTTCACTAGACCAGCCATGCCCAGTTCCTGCAACCGTTCACTGTATATTTTAGCTTCCAGTCCCCTAATCCTCTTGGTTGCTCTTCTCTGCACTTTTTCTAGAGTCTCAACATGTTTTTTATAGTGTGGTGACCAAAACTGGATGCAGGATTCTAGGTGTGGCCTTACTAGGGCTTTATAGAGTGGTCTTAGTACCTCTCTCGATCTTGATTGTATCCCTCTGTTAATGCAATCTAGGATTGCATTGGCTTTTTTGGCTGCCGCACACTTTTGACTCATATTTAATTGTTTGTCCGCTAAGACTCCAGGATCCTCTCACAGTTACTGCTATTATGCCTGGTTTCCTGCTTGAACAGGGGGTTGGACTAGAGGACCTCCAAGGTCCCTTCTAACCCTTTTATTTTGTTATAAGTTCGGTTGTAGGTACACATGTTTAGCCTGCTAAATTCCTATTAGAATACACTGATTTATACAGATAATGTGATATTATCACACTTACACATTGGATTGTAAAGACTTGGATTGTTTTTGTCTTAATAATTATCTGACAATTTATAAACAAGTTCAAAAGTTATGGTCTTTGTGAAATGACATCATAGCCATAGATGGTCAGCCAATAGAGCAAGTAACCCCTTTCCTTACCTGGGGTAGTTTTCTCTGAGCCTGGATCTTGGCTCCCTCATCAACCAAGAAGCTCAGTTAGAGAAAGGGCAGGAGTGAAAGTGGTGCTTAAATGAAAACCTCATAGCTCTCCAGCTTCCTCAGCCCCAATGATTAAAGTATCTGAGGCTCAGTTTTCCCCCATGTTCTTCCATCAATCTGATGTTTGGGGCTCCAGAGAGAAACCACCAGCAGAACCAACCCAATCTCAGCCTCTGAGGAGGATCTTGGGGTGGGTAAAAGGACTCCAGCTGCTGCCCTTAGAGCTGATTTGGGAATTTACACAATTTCACAATTTTTGGCATCAAATTTAATCTATGGAAACTGACAGACTCTGAAAATTGTGGCTGTTGGAACAGACAAAACTTCAATGAAAGACCAAACTTGGATTATGCAACTGACAAATCTTATTAGGCTTTGAGGTCTGCCTGTTTCTTTTCTTTTTTAAAAAAATTTGATTTATATGCCGCCCTTCTCGGGAGACTCAGGGCAGCTTACAATGCATTAAGCAATAGCCTTCATACTTTTGTATATTTATACAAAGTCAGCTTATTGCCCCCACAAACTGGGTCCTCAATTTACCTACTTTAGAAAGGATGGAAGGCTGAGTCAACCTTGAGCCTGATGAGATTCGAACTTACAGTAATTGCAGACAGCTGGTGTTAATCATAATGCTTTAGTCTGCTGAACCACCAGGCCCTATTTTTTATTATAAATAGTCTTTATTAGGTATATATAATAAGATTAACACAAAAAATAATGGTTGAAAAACAATATAGGAAACGAAACATGAAAACACATAAACAGAGGACTAAAATCAGACAACATATCGGACTAACTGAGAGTTAGTCTGATAGACTCACCTTCCAATTTATATTTATTAGTATCATCCCAGCCAAACATTTCAATACAATCGATTCTTTTTTACTAACTACAAAACAATTGGTCAAAATTGTAAAGAATAAACAGGAATTTGGTATTTCCCCATTTACAAATGTTGTATAAGCTCATTCTAGGTAGCCGAACGTTTTCCAACGTTTATAATCTTCTTCTGTCTAATTTTATGGTGGAGGAGATTGTAAAAGATATGATGATTGCCTGGGGGAGAAATATTGGAACAACAATTCAGCTTGATGCATGGCAAAATGTATGGAACAAAAGTATGAAACTGGCCCTTCCTTTCCCATTCAAAGAAAATTTTTACAAAATGATCTATCGTTGGTACCTCCCTCCCACCAGAATTGCTAAGATGTCCCCAGACAGATGTTAGAAATATGGGTTGGCTAAGGGTATTTTCTTCCATCAGTGGTGGATCTGTCCGTCAGCCAGACACTATTGGGAGAAAATACAGCAGTGGCTGTTGGAAACAACAGGTGTGAATTTCCCTCTTCATCCAGATCTCTACTTACTCAGAATAACATTGATAAGAAGGATTGGTATATATTTGTCCACGTCTCAACAGTGGCGAGAATGGCATTTGTTCAACTGTGGAAAGATGCAGATACAACCCCTGACCACCTGATAATAAACAAGATTCTTCGATGTGCTGAGATGGACAGGTTAACATATATATTAAAAGACAAGAAAGACTCAATATATAATAGAAGTTGGAACAGATGCTTTGTTTGGCTCAAAAAAAGGTTAAACTTAAGAGAAGGGCGATAAGATTGTTTAAATAGACTAATTAGACATTTACAAGAAAGAGCTGAAACAGAGAATCCAGCCAGGCAGATGAGCGGATCACCCAGAGGGACAAACACGATATCTGCTTACGTGCTGCCAACACCTTTTGACCCTGCCAGAGAGAAATGGGGGTCTTACATGGCTAGATTCAAATGTTTCCTGGAGGCGAGCGACCTACAGGGGCTCTTGGACAACAGGAAAAGAGGTCTCTTCCTAAACCATTGTGGATTCGAAGTGTTCAACATGGCCGAGTCACTATCTGAACTGACCGCGGTTCAGACCATATCGTGGCAAGCTCTACAGGCTGCGCTGAAGGCACACTACGCCCCAGCACCATCCAAATTCGTACAGAGGTATGAGTTCCGCCAGTGGCTGCAGCGAGAGGGAGAGCGGATCAGCGCATACATGGCTGCCCTGCATAAGGCAGCAACGCACTGTGAGTACCGAGATTTGCATGACGCACTCCTAGAGCAACTAATCTGTGGCGTGAGAGATATTCTGCACATCGCACTAGATGAGGCAAGGGCTCATGAATCCTCTAGAAGGCATGAATCCTCTATTCATGCAGAAACCCTACAGAGGCCAGCGCACACAAGGACAATGCAGCGATCAACCCCAGTGCACCGTGAGATGGTCCAAACAGAAAGCGAGGGGGAGTCTGACAAAGACGTCTTCCGGACCGAAAAATGCCGGCAGGACCAGAGAGACCACCAAGAAACCTGTGCGAGCTGCAGAGGGTCCCACCATCACCAGACCTGTAAGTTTAAAGACGCTATTTGCAGGCACTGCGATAAGAAGGGCCACCTAGCAAGAGTCTGCAGAGCTATTCAACCAGCCAGCCACAAGTCACGAGGCGCCTCCAGCAAACCAGAGCCAGCACTGCAGAAAAGAACCAACAAACATGGTGAATACTGGAAGAGCGTGAAATTCGAAGACTGTGAAACCTACGCCATCCGCATTGGCCATGCAAGCACAACGCCGGCGAAAAGAGTGTACACCATGGTCGAGATAGAAGGGAGCGAGTGCAAGATGGAGTTCGATACCAACTCACCACTGACCATCATGTCCTGGGCCAACCTACGGAAGGCTGTGCCCACCATCCAGAAGCACCAACTAAGATACCAGAGGCTCAGGCTATGTGACTACCAGGGCAACCGCATTCCAATGGAAGGACGCGGCATATTCCAAGTCACATATGGGGAGTACCAGAAGAAGCTGCCCTCACCTAAGAATCTGCCAAGTCTCCTGGGAATGGACTGGTTCGACGCCCGGGCGATGGGGCTCACCGGAGTCTGCAATGTGAGCAGCTGACACGAGAGCAACATCCTGAAGGATGACCTGATGCGGGAGTTCCAGGACGTGTTCGACAAACGGCTCAGCAAGTATGTGGGGACCCCTATCTCAACCCCAATGTCACCCCAATCCGGCTAAAACCCAGGAGGGTGCCCTTCACCCTAAATCCAAAGATAGACATTGAGCTAGACAAACTGATCAAGCAGGGGCTGTTAGTTCCCGACCACGCTAAATGGGAGACCCCAATTGTGAGCCCAGTTAAGCCTGACAGGTCTGTGTGCATCTGTGTTGATTATAAATGCACAATTAATAAGGCTTTCCAACAGAGCGCTTATCTGGTACCTATTGTGCACCATTTGCTCCATTCCCTGGGCCCTGGCAAGATTTTCGCTAAACTCGATCTTGCACAGGCATACCAGCAACTGCCAGTAGATGGTGCTACCACGGAGGCATAGACTATCTTAATGCACAGCGGTGCCTTCAAGTGTACTAGACTCCAATTCGGAGTCAGTATAGCTCCAGGTCTGTTTCAGAGCACAATGGAGCAGCTGCTACAAGGGCTGCCTGGGGTAGTCCCCTATTTTGATGATGTTCTCATCACCGCAGAAGATGAGCAGCAATTGGGGGACAGACTAAGGGCAGTGTTAACGAACTTCAGAAGCGCTGGCCTCAGAGCCAAAAGCAACAAATGCATGATCGCAGTCCCCTCTGTGGAATTCCTGGGATACCGGGTAGATAGAACTGGCATTCACCCCACTGAAACCAAGATCAGGGTGATTCAAGAGGCACCCACCCCCAAGAACAAGGCAGAACTACAGGCGTTTTTGGGTCTCCTCAATTTCTACGCTATTTTCCCGAGGGACAAGGCAACAGTAGCAGAACCCCTACACAGACTATTGGCAAAGAATACACCATGGGCCTGGGGTAAAGCAGAATCTGCCGCATTTGCCGCTGTAAAGAAACTCTTGTCAGAGGACAGTTTCCTGATCCAATACGACGCTTCCCCTTGTGTTAGTCTGTGATGCATCCCCGTTTGCAGTAGGGGCCATGCTGAGCCACAGATTACCAAATGGACTAGAGGCGCCCATTGCTTATTATTCCCACACCCTGTCCAACGCTGAGCGGAACTACAGCCAACTGGACAAAGAGGCTTTAGCAGCTGTATCCGGGGTTAAGAAGTTCCATGAATATCTATTTGGCTGGGACTATGAACTTGTCACAGACCATCGGCCACTTTTGCGTCTCCTGGCAGGGGACCGCCCAACTCCTGCTGCCTTGTCTCCCCGGATGACATGCTGGGCAATCTTTTTAGCGGCATATTCATATCAGCTGGTACATCAGCCAGGATTGAATTTGGGCCATGCCGTCACCCTCAGCCGCTGCCCATTACTGGACATTATAGAAGACCCCACACCTGGAGTTCCAGTTTTACTTATCGATGCATTGGACTCAGGGCCTCTCACTTCCGTGGAAGTGGCGAGAGCCTCTGCCAAAGACCACGTGTTAAAAATAGTTATGAGTTGGGTCACAAGGGAGTGGCCAGGAAAGACTAAAGGCGGGGAATTCAAATGTTTTTGTAACAAATGCAACAAATTATCTATGCAAGGGGGTTGCTTATTGTGGGGCGATTGAGTTGTTGTTCCCTTGTGCCTAAGGGAGAAGGTTTTACAGTTGTTTCATGAGGGGATTGTGAGAATGAAGGGACTAGCCAGGAGTTACGTATGGTGGCTGAACATGGACAACGACATCACCAAGTGGGTGGGGAAGTGTCAGCCCTGCCAAGAGTTTAGGCCAGATCCCCCCACAGCACCCGTAAGGGAATGGGAACGGCCCCAGGGCTCCTGGTCAAGAATCCATATAGATTTTGCAGGCTCCTGTCATGGCCAAATCTTCCTGGTCATAGTTGACGCTTACTTGAAATGGCTCAAAATCAAGCTGATGAAATACACTACCACCGACGCAGTAATCAGGGTGCTCAGGAAATTATTCACCACCCAAGGTCTACCGGACATGCTAGTCTCAGACAACAGGCCCCAATTCACTGCCACACAGTTTGAGGGGTACCTGGCTGAACTAGGGATTAGGCACTCCCTGTCTGCCCCGTTTCATCTGGCCAGTAATGGGCAGGCTGAACGTTTTGTGAGAACGGCCAAGGAGGCACTCTCATGATTAGGCCCTGGGGACTGGCAAGCAAGAGTAGATAAATTTCTAGCTGCCCAACGTGCCACACTATGCACCGCCACTGGGTGCAGTCCGGCAGAACTACTAATGGATCAGAAACTGAGGTGCATATTGGATAGGTTACACCAGTGGTTCCCAAACTTTTTCAGTCCACCACCCCCTTGGTACTACAAACTCATCCTCAGTGCCCCCACCCAGGGGTGGGTTCTACTTACCTTTACTGCTGGTTTGCAGAGGGGCCACGTGCACGTGCTCACTTCACTCGCGCATGTACGCGCTCTTCTGCACATGTGCAGAAGCGTTTTGGTGATGTCGGTGGGCGGGGCCTCCTGCCGGTTTTACTACCGGTTCTATAGAACTGGTGAAAACCTGGGCAACCCACCACTGCCCCAACCCCCACCCCCTATAAATAGCATTGTTTGGAATAGCGGTTTGCACAACCCACTAAGGAAGATAGTAACAGTAAAATACACGGAATACAGCCAGTTTTTGGCCTCCTGAAGCCTTGCTCTGCATGTCCCATTTTTGTGAAAAACGGGGTCGTTTTTCACAAAAACAGGGTGCGCAGAGCCTTTGGGAGGCCTGCAGGCTGCTCCAATACAAATCTAACCCCGTAACAAAAATAGCTAACACTATTAGTTAACACTAAAAAATCCCCTGAATCAACCAATCTAGAGCAGTGATTCTCAGCTGGGGATTCCTTTTGAATTTGCTGACCACCAGCGAGTGGGAGAAAGCAATTTCACAGAGGAGGGGATGGAGAGGGCTGTGGGATGAATTCCCAGACCCCCTTGGGAAAAATCTGCAATCCTCCCCTGCCTCCTCAGGCGGTGGTGCTGGGGGGGGGGGATGCTTTTCAAGAAGTCACAAGGTGGGCTGAGAGCTGCTTTCTGTCCCACAAGTAAAATTTGGTCCAGAACCAACCCCAACATGAAGGTCTTTTATTTGCTCCTTGTACTCCTTGGCTTTGCATTTTTAACAGGTAATCAATTAAATTTCTGATGATGTCAAAATAGCTCATAACTCACCTTTCTAGACAGCTATTATCATGTCTAAAAGCAAGATACTCTTCTTCATCTTTTCTCTGGAGTACCATTTAATCCAGAGCCTTTTAATTCCAGAAGTCCAAGTTTAAAGAATGGACTTCTGGAATTAAAGCTCCATTTTTTAGCTAAAACTTAATTCGCACCTGTTAGTTTTGCTTGAGCAGTGTGAACAACTGACAGTGGGATCCTCCAAAGGTCTGAAAAATATATCATTGATTTTTTTTTGGCATTTAAACTAGATAACCAATGTGAAAAAATGCATCAAGGAAGGACTGGAAAGCCAATTCATACTGAACCGTATTGGGTTTTCTGTTGTTATTTGAATAAAATGAAAAGAAATCAAATAGTGGTACCTAGTGTGGAAAAAGAGATGAAATAATGGGTCATTCTCAACACTTGAATTCTCTACACTTAAAATATCTAGAAATTATTATGGTTAAGTGAGTTTTGCCCCATTTTACGATTTTTCTTGCCATAGTTCAAATCAAAGTTCAAATCAGAGATTTGATAGTTCAAATCTAAGATTTCTGAGACCAATGTTGAATACTTAAATTTCAGTAGTCACCAATCCCAGTCTTAAAATGAGTTTAGAATCAGTGGGAGTCACTGATAACAATGAACCAACTAGCTACTGATAATGAGTCCAGTCCTGCCTTTCTTTTCCTTCTGTCAAAGTTTTGCAAATACTTTTTCCAGGGATATGTTTTATTCCAAAGTATACAAACCATTATTGTTAGGGAAAAAATGGGTCTTTCGAGCAATTTTAAAAGACACTGTCAGAATGACTCTGCTCCCAGACCCCCTTGTGGCTCCTTGAAAAGCACCCCATATGTAAATGAAAAGAATAAGCTTAAAAATCCTAGCCTTTTAAAATTGAAAATATGGAGAATTGGGAGGATGAATATGAGACACTAAGGGAGATGCTTCAAAAAGTAAGGGAGGCATTTAAGGTAAATAAAGAAGAAGAGAATTGGTTAGCTTGCAAAAAAAGAAAGAAAGAAAAGATGAATGAGAAGCAAGAGAAACAAGAGCTAATATTGAAAAGGAAATAATTGAAAAAAAAGATAAAGATGATTACACTGGGTTCAATAGAAAAAATGGAATAAGATGAAATATACTGCTAATAATTAAAAAGATGAGGGGAAATTTTGAGAAATATACTTGATAAATGAAAGAAAGACCAGGGTTGCCTGGACTCCATAGTGGAAAATATAAAATTGAAAATGAATACAGCAATACAGAGGGATGAAGGAAGCAGAAGAGAGATGGAAGAAGGAAGGAGAGAGAGGGAGGAAGAGAGGAGGAGAAGGAGAAAGGAAGAGGAAATAGGAAGGAGAAGAAGAGGGGGGAAGAGAAAGTAAGAAGGAAAGAAAAGAGAAGTGATAAGTTTGAGGAGAAAGATTGCTGTACAATAAAAAAAGATGAAATGGAAGAAAGGTAACCCCAAACAAATATAAAGATATTAAGATAAAGAATGAATTGTTGAACTTTAAAGAATAAAAGAGAACAAATATGAATAAATAGCAATAATTAGATACACACATACAAACATACAATGTATTTTCTTTGAACAGAGTATTTGGCCGGTTCACAAATTTAAATAGTGTGTAGTCATTTCAATTAAATTTACAATTTCTATATTTCCTTTTTGCCATATTTATTCCTCATCTATTTTTTTAAAAAAACAATATTACCCTTCATCCTCATCTCTAATCTCATCTTAATCTAATTCAATTTTCCCTTCTATTCTATATTATACCCCTTCCCATTGTCATCTATTTTTATATCCATCCTCACATTGGTTAATTATGTAATATTACAGTTGTTTAATACAAATTCAACATTTTAATATAAATCAATTACTTATATAACTATCTTTTTGTATATTAATCAATATGAACATTAATATTCCAATTATTTCCATGCAATCCAATTTCTTACAAATCAATTAATTATATTTACCAATAATAATAAACCAAATAATTTCCCCCATATATTCCTCCAAACCACAACTTAACCATTTCTGCTTTCAACACAATATACAATAGTATCTCAATTATTACAATTCCCTAGTTAAATAGAGCTTTTTTTTCTTTTGTGTTTTAAAATCTTGAACTCTCCCCTTTTGCCTAAATTTCCCATTGTTTGCACCTACCTTTTTTGATAAGGAAAAAGAAATCTGCCTCTGCCTAATTTTCCAACCTTGCAGCAAACAGCAAAGCCAACAACCTGCTTTACTTTCGGTTTTAGTTTCAGCTTGAATTGCACAAGGAGAAAAAAAAATCTGCTCCAGCAATTTAGCTCTTTGTAGCAAGCCGCAGATCCCTGTGCAAAACAGCTGAGAGCAAATCAGCTGAGAGTTGCGGATCTAATCAACGGGCTAATTAGCCAATGCCAAAGTTGAAAGTTTCTTGCTCTTTGCTTGCAAGGAGGTAACTGCACAGGCCAAAGAATGGGGGCCACCCTCCTTGCCACTTAGCACCCCCCTGCCGCCCCCCCTTGCCTCTTACCGCCCCCCTAAGGCATCCCACCACCACCCGGGGGGTGGTACCACCCACTTTGGGAACCACTGGGTTACACCCTAACTATTCCCCCGACAGTTTGAAGGTTCAGAAAAAAAACTAAGGGAATTCTCGGTAAGGTCGCCAGTGTATGCCAGGAGCTACGCACACGGGCCTCTATGGGAAGCAGGAACGATCACTGACATTACTGACCCCAAATCATACAGGGTAGATATGGGAGATGGGAGAGTATGGTGCAGACATGTAGACCAATTACGGAAACAGGTAGTCACTGAAACAGAAACCATCCCGGACAACCCAGTCCCTAACTACCAACCAATTCCAACAGTGAGCTCAAGCCCGAGACAAGCGGGGAATTTATCTGAAGACTTCGGTGTCCAGAGCCGACAATCCAAAGAATCGGGACCAAGTGAAGAGGTCAACACCCCCGGCGAAATCCGGGAGGTTCCATTGGCAGAACGGGGAGAAACAGGAGGTCCCTCTGACCCGCTCGACGCCATGCTTCGAACTGAACTGTGCAGGTCTACTAGGGTCAATACACGCCCTGGTCACCTGCATGATTTTGTATGTAAATGTATATCCCAAGTGCCTTCTGGGAAGGGAGGGGTGTTATGTATATAATTTTGGCGGGAAAGTTTGAATGTAATTGCTCTCAGCTGATTGGCTGATTGCCAGGACTGTAAAGTATATAAAGGGAGCTGTTTCCCTGAGTCAGTTGCTGGATTCACTCCATGAAGTAAAGAGCTATTGTCACTCACTACCTTGCTGTTGTGTCCTCATTCACCCAACTTAACAGCAGCAATCCTCGAAAATTATAATAGGCCCTTTATTGGAATAGAATACTCCAGTTGGCATTTGCACGTGTTAATCTAATTGTGATAAATTGTAGGGGTGATACAGTAATATGATTTACATTTTTATTGTTTTTTAATTTGCTTATTGTTTTCCATTATTATGATACAATCTTGCTAATATTCTGTCTTCAAAATTTTAAACAATGTCTGATTAACAAAGTATTCTAATACATTCATGAGAACCAGGTTGGATTTATTAAAATCTAATATTTTGGACTTGATTTGATCTCAAATATAACACAGCTTCTTCACTGCTTTTTCAGATCAGTCATAAAATTGTTTCAGTGGCTCTGAGTGATAAAAGTCAATTCCCCTTTTTCCACCGGATCTTCCCCAAAGAAGGATTCCAGTACCCAGCAATTGTCCAGCTGCTCCTCCATTTCAGATGGACCCTGATTGGCCTCTTTGCTTCAGACACAGAAAATGGAGAGAATTTCATGAGGAGTTTTCCTCCTGTGCTTGTCAGGAGTGGAATTTGTGTGGTTATATCACAACTGTTCTCAACAACTGGATACACAACAGCCCTCAGGGATTCCCTCTCTAAGTGGAGACAAGTCAATGTCTTTGTTCATTTCATGGAATATGAGTCCATTTGGGAGAGAATTCTTCCTTTCCATTTAACATTTATGCGTCTCCCAGGACCCATTGAAGGGAAAGTCTGGCTCCTCACAAATTTTGCAGGGTATCCAATGAAGAAGCGTAGACTTCTCAAATACATCCATAGTGTTTGGATCTTTGGTTTTCTGGGGAAAAAAAGGCCAAGAGATTCTGCCTTTGAACCCCTTTTCTTTGTGGAAGAAAAGTTTCAAGATCCTTATTTCCGCTGTTTTCTTTCAAAGAACCTCTTTTCTGTCAAAGGCCGCAGAAGATGCACCCAGAAAGCCCCACTGGAGACCCAGGAGAAAAGGAGCAGGATCCAGGCCCCAAATTACTACCATCATTACAGTCTGATGAAGACTCTGTCCCAGGCCTTGAATGCTGCTTATTCCTCCAGATGGAGGAGGGGAAGGAAGGAGGGAGAAAAGATTTTGGGGTCTCCAAGGCTGCAGCCATGGCAGGTATGGGGGTCCTGATGTGGATCCATTAATCTGAGATCCTTTGGAGGAGGAATCCAGAGGAGAAGGAGGGGAACCATCTCAACAGATCTGCCCAATTCAATTACTCAGGGAATAATGGTTCCAAAGAGTAGATACCATGGCATTTTGATATTAAACACTGCTGATTTGAAAATGCTGTATTCTTTTTTAAGTGAATTCCTGTATTTGTGGGTGTGTGATAAGGATGGTGGAATTTCCCCTTTGTTCTGTCCCCACTGCAGGTGGGTCTGTGTGCAGCTCACAGACAGCTAAACCCCCCTCTTCTCCTCCAGTGAAAGGGAGCCTGGGGTGGATCTGGGTGTTTCATTGGGAGAAAAGGGCACGGAGAAACTGAGGAAATGCAGAGAGTGAGAATCAAATATAAATAGGAGATAGGCAGCATTAAGTAACAGCCAACAAAGAAGCAGCTGGAACCTCTCCAGCGATGCTCCGTGTGAGGGACAGAGGCCTCCGGATGACCATGTGTCTCGGTCAAACCGGCTGCTTCCGTCTCCTCCAAAGGCTGAGAGAAAAGGGAGTTTGGCTTCAGACCATACAGTTAGGCTTATCTGCCCCCAGGCCACTAGGTGGGGCTAGAGCAACAACTGCACAAGAGATACATGTTGTGGCATGACAACCTTTATAAATTTGGAGGAGACCCTGAAACCATCTAGCCCAACCCCTCCTCTCTGCAGGAATCCCAGTTAAAGCTTCTTTGACTGATGGCTGCTCAGTCTTTGCACTCAGATAATCCATGAAGAGGAGACTGAACTTCTCTGCTTTACTGGCTCAGCTGTAAAACAGGAAATTCTCCTCTAGGCTTGGTGCCTGCAAGGGGACCTGGTCCTTGAGTTGGGGTCTCCCCAAACCAGAACGTTCACTTCCTGAGATTCTTATGGCTGCATTTGCCTTTTTTCCATGAACTTCTCCCTGCTGACTCAGATTCTGTTTCCAGTTACTGCATATACTCGAGTATAAGATGACCCAAATATAAGCCGAGGCACCTAATTTTACCACAAAAAACTGGGAAAACTTATTGACTTGAGTATAAGCCTAGGGTGGGAAATGCAGCAGCTACTAGTAAATTTCAAAATAAAAATAGATACCAATAAAATTACATTAATTGAGGCATCAGTAGGTTAAATGCTTTTGAATATTGATTTCAAAGAAAAACAGTAAACTAGCTCTGTATGTGGAAAAAAGGGTCAACAAAAACAATATGGTATCAATAATAACTTTAAAAGAACTGTCTATGAGTTGGATAGCTATATAAATTTGTCGAATAAATACAATGGGAAAGGTCTTTGGGGATTCCAGAATTTACAAGGCACTAATTGGATTTTTGATCTCCCTTTTATTTTGAGACATAATAGACTAGTTTTACACTATAACTAAATTATACAAGAGAATGTAGTATATATACCAAAAATAATTCAATAACAATTTAATCTGATACATTGGAGACTGATAGACTCCCCAAGTTATGCTTACTAGAGCAGATAAACTCACAATCACAAACTTCTTGGATCACTAAACTGAATAATTTTGGAAGTAGCTCTGGCCTTTCTGTCTCTTGTGTAACAGGAGAACAATTCAAAAAAATAGTTGCCCAAAGAATTAAGGATGTAGAAGCACAAAATGACATGGCTATTCTTAGTAAGGTGGGTAAGTTGAAATGGCTGAGCAAATACAAACCTCCTTTTCAACTAGACAACTATTTAAAGTTACAACTGCCAAAACATCTTAGGGAGAGATTTACGCGAGCGAGATTCAAACAGCTGGACACAGTGGTCAGATATGGGAGATTCCACTCTAGACCTTATAATGGGCGTCTCTGCATTTGCAGAGTGTCAGAGGCAGAAGGCCTGGCTCACATCCTGTTTGATTGCTGCCTGCATAAGAGGGGGAGAGGCAGGTGCCTTGGTCCATATACCAAACGAAGGACCCATTGGGAATCCCATATCAAAACGACTCACCTTATCTGCAGCCAGAATTTGAAAATAACATTTAATACAGCTCAGTATTGAGCAAAATGGCTCGGTTGAGATCGGCATATATGGGGCTGATTGGGGTAGACTGAAGGGGTGATATTGAAATAAAAATTTTATCATATTTTGTTTATCCATATATTATTGTATTCTATTCCAATCTCATTTTAAATTGTATTTTATCAGATTTTAGTAATAATTTGTGTTTGCAACTCTGCACTTTGATTTGGCCCATGGTCTAATCAATCAAGTAAACAAACATAACCTTCAGGTGTCATAGGAAAAATTTTAAAAGATTAAAAAATATTTGAGTATCAAATATTATCCACTTAGTTACATACAATCCGCCCCTCAGTTTTCTAATCACATCACACAATTGTTTGTGAGTCTTTTACGGAAATCCAGTGATATCACCAGAGTTCCCATAATCTATTTAGGAAGTTTAATGATGTGTGAGAATGACTTTTGGGATGAGGAGAAGAGAGGCTGCCTAGGGAAGAATCAGAGAAGAATTTGGATTGAACTACTTCTAATGATGTAAAACATGAAGCTGACGGTCCGAGCAACGTCCATCAAGGAGCTGTGCTAGAGACTTGGGCACAAAAAGCTTAAGAGCAGCAGGGACATCGTAGCCTCCCTTTGGGTGGAAACAATTAAGAATGGTGCTGGCTGATCTTTGGCCCAGGGCAGCTGCCTGTTTCTTGAACCCTTGGCCTGAATGGCCACCCCCAGGGATTCGAAGGTGGTACCTGCTCTATTTTGTGGCCATTTCGATACCATGAATCAAGTTTTGGCCTTTTTGATCTTTGTTTTCTCATCATTGATGCCCAGTTGATTGTAACTGCAGTCCTGGAGAAGGGCTCCCAAGGCTCTTTGAAGGCCTTCTGGTGTCCTGGAGAGGATCACAGGGGCTTCTGCATAGAGAAGGAGGGCGATGCTTTGGTCACCTATTTTTTTTGTGGGGGTGTGTGTGATTTGGTTTGTTTAGCCATTTTACCATGCCAGTTGTAAGAGTTGAAAAGCTGGGGGGCCAAAATGCCCCCATTTAACCCCCTTTTGAGTTTTAACTGACTTCGAGAGGGACCCCTGCATATCACACCTCACCTTGAGGGATGTTTTAGTATGTAGGGCAGGTGACAGATGAAGAAGCCTGTGGTCAATTGAGGCAGCTTCCAGCTTCTCCCATAGCTTAGTCCTGGGAACCGTCTCAAAGGCTGCCTTGAGATCTCTAAAGCAGGCGTAGAATGATGCAGGTCTATTTGATACGTATTTTTCAATCGGTTGATGAAAAACTAAGCACTGATCGGTAGTGCCTCTCCCCTCTCTAAACCCGGCTCCCTCTTCACGGATCCAATTCTCAAGAGCCAGCCACTCTCCATCTGGAGGTGTTTTCCATCAGGATGACCAGGGAGAAGATTAGCCTGACAATTTTCTTCTTGATCAACCCAGGCTTTCTGGGGATCAACCTCTGGTTTTCAAAGAGTTTATGAATCATCTTTTTTCTCTCTGTTCATTTTATTTGTCATCTGCTCTAGAATGTTCCCTATAATTGATCAATTGTGTCAATGACATTTTCTCTATGCTTTGTCAGTATATGACGGACAAATCTTTCTCAAACCTTTTCATTCACTTTTGAAGATAATGGCAGTATTTGTATCCTATTTAACTATATTTGGAGATGAGACAATTGTGGAAGAAAGATTCAATGTGGGATAAGAAACAAACTTCTCTGTTTTTCAAATTCTTGGATGTTCCCATTCTAGTTTCATCCCTTTCTGGAGAAGAATGAATTTTGGAATATTTCTGACAGAAATCTGTACTTGGACCAAAATGGAGAGATAACAGCAGATCTGGGCTTTCACGGCTTCTTGGTTCTCCCCAAGGGGGATGTAAGGAGAGAGATTCTGGGGTATTCTCTAAGACAGAGACTTTCTATCGACCAAGGTGCTCTTTCACAGCTAAAGTTGCTCAATAAGGTGAGAGACATTTTGGTGTCTTTTTTCTGTTTTCCAAAGGTCCCATTTCAAGTGGGCAAAGCCTAGAGTTTCCAGGGTGGTTGGCCTCCCATGCCAGGAGGTGTCATCTCATGGAAGTTCTTCAACAGACGGGACCTAAGTGGAGTGGCTTTGCCATGTTTTATGGAAACCTTTCAAGATCTTACTGGTCAGAGGTTTCTTTCTTCATCACAGTTTTCTTCTACATTAAAAAAATCTAATGGAATAAAAGTTTCTTAAATTTTTTACAGTAAACTTTATTATTAGTTTTAATAAGAATATATCATCATATTTAAATCTTTTTTCAATTCCATCCCTTTAGACTACATTAAGTAGAAAAGTACTTTATTGTAATGTTAAATTCTGAAAGCAAAAGGGAGGAACTAAAGGAAGAACCTGCCAGTTGTTATACCTCCTGCATCTGTTTAGAAGTAGTCAGAGATTTCATATTTACCTCAGTGAAGACCAGAGGCTCCTTGTCTCCATCCATTTCTCCTCCCATTTTCCATGGACGGAGAGTCCTAACACCTTTTCTTTGGCATTCCTTTTCTTCTGCTCAGTCCCTGCCTCAGTCCAAATGTGTGGAAAGTTGCCATCCTGGATTTGTCAAGAGGGCTCGAGAAGGAGAGCCAGTTTGCTGCTACAACTGCGTTCCTTGTCCGGAGGGGACCTTCTCCACTCAGGAAGGTGGGTCACACTGAGGAAAATTGGAAGGCTTTGTCCAAACTGAATCCAAATTAAAAAACAGATTGAAGCTCACCCGTTTTTTTATTTTTAACCTGCACAATTTCTTATCTAAATGGAAGTAAATCAAAAATCCTATTCGCTCACATAGGGCCGCTCTCCTCAGGGTCCCGACGGCGAGCCAATGTCATCTGGAATGAATTACCTACTGAGCTCCAGATGGCTTCGGGAGCTGAAGACTTGGCTGTTCAAGCAAATAGGCTGACTCTGATTCTGGGTTTATTATTTATCATTAATTAGTTATTTGATTTAAAATACGATTTTATTGTACATGTTTCTTAACTTGTGTTCGCCGCCCTGAGTCCTTCGGGAGAAGGGCGGCATATAAATACATGTAATAAATAATAAATAAATAAATAAAAAGACTTGGAAGGAGGGGCTGGGAAGAGATGGGAGGAGGGGGTGACAGACTGGGCAAACTTTACTAACAGCAGAGGAAACAACTCACCTGCTTTTTAGTTTGGATATGTGCTGCTAAGTTTACCTTTCTAGGAACACCTGAGTTCTTTGAAACTTGATGAATTGTTTCAGGTCCACCTTCTGAAAGACCTTGCAATCCACTGTATATTGGATCCTCCCCTTGAGGATCACTGAGAAGGTGTCACTGGGCCATAATGTGGTGCTGTGGATAGTTACGGGGGGAACTCATTACACAAATAGTCTGCCAGTCATGTACATCAATCAATCAGAACAGAGCTGGAAAGGAGCTTGGAGGTCTTTTAGTCCTACCCCCTGATCAAGCAGGAGACCTGATGCCATTTCAAAGGAGTGACTGTTTAATGAAATTGCTAAGAAATACTTCTTGGAAAATGCCTGGGGTATCAGCTGTTATCCAAAGAAGGTATTTTC
Organism: Coluber constrictor foxii; assembly: GCA_038048745.1. NCBI lineage: Eukaryota > Metazoa > Chordata > Lepidosauria > Squamata > Colubridae > Coluber > Coluber constrictor. The sequence continues at coordinate 1,292,403 of JAWJVD010000119.1, read as the reverse complement.
TGTAAGATAAAAGGACAGAATATTAAAGAAATACTGCTTTTTTTGCTTTCTCAGATATTGAAAAATGCACCAAGTGTCCAGATGATAAATACCCAAATGAAGACAGAGTCCAATGTATCCCCAAAGTTATAACCTTCCTGTCTTATGAAGAACATCTGGGCATCATCCTGGTCTCTTTTGCTCTACTCTTGTTCCTAAACTCAGGCCTTGTTTTAATCATCTTTATTAGATACAGAGAAACTCCCCTTGTCAAAGCCAACAACCGGGACCTCTCCTACATCCTCCTGGTCTCCCTCCTGCTTTGCTTCTTGTCTCCTTTTCTCTTCATTGGTCAACCAAGGAAAGCCACCTGCCTTCTCCGACAAACAGTCTTCAGCATCATCTTCTCAGTTGCTGTTTCTTCTCTCTTGGCCAAAACCATCATGGTGGTGCTGGCTTTCCTGGCCACAAAACCAGGAAACCGAGTGAAGAGATGGTTGGGGAAGAGTTTGGCCAACTCCATCATCCTTTCTTGTTCTGCTGTCCAAATTATCATCTGCTCCACCTGGATGGGAGTTTCTTCCCCCTTCCCTGATTCTGACCTCCACTCCCAGCCTGGAGAGATCATCCTGCAATGCAATGAAGGGGCCGTTCTCATGTTCTACATCACCCTCAGCTACATGGGCTTCCTGGCTGCCATCTGCTTCACGGTGGCTTTCCTGGCCAGGAACCTGCCTGGAACCTTCAATGAAGCCAAGCTGATCACCTTCAGCATGCTGGTCTTCTGCAGTGTCTGGGTGACTTTTGTGCCCACCTACCTGAGCACCAAAGGTAAATCCATGGTGGCTGTGCAGGTCTTCTCCATCCTGGCCTCCAGTGCTGGTCTGCTGGGCTGCATCTTCATCCCCAAGTGCTACATTATCCTTCTGAGGCCAGACCTCAACACAAAGGAGCAGCTCACAGCCAGAACAAATGTAATAACATGAGATATAATACCATTATGATATTGGAATAATTATTAAAGTTTATTTTATTTGAAAGGAGATATTAATTCTTTCCGTTTAGATAGTATGCAGGAAAAGAAAATCATATCTATATGTTTCAAAATGGAAAATTCTTGAATGACTGGAATTCTTCTAGCTCTCTTCCCTTTCAGCTCAATTAAGAGAACTCTGTAAGAGTCATTCGGTGAAATTTGCTGTTCAGGAAGAGCTACTGAATGTGTCATCTTATAGAAAATAATTGAGGTACTTGTTCCTAATGGCAGCAGCTATAAGTGTGTGTGTGAGAGAGAGAGCAGGAAGAGGCCAGGAGGAAGCTGTGGGAAGCCTGGTTGCCTGATCCTCTCTTGTGAGAATGTCAGAATGATGTGAAACGCCATGTTTGACCGGCTCTCAGCTGGGGAGGGAAATCTTCATCCCTCTTATATAATTCTTTGTTGATTTCCTTATAAAAACCTCCTTTGCAGAAAGTGTTCAGCAGAAGAGCTTCTGGGATTTCAGTTTGGGGTTGGTTTGGGGGTTTTTTTGTATGTGCTTCACACCAAAATAATAAATAAATATTAAAGAAATTGCCACTGTATTTTTTTCTATCATCAACCGTAGAATTAAAATAGCAGTTTTAGCAGAAATTATAATTTCTACCTAAAGCAATTTCCCTGTTCCTGTTCCAAGATTGTCTTGTCTGTGAAGGGCTGGAGAAGATACCCAGAGAAAGGGACCTGGGGACTCCCCAGGAGGAGGTTGAGGGGATCCTGTCTAAAGGCAGCCGCATCGCTGACCAGGTCACAAACTTTCAATGCTGCATAATATTCATCCAGGTCCAAAAGGGGGGTGAATAGGGGGGGAGACTTCCTGGTTTCTAGGGAGAGGCTCCCATGGAAGGAAGCTGTTCTGCTCTCCAACCACACAGATTGCTGATCAATTGGAAATCAATGTTTAGTTCTCAGAATGGCTCCTAATTGCAAACAGGATCCCTTTGCAAATTCCATTCTAACGAGATAAGAAAAGCTCTGATGGATCAGACCAAGATCAGTCTCAGATCCACAGTGACCACACAAATCCCTCTGGTTCTCTCACAAGCAGAAGGCAGAGAGACTTATGGCTTTGCCCAACATGGAACTGGTCTTTTCCCACAATTTCACTTTCCTCCATCACACCACACAATATTGGACACTCAGCCATCTTACACTGTAGGAATCCCCAATTCTGATATCCCACATCAATCTGAGAATATTTTTCCAAGGTTTACACCCCCAATCAAAAAAACTAAGGCAGGACTGGAACAGAGGTGGATTTCAGCAGGTTCTGACCAGTTCTGGAGAACCGGTAACGGAAATTTTGAGTAGTTCAGTGAACTGATAAATTGCACTTCTGACTGGCACTGCCCCCATTTATTTTCTCCCTCCGGAGTCCCAGCTGATCGGGAGGAAATGGGGATTTTTCAGTAACTTTCCCCTGTCACACCCACCAAGCCAAGCCACCCCTAGTAGCATTTTTAAGTTAATTCTTGCTCTCTTTCCTTGCCACACATATTTCCACATTATTTTCTTCAGCTCTTCAAACTATTTTTTCTCCAGTTTTATTGGTATAGTTTGAAATAAAAATAATATTTTTGGTAATACATTCATTTTTATTAATGCTATTCTTCCCATTAGTGGTAATTGCAAATTTCTCCATTTCTCCAGGCATGTTTCAATTTGTTTTTTTCAGTTTGTGATAATTGTCTTCCTTGAGCGTTGCACATCTTGATGTCAGATGGATTCTCAAATATTTCACTTTCTTCACAATTTGGATGTCCAGTTTCTCCGTCAACTCCTTTTTTTGATTTTCTCTCATATTTTTAACTAATATTTTTGTCTTATCTTTGTTGATTTTGAGTCCTGCTACTTTCCCATATTCTTCTCTTTGCTCTAATAGTTTTGGCGCTCTCTCTATTGGCTCTTCCATGATAAACCCCAAATCATCCGCAAATGCTTGTAATTTATAGTCTTCTTTTTTGATTCTCATTCCTTTTATTTCCTGTTCCTGCCTCACTTTTCTATTTCAAACCTCTAATGTCAATATAAATAATAATGGCGATAAAGGGGATCCTTGTCTTGTTCCTTTTCTGATATCTATTTTCTTTGTCATTTCACCTTTGCCCGTTTGGTCTCTCTATGTATAGTTTGGAACATATTTATGAATCTGTCTCCAAAATCCATCATTTTCAACTGTTTTATCATAAATGGCCACAATTCACGTTGTCAAACGGCTTTTGTGCATCTGAAAACAGCAGCGCTATTTGCTTCTCTGAGTGTAATTCATAATATTCTAATTCTGGGGAGCCAGGAGGGGCTCTGAGGGGAGAAGCTCCGGCCTTGGGACTCAGGGGCTCAGCCGGCCTGAGGGGGAGACAGGGAGGCCCTGAGGAAACTCCGGGGCTTAAACCAAGATGGACTTTATTCAAGGAGCCAAAGAAGAGATTAAGTTCCACACACAGAACAGAGCCTGAAAAGGGATGAAAAAAACCACGAAGGGAATTCTAGCTATGTCCATTTTCCTCCTTTCCCTCTTCCTACTAGAGGTTCCCGCCACAAAATGGAGGAGGCTGCACTTTAGCTGTCCCTCTCCCTGCCTGTAGGGGGCAGCCTATACTCTGGCCTTTAAGCCACCCCTGGCCTCTGCAGGCAGTTAGAAGGACAGCTAAAGCTGGAAAAGACCCTGCATCCTCCATTTTGTTGCCCTTTTTGGAGAGGATTCTTTTGCCCTCCGTAAAGAGACGAGGAGTTAGAATAATGGACAAATGGAGTCGAAAGAGACCTCAGAAATCATCCCTCCAACTGCCCAGTGAAGGGTTTACTAGAGCTTCTTTCTCAGCCTGAGCAACCTGAAGAGGTGTGGACTTCAACTCCCAGGATTCCAGTCAGCACTCAGGGTCCTTCCTCCACTGGGTCCTTCCATGATTTAGTGGTCCCTCTCACTGCCTGTAGGGGGCAGCCTATACTTTGGCCCTTAAGCCATACTTGGCCTCTGCAGGCAGCGAGGAGGACACCTAAAGCTGGCAAAGACCCCTCTGTTCCTTTAGGTACATTTTCACAGGGCCTTTTGGATATGAGTAATATTTAATCTTCTGTGGTGTTTCCCTCTCAGCTCCCCTTCATCATCTGGGCCTGGAGAGGAAGAGCTGGACTCTCTGGAGCTTTCATTCCAGATCCAAGGGGCGACATTTCAATCTGGGCTCCGCCCCCAGAGAAGGGGCAGAATTGGGGCTCTCCGACTTCTCCAGGCGGCCAAAGTTCCCCCTTCAGAGGGAGCCGCTCTGGCTGAAGGGAATTCAAAGCCCCTTCTGGATTGGCTCATCCATGGATAAGCCCCGCCCTCCAGGTGAAGGCAGCCATTTGGTGGTCATTTTGCCAACCTTATGTCCAGGCCAATCAGAGCCTTGGCTTGGATGTCAGAGGCTCCTCCTGAGCTCATTGGCTGGAGCTCCTCACCATGGCAACCTCCAGCATCCTTGGGAGTCTGGACCACATCATGGAGGCTCTGCTCAGCATCCCTGGAAAGTGGCTGGATTGGATGGCAGCACTGGGGGCATCGCAGGGCCTCCCTCGCCTGGGCTCCTCAGGAGGGAGAGACCCTCCCCTTTAAGGCAGAATTAAGGGGGGGGGGAGATGAGTTAAATGGGGTCCAACCAAACACGACAGACGTGCTGATACCTGCCGTGTCTGCAGCCTCCATCCCTGTCACCAAACTCCTCATCCACCATCTCGAAAGTCCTTGTCTCGGGAAAGGGGCTGGGGCTGGCTGGCTGGCTGGCTGGCGGTGAAGTGTGCTAAGAAAAATCTTCAAGGTTTAAGGCCCAAAAATTGGCTTCAGGCTGTTCCAGTTGGATGGAGATTGTGGCCCCAAAGTGAGAGGTTGACCTGCTTAATGATTTGGGGAAATTAACCTAAACTGTGATTCTGTTGGCCAGATGGTAGTTATTTCCCAAAAACACTTGGCTTGCAACTGAAGTATTCATTTATTTTCATTTTTTATTACTTAGGTTTTTATACCGCCTTTATGATTTCTCTAAATAGCTCAAGGCAGTGAACATATCTAAGATTCCTTCATCCCCACAAGAACAACCTTCTGAAGGCTGAGAGGGGGAGGGGCTCCAGGTCACCCACCTGGCTCTTGTGGCTGAGATGGGACTCGTAAGTACTTGGAGGGGGGATCTGTCTTAATTCCAATGGTCATCACCTTTTCCTGTTATCAGAAATCATAGCAATACAAAGACAGCCAAATTGATGGAGAGCCGACTCCTTTGGAGGGTTTTGAGGAACGACATGCCTTGAGTTGGACTCTGAATCAAATGGGAAGTCGGGAGAGTTTGAAGAGAGATCAGTATTGAGGGATTCTGTTGGTGTTTCTTGAACTAGGCCCCTTTAGAGTATGGGGGGATACTTCAACTCCCAGAATTCTCCAGCCAGTCAGCATGCCGAATTCTAGGAGTTGAAGACCATCCATGTGTTAAAGGGGCCAAGACTGTAGTTTTTACACAAAGTTGTTATACTGTAATTTAAGGACTGCTTTAGGCTATTGTCATTTGATTGTATTAACCCTCATCTGTTCCCTATTTGCAGGTTAAGGTGACAATGAAAAGGAAGCAGTCAATAGAAGCCTACAGCTGAAAGGGACCTTGTAAGTCAACTGCCTGCCTGCCTGATTGATTGACTGATTGATGGATTAATTCTATGTCATCAAGCTGATATTGATGCCTAGCAGCCCATAGATGATTTTCCCCGTGTAGATCTGCCCCAACCTGGTCCTTCGGGTCTCCCAACTTTCCTCCATCTCCACTATAGCTGCTTACTAGTGATCCTTCCCTTCTTTTCTTTCCTTCACCCATGTCAGAATTACCGACCTCTCCAGGGAGCTTCGTCTGCATTGATCAACAGCATTGAAACTGTATGGACTCTGAGTGGCCAAAGAGGTAAATGGATGACCTGTCCCCAGTCTGGATTTTCAGGTCTCCCTAAAGTTCACCCATCCACACAGTAATCAAATCCACTAACCTTACCCCAATTTGTCCTCTCCTTCGCTTCCCTTCCACCTTTCCCAGCATTAGGAACATCTCCAGAGAGCTGGTTTTCACTTGATGTGCCCTCAAATATGATATTTTGAACCTGGTGCTTTGTGGATGAGAACTGATCAGGGTAGATTATATCTGAAGGATCCTTTGGCAGGAGACCCTCTGCAGATTGTTCATTGATTCTTCACTCCTCCTGCATTTCATTCTAGCAGAAGATGATGGACTCCAAAACTGTAGGAAAAAGCCAGAGTGGAAAAGGCAGGTTAGCAAAATTGGTCCTGATCTGAGGTAGGATGTGACTGTGTCTCTCCATTTTTTCAAACAGGTCAGCAACAAGGAAGAAATGGTCATACGGTCAATATCCTTGGGTGATCTCTCAGCAACCACTGATGGCCCCAACCTCCAGGTTGATGAACTGAGAGACTCCTTCGACTTTCAGTCCCAGAAATTCCAGAAAGGCAATCAATCGATGAAAGATCAGCAAAGCTGTCTCCAGAAAAAAGTGGATCAACTTCAGACCACAACGGAAGACCTGCAGAGAACCTGCAGAAAATCATGCCGTCAGTTAGAGCTAGAGAACGAATCTTTGGTGAAATACATTGAAGAACTCAACAAAGAACTGCATGAGGTCACTACCCAACTGTCCATCTCAATGAAGAGGAGGCTGACTCTGAGAAAGACCTCAAAGAGGTGAGGAATCTTCTGCCAGAGGTTAAGAAGCACCTCCAGAGTCTTGCAGCAGGAACTGGCTGAGATGGACCACAGTTACCATGTGGAGAAAAGCCACTCCAGCCAACTGAGAAAGTCACCACACTTCAGAATATGAGAGAAAACAAGAAGAAGCCCCTCAAAAGTCTGCAGCAGCCACATCTTGACTTCCCAGATCCAGTTCTGGCCAGACTCACCTGGCACACGTCCCACCCCCCCCACCCATCTTCACCCAGGTACACCAGATGGGAAACATGATGTAGCTCTACTTCATTGGAAGGGTTCATGAGAGAATCTTGCATGTCTGAAAGTACAAATCTCCCACCAACGCTTTTGAAAGCCTGAAAAGTGAGGGAGGGTCCTTTCTGAGGTTCTTTCTCTGCCAGTTATGCACCTGGGGGCTCCTCCACCTTATCTGATTATTCCCTGTGCAGCATCTTCTCCTTCTATTCTTCTATATTGTCATTAATACAGGCGGGATAGTTGAAGAAATAGGATTTTTTCAGGATGCAACCTTTATATCGACTCTTAGACAAAGCTACTTTGATGTTGTTTTAAAAATACCACCCAGCTTTTAGAACAATATCTATGATTTCCTAATAGAGTGCATAAGTAAAATCCAGTAGAAAAATATATAATTTTTAGCAGGAGGACTTAACAAGCTCTCCTATTTTATATAAGAACAAATGAATAGCAGCTACAATGTGAATCTTTCATTAAGATTTCATTTGTACTTTTTCTATCATTTCTTTTTTTCAAATTTTTTATTTCATTCAAAACCTCCAAAAAATGAAACAAAATGACAAACAAGCCCCCAAAGCTAAATAAAACTAGATTAAAAAGTGGATAAAAAGAGAAAAGGGAAGAAAAGAACCAGTTCAGGTGAGGAGACCAGGAACAGGGGAAAAAACCATTGCTGAGTCTGGCTGCCATCTTGGGGAGAGTCGGAAAAACACTTTCCTTCCAGAGGTTCAGCAGCTGCCACCCCTGGATGCTCAGCCAGCAGTCCTGAGTCCTGCAGGTCATTTTCCACCAGATGTCCAGGAATTTGAACCCCTGGCACGGTCCTTCCTGACCTGGGCAACTGGAGAGCCCATCTGGGTTTCTGTCATGTGCGTTTTTCCCTATTGTTTATGGGAGAGGCATTCTTTGTCCGATTCCTCTCCTGAGTCCTGTCCAGTATGGTTGAACCTCAGGTGTGGCCCTCATCTTCCTCTGAGCACACAAGCACCACAACCACATCAAGGTCCTGCCTCACGGGGGGATTGTGGTTCTTCACACCGTCAGCCAGACTGGATGTCAGCTCTTCCAAGGAAAGCAGCCTTTGGCAATTGACCGATAGTGAGGTTGTCAATGCCACGGGTGTCCAAATGGGGCTCCAGTTGTTTTGGGATTTCACCCCAGCTGCCAGTTAGTCCTGGGGCAAAACAAGCACCAATTTAATATTTTAATAATAAAATAATAAATAAGCAAGAAGCAATAAATAAATAAAACTTAGCATCCAAATTAATATTTAAAAGTACCAGGCTCCCACTCTTCTTTCTTTTTAGCTTCCAAGGCCAGCCATCCCCACCCTAAAACCCAAAGCAGGCAATGCACAGCAACCAAGGACACAGGTGACCTCAAGAGACCCCAAATCCTCTCCCTTCAGCTAGGACTCTTCCTTTGGACAAGTCCTTGGTCCACTCACTTCTTGCCGCCTCCAGGTTGTCCTCTGACTGCAGTCCCCTGGGGTTTTCTGCCTCTTGAATGGGATCCATCTAAGAATTAAATAACAATAATATCGTCATAATGGGAAAAACCTGGCTACCTAATTAGTTCAAACACTTACCAACCATCACATTGTCCTGCAAGGTAGAAAGTCTACAGGCTCCATTAAAATGCTGAGAGGTTTCTGAGGTTTCTGAGACACCAAAAAAAAAAAATCAGACCAAAATAAATCTGAAAGAAGATCTGAAAGAAGAAATATTTAGAGAGCAATCTTGAATTTAAAACTAATTTATTAGTCCCAAATACACAAAAAAAACAGAAAAAAGGTATATTACATAGTTATATATATAAACATATTTACATAAATACACAGAACTGCTGTGGCCATCCAGAGAGAAACCCCAAAGTTTCTTGGAGACCCTGGAAAGTGACCTTGTTCCTCTTTGGGGTCCATGCTTGGTTTGGCCTCTGCGTTGAAGGGGTTGCAAGTGTCACCAGAAGCACCTGCTGAAGATGAGGAGGCGGCCTTCATCACTGTGGAACCTCCATACCGGAATCCATCCCTTCCCTCATCACCATTATTGATGAAAGACGATGCCAGACGTTCAGCCCTGGTCAACAATGCGATGGTTGGCATCTCAGCCATGGCCGCTGTTTGTCCTGGGGCAAAAGAAGCACAGATTGAATGTTTTCATAATAATGAAACAGTAAGCAAGAAACAAAACAAAGCTGAGCAACCAAATTAAGATTAAAAGCTCCTAGTTTTCTTTCCTGTTGGCTTCCATAGTCCAACCACCCCCACCCAAAACCCCAAAGCAAGAAATGCAAAACAAAAGGCATTAAGAATTAAATAACAACAATAACAGAATATCTTTCAAATAGAAAAATAAAAGAAAAACTGACAACCAGATTAGTTCACACACTTACCAACCATCACATTGTTGTGCAAAGTAGAACATCTGATATCCTTCTTCGTTCATCAATGATGGTGATGTTGGGGTTGATGCGTTCCGGTATGTACGGTTCCACCGTCAGGATGGCGGCCTCCACATCTTCACTTCGTTGCTCTGGTGACACTTGCAGGCAACGTTTTCTGGGGATTGAAGAAGAAAAAAGAATAAAATATCACTGACTGGTCCATTCTTTTCTTAACAACGATAATCAACCTATTCTTAATGGGGGCTCCATTAGTGGAGATTTTAAAGAAAAGGTTGGGGGTTGGACTAGAAGACCTCCAAGGTCCCTTCCAGCCCTGAGGGACTCTACCCTTTTCCTCTTACTCCCACCAACATTTTGGGAGGCTTTCAGTGCCCCAGGGCTCCCCAGGTTGTGGTGATGCCCCTGATCAGGAGCAACTTACCTGCACAGGTGAAGGAAAACGCAGAGGCCAACCAATGCATAGACCCCAAGGACAAACAAGGTCACTTTCCAGGGGTCTCCAAGGACATTCTGGGGTCTGTCAAGGGATGGCTGCAGCAGTTCGTTTGGGTCCATTTCTGGAAGAGAAAAGGGATGGAGGAAAAAGAGTCAATCTCTGGTTCTAATGGTTGGTGGTTCCCCTCCAAGACTAACCATCCCAAGATCAAACTCCCACGCGAGGGGAAAAAAACACCTGAGACCAGAAACCAAGTTTTGCTCACCTCTTGGTCTCAGTCTCTATCTTTCTCTCTGTCTTTCTTTCTTGCTCTCTTGCTCTCTCCTTCTATCGCTCTCTCTCGGTCTCTGTCTCTCTCGAGTGAGTCTTTGATTCTCTGAGTCTTTAGCCTGCATGGCCCCACCCATCAACGGAAAAAAGTTCAACAAAATCCAGCAGGGGTGGGATTCAAATAATTTAACCACCGGTTCCCTCATGTCCATTTAAGTCTTATTTTGGGGGAATCTTCCTTTACAGCAGGCAGGGGGGAGGGAGGCTGCACGGAATTCAGCACCTGGCACCCAGATTGCTTCTGTTTGTGTCCATTTGACTCGTATGACGGACAGTAGAAATCTTCCGATCTGTGTTAAGGTTATAGAGAACAGCAGACTTAACAGTATCAGAATGAGGATGGTATCTATTTTATAATGTTTGTCCTGAGAGCATCAACCAGGCAGGGCAACAGTGCAGTGTTGGAAAACGAATAAAAGTAGTAAAAACAGTAAACGTCTGGCTCTAAGAGACTCATTATCATCTGAAGCATTAAAAAAAACCACCCCGTAATTCCCTGAGTAATGGCCGAATCAGAAACCTTCAGCTGGCAGACCCCAACTCCCCTTCCGGATATAAATGGACCTTCTGGGCAGGAGGAGATTCCAAGAGTCTTTCAAAGGAAGGTCAAACTGGCCTTGAACTAACACCCTCCGTGCTCTTTTCCATGACCAGGAAACCTTCATCGAAAAGGAGCTTCTCAAGGGGTTTAGGAAGCACCAGGGAGGCTTCCATCCACAGAGCCCGCTGGAGAAGCCAGGCCTTGGCTCCCCTCTGCCCCCCCAGCCAGGAGGACCTTGGGGGGAATGCATCCAAATGGGGGGTGGGGGAGAGATCAGTTGGAGGAACTAACAGGGGCTGCCAGATCCCCCCCTCCCCATTGACTCTGTCAGCCACAACTGAGGGTGAAGGAAGGACTGGGACTCATGAGGAGACGAGGGAAATGGTGGGTATCAGAGGAGACTTTAGGCTGAGTTCATAGCTGGGATGAGACAAAGATCAGACACCAGGACACTGCATGAAAAAGGAGTTACAGGTAGTCCTTGACTTACGACCACAACTGAACCCAAAATTTCTGTTAGGGGAGTTATTTGTTAAGTGAATTTTGCCCCATTTTACGACCTTCCTCACCACAGTCGTTAAGTGAATCACTGCAGTTGTTAAGGTTGTATCATGGTTGTTAAGTGAATCTGTCTTCCCCCTTGATTTTGTTTGTGGAAAGGTTGCAAGAGGGGATCCCGTGTCTTTGGGACACAGCGACAGTCATAAGTCCGAACCATTTGCCAAGTGTCTGAATTTTGATCAAGCGATCATGGGATGCTAGAAAGCTCGGAAGTGTAAAAAATGGTCATAAGTCACCTTTTTTCAGTGATGCCGTTGTAACTTTGAATGGTCACTAAATGGATTCCTGAAAGCCGAGGACTTACCTGTACTGTATTCATTAGGGGAGACTAAGGGAGACCCCTGTATGACCCCGTACCTGCCTGGTATTTAACCCAGAAGGATTTCTAATTTCTGGATCAAAGGAGGGGGAATCCTTTGGATTCTGCACAAGATCAGTAGGATCTTGGCAATCTCAGGGAAGAGATCCGCTGGGTCCTCAGCTGGGAGAATCCGAAGAAGGAGGAAGAGGGAAGCCAGCAGCTCAAAGAGAAGCTTGAAGGGAGGCGGAAGCCACCACAGCCGTCGATTCTCGGTTCGGTCAGGACGGGGATTTGGAGGCAGTTCCTTCTGCAGCCTTTTGGAATTTAGAGGCTTCTTTTGTGGATTTGGTGATTTGGTTTGAATTCGTCTGTCTGGCGAAGTGCCGGCTTCCTTGGAATTTTTCACCTGGTTTAACCAAGGTCGTTCATGCTGGATGCTGGCTTCCTTGGGGCTTTCATCTTGCCTGACCAATGAAATGAATCCGATGATCCCCCCGTCTTCAGTGAAGCTGATGTGGCTGGCGAGCTTCCTTTGGGAATTGACAGGCTGGATCCACCGTTTCCGCTTTCCGCAACAGCCGAAGTTCTTCAGCCTTCCGACTGACACACTGGGTCCTTTGAGGCTGAGACAGGCGTCTCCGGCTGCAGTTGGAGAGTTTAGAGAGAGAGAAATAACAGACGTCCTAATCTCTCCTGCTTAGCAGAGACCCCCATTCAGGGCTATGGCTGCAACCATCCACCTGACAGCCACTTCCCCTGAAATCCCCCTGGAGTTTAGCCAAGACTGGAGGCCACCAGATCCAGAAAGATTCAAGATGCTCTGCCTGCTGAGATCCCCCATTCCTGAGAGGGGACCTTAGGGATCAACTGCTCTCTGGTTTCCCCTTTCATAGATCCCTTTGGATTCCCCATCTCTTCTCCTTCCTTTATTATATACCTTATATAGTCCTTTCTTGATTTCCTGATAAAACCTCCTTTGCAGAAAAAAATCAGCAGAACAGCTGTCTGGGATTTCAGTTTGGGATTGTTTTTGTTTTGGTGTGCACTTCACACCAACATACATACATACATACATATAAAATAACATAAAATTTTAAAAATGAAAAGTATAAAGAAATTTCAACTCTATTTTTTTTCTTTCCTCAGCCAGAGAAATAAAATAGCAGTTTTCAGACCCTTTAATTTACCTCTCTACAATTTCTACCTAAAGCATTTTCTCTGCTCCTCTTCCAAGCTTGTCTTGTCTGTGAAGGGCTGGGCCAGATGCCCAGAGAAAGGGGCTCTTGAGACTCTCCCAGGAGGAGGTTGAGGGGATCCTGTCTAAAGGCAGCCGCATCACTGACCAGGTCACAAACCTTCAATGCTGCATAATATTCATCCAGGTCCAAGAAGGGGGGAAGAGGGGGGGAAGGATGCCTCCAGGCCTCTCCCTCCAATATTGTCCTAGGTGAGATGAAGCTGCCTCCCCTTTTCCATAGCAGTCTCGCCCCCCTCCCCTTATTCCACCATGGGATTCAACAGCCCCCTCCCTCCCCCCATTGTCCAGAGACGTCTGCCTGTTGGGGGGTCTTTGTGGTCTGATGAGATCATTGAAGGGAGTTTTTCCAGACTCGAAGCTGGGAACCAATAAAGGAGAATATTCGTAGCTCAGCCTGACCTGAGGCTCCTTGGGGCCCTCTGAGCTTCCTGGTTTTCTTGCAGGCGTCTCCTGACCCTACTAGGTAACGCCACCAGTGCTGGAAGCAGGGAAGGCAGCTGAAAAAATGAGGTGGAGCGTGGCGGGGCCTCCGCGGGTGGGAGGGTGGAGGGGCGACTGCCGGGGAAGGCTACGGATCCTCCCCAAAGGGCAGTGGGGTTTATTTTGCAGCGTGGGGCAATGGCTTCATGGTCGGTGGAGGGCTGTGGGTGGCTTGTTCCGGCTGGCCCCGGGTGCAAGGGAGCGGGGCAGGCGAGGGGCAGGGCCGGCGGCTGGAGGTCCGGGCAGGGCGAGGGGGGCAGAAGGAGCCTTTTGTGCTTGGGGAGGGACAAGGGTGCGTGGGGAGGGTGGGGAGGTTCTGTTGGGGAAGGGCAGAGTGTTTTGGGGGTGAGGGGGATGTCTGGCCATGTGGGTGGGAGGTGGGGCTTAGGTGGGAGGTTGGTTGTGGGGTGTTGTTTTTGGGGGTGCGTGTTGTGGGTGGGGGAAGGAGAGCAATGGAGGGGGAGGGGGCTTAAAGCAGGGAGCTGTGACTTTGTCAGCTGCATCCAGAGGAGCCAAAGGAAGTTGTCCTTCCTCCCACAACCGTCCCTGGGAACAGGGGCTCCTCCAGTAGAGAGCACGTCCAGCAAGGCCTCTGAAGGGCCAAGTGGATTCTGATAGTTGTCAGGGAGGTTGTGGCCACGTGTGAGATTGTGCAGGCGCTGGGAATCCTAACCAATTGAATGGCAAAAATACACCACAGTATATTAAAGTCATTAATAGAGAAGCTCTATTAATATGCAAAGAGAGGAAAGGAAACTCCAGCACAGGGAATGATTTAGGAATGAAACTGACAAGGAAGAGCCTGGTTGGAAATCCTTGTTCTATGCGATCTTCTTGTTCACCTGAGGATTCTCCCATGAGATGGTCTCTTGTCCTGGAAGAGCTTCCCCTTCAGCCTCTCCCATCTCGGATGGCCCAGGAGAAGCTCCGGGTATTTGGGAGGCCATTGCCTGGAGGGGATGAGATCTCCCTCGACATATTCTCTCCCTCCGACAGCCGAGGCTCTTTTCCTTTGCACTGGGAGCACCTAGAAATCTCCTGGAACAATCCCACCTCTGCCACCAATTGCTGCCAGTATATATATATATATATATATATTTTAAACCACCAAAGACCAGATTGACACAGACTCCATACTCACAAACACTAGAAACTTGAATTTGATTTGGGATTTTTTGTCTCTCCCTATAATGGCTGGGGTGAGATTTTTATTTCAGAAATAGGAATGCTTACACATTTTTTATCAAAATAAAGAAAAATGGTAAATTGTACATCCTTTCAACCTGTGCAGAAAGTAATGTTAACACTATAATTATTTTAGCTATTTTCTATAAGCTGTTTGACGACACTATTTTTTAAATGTCCAATTTCACTTCATCTTCCGATCTCTGTGCTCTCCAATAGATTTGCTTAAGGCTCACTTTTATCATTCTTTCCTTTAATTGCTATATATCTTACAGATCACACTCTACAGAGCTAAAGAACTTTTTCTACAGAGTTTCATCATTTCTCTCTCTCTCTCTCTCTCTCTCTCTCTCTCTCTCTCTCTCTCTCTCTCTCTCTCTTTTTGGTGTTCACTTTTCATTTTCTTCTTTAAAAGTCTAAGTTTTCCTTTGTTTTCTTATAAATATATTTTTAAACATTCCTTCATTTTCTCTGACCCTTCCCTCCTTCTGATTCTGGGCTGCATCTGAACAGAAGAAATCAGATTTCCTATTCAAATTCTCTAGTTCTTTTTTTTAAAAAAACATTTTATTAGATTATAGAATACAAAAATTAAAAATTATACAAAAATTAAAAAGAAGAAAAACAAAGAGGAAGAAATGGGGGGAGGGGAAAGAGAAGTGGGGGGGAAGGAGAAAAAAAAAGTGCTGACTTCAGACTTCCTCTGTTGCAGTAAAATTAAGCATTAAAATTGAATCTCAACTTTTTACTTTTCCATAATAATATAAATGATTTTGTAAAAGAAAGCAGATTTCGCATTCAAATCCTCCAGTTTTCAGGGACGACAGAAGTCCCGCCTCTCTTTCTCTCTACTGGCTGCTTCTATTCCTGGCCCGCCCCCTTCGTCATGACAACCCTGTAGCCAATCAAAGAAGGGGAAGAGACGGTTGCCTGGGAGCTTCCCTGCCCTCAGCCTGATGGAGAAAAGGCTGAAGAAGCCAAGCCAAAGGGGGGGGGGGTCAAATAAAGAACAAAATTCAAAGCTGGGGGGGGGGATAAGAAAGAGGCAAAACCTCCCAGAATTGCAGAGGGAGGGGGGCTTAAGCCCCTTCCCCAGAAAAGGCTGCAATGAAGAGGGTCTCCTCAGCTGGGGGCTCTGGAGGGGCCACAGGGGACCCCCATCTTCCTCAGAGTCATGGAGGGTCCCCTCCAGGGTGAGTCCGGCTGCCTTTTCCTCCAGGGCAACCCAGGATCCCCCTTGGAAGACCCAGCCCTGCATGGCTTCTCTCCCACAGGAGCCTCTCCTGGAAAGACTCGGAGCCCAAGAGAGGGTGGAGAAACCACGGGGGCTTCATCCCCCCAACATTCAACCTTGGGACCTATAAACCAGGTCAGTCTCTTCCCAGGAATGCCCCAGATCCCCTCCTCCTTCCTGGCCGTTCTGGGCTTTCTCTGTAGGTCTGGGCTTTGCTTTCCCCCCCACGGGAAAGAGGTGGCTGAGCACCATGGGATATGGTCTCCCCCCTTCCCAGGACTCAGAAGATGCAACCTGGAGGGAGATTTTGCAGATCTGCTTCCCTTCCCCACCACGAGGCTCCCCAGGTTCCTCTTCCCAAGAGGGGCTCCCCACTCAGGCAGGCAGAGGCCTGTCTGGCATTCCGGCAAGAGCCCCCTTGCCTGGCCTCTGCATGGGAAAGGGTGGCAGGGGAACATGGGACATGGGCTTCTGCATTCTCAGGTCTCTGAAGATGGAAGTTGGATTTTGCAGATCAGCTTTCCATCAGCAACACGAGAGTCCTGAGCTCCCTCCCTCCCTCCCTCCCTCCTTCCCCTCCCCACATGGGCTGAGGGGCAACCTTGATTTCTCCATCTCTTTTCATTTGTTTTTTTTTAACCTCTCTGTGTTTCTGTCTCTCTGTGTGTTTTTTCAACTATGCAAAGTTCTGACAACTACTTTTTCATTAATGTTTAATCTCTTCATCTCTTTTCATTTGTTTTTTCTAGTTAAGTTTTTTTTCATTAAAGTTGATTTTGTTCTGGGAGTCTGGTCACACTATCGCATCAGCCCTTTTGTGCGGTGCCCTTGAGCATTAGCTTTCAAAATAAAGTAAATTTTGGTCCAACTCAGCTGGCAGCTATTTCAGATCTGTGGCAGGCTCTGGCATTCACTGGCCCCTGGGATTTTCTCTTTCATCACTATGCAAACAAATCTCAGATTTATTTGTTTCTTCAGCCACAGTTTTCCCCAGGGCCACTTTCAAGCATGGAGACCCCAAACCTCTCAATTCTAGATGACAGATTTAATTCGATCTCTGCCCCTGTTATTATGAATCACATGGGGATTATTTCCCTTTCATTTCCCTCCAGAGAATTTCCCAACAACCTTTGAATCCAAGAACTAGTTGAATTATCCAGGGATTCCTCCTGAGAGAGAGAATTATGGTAAAAGTTTCAGCTCTGCTCTTTGGCCGAATCCCCCAGGGGAGACTTTGGGCAGAGAAATTAGGAGTTTTGGGACAGGCAGAGTCTGTGCTCTTGAATCTACGTCTCTCTCCTTTCCAAATGAAGCTGAGTGTTTCTTTGTGTTTGAAGGAGGAAAGCAACTGGATCATATTCCACTTTGTGAGAGTCCTTTGATTCTTCTAATTCTTCTTCAGAAACAGGAAAGGGATTCACTGATTCACCCCATGAATTATGGGCCTCCTGCTTCTGCTTCTGATGCTGCTTCTGTCCCAGCCAGTCTCTGGGAAGCTGAAAATGAAATGTCCGCTGAGTTCGGAGGACCAGGATGGAAAACAACCACAGAGCTTTTACAGCCCAGGAGACCATCTAATCAGTATAGTCATCAGTGGAGAAGAAAGATTTCAAGTAAAGTTGCCTTTCAGCGTGGCTCCCTCTCTTCAGTTTGTTTTCCATGATCTGTAAGTAACTCAGGGTGATGGAGTTGCACTCCCTCCATTCTAACCCTCTCCTTCTTTTCTCTTTTTTATTTTTTATTTATTCCTATATTGGGGAATATGTTTAATTTCCTGAATGATTTTGATTTCCATGGCTTCTCTTTTTTTTTCTGATTTTATGAAATAGACTCACATCTAAAAATGGGTCTGAAGAAAAGTTGAAAGGATTCCGGATTATTTTCCTCTCTCAGTCCAATCCTTAATTTATCACTTGAATAATGGATTTACTTAAAGTAGTGGTGGAATCAGTTGTAGTTGCCGTACCTCAGCCCATTTCCCTATTTGTGTAACTGATCACTGGTTTTGGATCAATGCTGTCTTAAGGCTCAGTAGGCTTCTGAAGGATTATATATTAAAAGAAGTATTTGTTGTTGCTGTTGATTATAACAACATGTTTTAACAATAGGGATCTTTATGGTTTTGCACACTGCTTACTATTCATTTTCAACATTGAAACGGTCAACAAGAATTCCCAGCTCCTGCACAACCTCACACTTGGCTACAACATCCACGACAACCATTTGAGCACTTTCCGCACTTCAGATGCCTTGCTGGACATTCTCTCCACTGGAGAAGACAATGTCCCCAACTACGGCTGTGGAAGGAAGGAGAACTTTCTGGCTCTTCTTGATGCAGCTGACAGGGGCATCTCAATCCAGATGTCAACATTAGGAGGCACCTACAAAGTCCCACAGGTTTGTGTGTGTTTTTCTCCATCTGATAAAGTGAGGGGTGGGTGGTGGTGGGTGAGCAATAGATGCAATCATGTCTTCATGGAATTCAAGAGCTGCTTTTCTCCATATTCTCAATATTTTACCAAACTATGTTCATGTTGAGATTAATCATAAAAGGCCTGAAATGCAAGCAATACATTCCCTGGAGAAGACACTCTAACAACTATTTAACTAATCAAAAAATATCCCTGGTTCTTGGGGCCTCTATTGGCATCTTCATTTTCACACATAAATAATTCCTGCCGTATCCACTCAGATTGAAGTTGGCAATAGTAGCATTTTATCCATCTAAACAGTGGAATAAAAATTACTCTAGAAATTATAGACCAAATAGACTAGCAGATATTGTGGCTAACATTTATGCCATGATCCTCTTAGTTAAACTTGAGAAAAATGCATTATTTGCAGAAGAACCAGAAGGTTTTAGGTAGAGTGAAAAGCTGTATAGATTTTATAAGAAATAATGGATAAATTAATAATCTAATATTGGCAAGAAATTTGTCTTGAAATATCTCATCTATATTAGTGAGGTAAAACAAGGTTTGCTGCTTTCTAGATGTTAGTGCAACATTTGACTCAATAAACAGAGAAATATGATGGAGAAAATGTTTTGCCCTCAAAATGGAGCTCAGCCTGTTGGCCCTAATCCAAGCCCTTGTTTGAGAGGGAGGTTTGGGCTCAATGGAGCCATGAGAAGAAGGATCTATGCTTACCAAGTGGGAAGGGAAAGATGCATATTTGAACCCTTGTTATTCAATATAGATTTAAATGACTTACTAAGACTAATGAAGGGTCAAGAAACAGATCATAAATAAATGTTATTTCATTTTTTGAATAAACTGACTAAATTAGTGGACCAGTGAAATGTTGTGCATGTAGTATACAGTACTTGGATTTCAGAAAGGCTTTGACAAAGAAACCACAACCTATTTCTCGGGAAGCTAAAAATATGTGGGATAGACAGCATCACCCCCAGATGGGCTCAGCCTGGGGTCCTCAATGGAACTACGTCTGCATGGAGGGAAACAAGCAGTGGGGGACCCCAAGGTTCCATTTTAGGCCCAGTTCTCTTCAACATCTTCATGAATGATTTGGATGAGGGGAGAAATGGGGAAATCAACAAATTTGCACATGACACTAAAGTGGCAGGAATAGCCAAGATCAAAATAGGCTGAAGATCCAGATAGATCTAGATAGACTTGAATCTTGGGCTTATTTAACTAAATGAAATTCATTGTAGAGAAAAGTAATGTTTTACACTTAGGCTAGAAAATCCAAATGTAAACTTACAGATGAGGTGAAACCTGGCTCCATAGCAGTAACTGTGAGAGGATCTTGGAGTCCTAGTGGACAATCACTTAAATATGAGCCAGCAATATGTGGCTGTAGAAAATCAGAGGCCAGGCATTTGCTCTGATCAAAGATGTCTCTCCCGCTCTCGCAGAGAGCTTTATTTTTTATACAGTTTTACACAGGCAGATAAAAGTCAGGACAGCAACAGCGTTCTAATTGGAAAATCCTCCTCCCTGTTCCCTCACTCAGAAGGAAGGTCAGATAACACAGACCAGAGCCAGAATGAGATCATCCAGGAAGAAGATACATGACACCAGAAACGGAAGCAGTTTGCTGCATTCTGCCCGAATTAATTCTTCCATCCCTACATGTGGCAGCAGCCAAAAAAGCTAATTCAGTCCTAGGCTGCGTTAACAGAGGGATAAAATCAAGATCATGTGAAGTATTGGTATGGCTTTATAATGCCTTGGCAAGACAACACTTGGAATAATGCATCCAGTTTTAGTCTCCATATTATAAAAAAGATGGAGAGACTCTGGAAAGAGGGCAGAAAAGAGGAACTAAGATGATTAAGGGCCTGGAGACTAAAACTTATGAGGAACAGTTGCAGGAATTGGGTATATCTAATGTAATTACCAAAATAAAAAATAAAAAAAAATTGGGAAAATTTTTCAATTTTATTTCTTATACACATAATATAAAATGTAAATTTTCTTATACATAATTAATTTTACATATACATATTTTCCTTAAAGAAAGCATTAAAATAAGGCATTTTAATTACATTCGGAGTTGCTCTTCTACCCTTTCTTCCCTCAGCCCTTCTTCTTCTCCTCTTTACCTTCCCTCCCTCCCCTCCTCTCCTACTTTCTCTTCCCTCCTCTCCTACCTCATCCTACTTCCCCTTCCTTTCCCCCACTCCTCTCTTCTTTCCCCCTACTCACCTTCTCTCCTACTCCTATCCCCTACCCTTCCTTCCTCTCCTTTTCCCTTTCTTCCATTCCTCTCCCTCCCTCTCCTCTTCCTACCCTCTCCTCCTCTCTCCTTTCTATCTTCTTTGCTGTGGAATATTCTCTTTCTTTGGTATCTGAACAACTCCTGTATTCTAATTGTATATACTTTCTTTCAATTTCTTTTCAGATTTATTCTCTCCGTATTATCATCATAATTGTACACTTATTCTTATTATCTTCTTTCTTTTCCCCCCTCCCATCCCCCTTTTTCATTTACTCTGGCGTCATCTCGGTTTATTTTTTATCCTTTCCCTCGTTTAACTTTCTATTATGTAAATCATTTATCTATCCTCTTATCTTCATATTTCTTTTCTAACCGTATATAAAATCTTGAAATACACTGATTCCTCTTTATCTCTTATCCTTAATCTATTCATTTCCGCACAGTCGAAAATCTTTTTTATTACTTCACCTTCTGACGGAATTTTTTCTGTCTTCCAATTTTGTGCAAACACAATTCTTGCTGCTGTTATTAGATGTATAGTTAAATACACATCTTCTTTACTATATCTCTTTGGGAGAATACCCAATAATAAAACCTCTGGTTTTAATTTTACAGATTAATGTAATATTTCTTCCACCCATTTCTGTATTCTAAACCAATAATTTTTTGCTTCTAAACATGACCACCACATATGATGGTATGATCCCAGCAAATGCAAACGTTTCCAATGTTTGGCTGATTTATCCTTAAACATCTTTGCTAATCTTTCTGCTGGCATATGCCACCTAAAAAACATTTTATATAGATTTTCTCTATATGCAGTTGCCACTGCCAATTTATAATTCTTATAAACTGCATATAAATATTTTCTCTATATGCAGTTGCCATTGTCAATTTATAATTCCCTTCCCATAGTTGTTGCCATTTCTCTAATTCTATTGGATATCCAAAAAATTTCGCCCATGTTATCCTTGTCTCTTTTACCTCTTCATCTTCCAATCTAATTTGCAACAAATAATTATACAGTCTTTTAATCATTTTTTCATCTTTTCCAATAATTATCTGATCCAACTCTGATTCCCCCAAATTAAAACCATATTGTTTCAAGTCTTTATCACATCTTGATTGTATCTGCAGCCGTTTATACCAGTCAGTCTCAATCCCTTTTTTTTCTAAGTCTTGTTTCTGTTTTAATTCTCCCTTCTCTGTTAAAATGTCTTTATATCTTACAAATGCATACATTTCCTTCACACGTATCGAGATACAGTACATCAACACAGGATATAAAAAGAAGAAGTTATTTTATGCTACTCATTCCATATAAGGTTAGGGCCAGTATGTCCTACCATATCTTACACCATCTGTTAGTTTCGGAACCTCTCACGTGCCACATCTTACGTTACAGAATAATATGATACATAGGTCAGTACATTTAGCGAGAAGTTAGTACTTTCCCAATCTTGCGACAGAGATGGAAACAAGTGAAGGTCAAGTGAGGGCCAAGGTATTTGCGAGACCACCTGTTGCTACCGATAACCTCCAACTGGCCAGTACGCTCACACAGAGAGCGGGGAGATTGATCCCGGACTTCTGTACATTCTGTAAGGCCCTGAAGACTTACCTATTCCAACAAGCTGGCCTGGCCCAAAGGGTTTTTTAATGAGGTTTTTAAAATTGTATAGATTTGGTTTTAAATTTGGAATTTTATAGACTTGGGGTTTTAAATCGAGAAGCCAATGATTTAATTCATTTTAGTTTTTAATAACTTTTGTACTTTATATATTTTGATTCTGACTGTTCACCGCCCTGTGTCCCTTTTGGGGAGAAGGCGGTATATAAATCCGAAATAAACTAAACTAAACTAAATTTTTGTATAATTGGATATCAAATTAGGGCCCCTGAGCCCACCTGCATCATGTCAATGCTTCTGTTGTTGAAAGCCACATTGGTACTTCCATATAATGGTTTTCTTTCACTCTTTCCCATACTACCAACAAGCCATTCCTTACACAATGTCTCTGGAAATATCCGTGAATCCGATTTTTTCCATACCATAAGAAAGCATGCCATCCTAGTTGTAGGTCATGTCCATCCAAAGTCAATAGTTTTGTATTTCTCAATAAGATCCATTCTTTAATCCATGTTAACATTGCCACTTGATGATACAATTCCCAATTTGGTAGATCAAATCCTTCTCTAAACCTGGAGTCTTGGAGCAATTTAAGGTTAATTCTCGCTTTTTTCCCTTGCCATATGTATTTACATCATTTTATTCAAACTTTCAAAGTATTTTTTCTCCAACTTTATTGGAATTGTTTGAAAAAGAAACAACAATCTTGGCAATACATTCATTTTGATTAACGCTATTCTCCCCATTAAAGATAATTGTAAATTTTTCCATTTTTCCAAATCTGTTTCAATTTGATTTCTTAATTTATAATATAACCGGATGTGAATTTCTCTTTTGCAATGTACCAAAGTTTGAGGGGCTTCCCCAAAGAAGAAGAGGTCAGCCAATTTTCCAAAGTACTAGAAAGCAAGACAAGAAACAATGGATGGAGACTAATCAAGGAGAGAAACAACCTAAAACTAAGGAGAAATTTCCTAATGGTGAGGAATGGAACGTCTCCCCTTCAGAAATTGTGGGTGGTCCATCACTGGAGGCTTTGAAGAAGAGGCTGGACAGCCACTTGTCTGGATTAGTATAGATAGATACAGATTAAGAGAGTTGGAAGGGACCTTGTAGGTCATCTAGTCCAAGCAGATCCTACACCATTTCTGGCAGATGACGGCCCAGTCTCTCCTTGAAAGCTTCCAGTGATGAAGCTCCCACAACTTCTGAAAGCAATTTCTGTTCCATGGGTTGATTGTTCTCACTGTCAGAAAATTTCTCCTTATTTCCAGGTTGAATCTCTCCTTGTTCAGTTTCCATCCATTATTCCTTGTCTGGCCTCCAGGTGCTTTGGAAAACAGCTTGACCCCTTCCTCTCTGTGGCAGCTCTGCAAATATTGAAAGACTGCTATCATATCTCCCCTGGTTCTTGCAAACAGCAAGAAAAAACAACTCCTTTCAGTTTCAGCATAGGCTAATTAGCCCATTGATTAGATCAGCCTCCCGACTCTCAGCTGATTTGCTCTCAGCTGTTTTGCGCAGGGTTCAGCTGCTTGCTGCAAAGAACTAAATTGCTGGAGATTTTTTTTTCTCCTTATGCAAATCAAGCTGAAAACAAAATTGAAAGTAAAAGCAGGGTGTTGGCTGTTAGGTTGGAAAATTAGGCAGAGGCAGATTTCTTTTCTTTTTCCTCACCAAAAAAGGTAGGTGCAAAAAACGGGAAATTTAGGGCAAAAGAGGAGAGTTCAAGATTTTAAAACACAAAAGAAAAAAAGCTCTATTAAGAATTGTAATAATTGAGATACTATTAATTGTATATTGTGTTGAAAGCAGAAACGGTTAAGTTGTGGTTTGGAGGATATATGGGGGAAATTATTTGGTTTATTATTATTGGTAAATATAATTAATTGATTTGTAAGAAATTGGATTGCATGGAAATAATTGGAATATTCACGTTCATATTCTTTAAAGTTTAACAATTCATTCTTTATCTTAATATCTTTATATTTGCTTGGGGTTGCCTTTCTTCCCTTTCATCTTTTTTATTGTACAGCAATCTTTCTCCTCAAACCTACCACCTCTCTCTTTTCTTTCCTTCTTACTTTCTCTTCCTCCCCCTCTTCTTCTCCTCCCTACTTCCTCTTCCTTTCTCCTTCTCCTCCTCTCTTCCTCCCTCTCTTACCCTCACTCCTACTCTAATTTCCCTTCCCTTCCTTCCTCCCTTCTCTTCCTTTTCTCTCTCTCCTTCCTTCATCCCTCTCTATTGCTGTATCCTTTTGTGCATATGGATTACTCAGAGGGCTGAAAAAGTTATTTTTGACTGGTCCTCGCACTTTTGACCAGCCCTCAAACTTACGACTGTCCTCACATTTTACGTTTTTCTCCCTATCTTGTCACCATGGTGAAGAGAAGCAGTTGTGAAATGAGTGACACGGTTGTTAAGAATGCAGCACGGGCATAAATGTGAGGATGATTATAAGTGTGAGGATCAGTCAAAAGTGGGGGGTGAGGCTGGGCCCCCTGAGTCGCCCCAGGAATGCTTCGTTTGTCCTGGGGAGGGCTCAGAAGGATGGCCCCCTCCATATCCTCCAGAGAATGCTCCGCGTCGAGACAGTCCTCCGCTAATTAGCGGAGCCAGACGCTGGAAGCAACACCACAGCTGAAGTGTTTATTGAGCAAGCTGAAGAAGAAAGAAGAAAAGTCGACACAAGTATGGATTTTTTAACTGATTTTTTATTGATTTTCTTGAAGAGGAAAGAGGGGAAGGGGGAAGGAGAGGAAGAGAAGTGAAAGTTCTTAAGAAAGTCCTTTAAGATGGCGACTGGTCTTAATTGAAGAAATACCAGAGCGATTGAAAATGGAGGTTTTGAAATAAATACTCTGCTATGGGAAAGGCACTTAAAGTAAGAAGAATTTTCTTGGATATTTTTTTTTTAAAATTAAAGTAAAGTAAAGTAAAATAAAGTAAAGCAAAGTAAAGCAATTTAAAGTAAAGTAAAGATGACTAAAGGAAGGGGGGGCTCCCCCATGAGCCAGCTGAAGAATAAAGCTGAGATGATGCAATTGTGTGGATTGGCAGAAGGGGACTTAAAAGATCTTATAACAATTTCCCTACCGAGCCTAGTTGACAAAATTAAAAATTCACAGAAGAATCTTGTGGACTTGATTGCTGGAAAGCATGACCAATTAAGTCAAACTATTATTAAAGTAATTTCAGATCTTTCAAATGTGGTGATTGAAATGGAGGAGAAAGTAACTGAAATTAGCAGTAAATTTGACTCTCAGATTCAAGAAATACAAGAAAAGCTTGTGGAAGCTGAGATTCAAAATCAGACTACACAGAATGATATTATCATGCTTCAAATCAAAACTATGGCATCAGCGATCAGAGTAAGAGGTATTAAAGAAAACCAGAGAGATTTAAAAGCAATTTCTGCAAAGGTCTTTGCTGAATTACTAGAGTTAGAAGATGAGATAATTCTTGGTTGTATAGAGAAAGTTTATAAAGTCAACTCACGAGTAGCCAAACAAAGGAATTTGCCTAGAGATGTTGTTGTTTATTTTACTGATAAAAGGCTGAGAGATGACATCTTACAAAAGTCCTACTCTGCCAGAGTGCAAGTCTGCCATCCGTCGGGGAAGCATCTGAAATGGCTCGGGAGTTCATGGCTTCCATGACGGCCTTGGACCTGACCCAGGTAATTCAGGGCCCGACTCACATTGGTGGACACACCCTGGATCTAGTTTTTGTCTCTGGTCAGTGGTTGAGTGGTCTTGATATTGGGGATATAGTTATAGAACCCTTGTCATGGACTGACCACTCGCTCCTTCGACTCGACTTTCGGACCGCTGCACCCCACCGCAGGGAGGCGGAACCAACTAGGTGGTTCCGCCCCAGGCGCCTGATGGATCCTGATAGGTTCCAGACGGAGCTTGGGCCATTTCCTGAGATACTGACACGCGACTCGGCCGAGGACCTGGTGGCTGCCTGGAATAGGGCAGCCGGGGGGGCCTTGGACCGCGTCGTGCCTTCGCGGCCTCTGACCCGGCGCTGAACTCACTTATCTCCTTGGTTCACCGAGGAGCTGAGGGAGATGAAGCGCCGGAAAAGACGCCTAGAGAGCGGTTGGAGGGCCAGTCGCTCCGATTCTGACTTGACACTAGTAAGAGCTTATATTAAGACTTACTTAGTGGCAATAAAAGCGGCGAAATCTAATTATTTCGCCGCACTTATTGCGTCATCAGATAATCGCCCAGCCGCCCTGTTTAGGGTGACCCGCTCCCTCCTTCACTTGGGAGCGCGGGAGGATCCCTTGCAGGGACGTGCTGAGGATTTTGTGCAATATCTGGATGATAAAATAACTCAGATTCGGGACGAGTTGGCCGCCGACTGGGTTGGTTCGGGCGAGGTGACTGAGCCCGGTCTTGAGAGTGTTATCTGGGCTGAGTTCGATCCTGTGGCTCCCGAGGACGTGGACAGGATCCTGGGGAGATTGAACGCCACCACATGTTTATTGGACCCGTGTCCCTCCTGGTTGGTGCTGGCCTCCCGGGAGGTTACACGAGGCTGGCTCCAGGAGATTATAAATGCTTCTCTGAGTGAGGGTGCCCTACCGACCGCCTTGAAGGAGGCGGTGGTGAGGCCCCTCCTCAAGAAGCCCTCCTTGGACCCAGCTGCTTTGGTAAATTATCGTCCAGTCTCCAACCTTCCCTTTCTAGCGAAGGTTGTTGAGAGTGTGGTGGCATGGCAGCTCCCCCGGTGCCTGGATGAAGCTGTCTATTTAGACCCGCTCCAGTCCGGCTTCAGGTCTGGTTACAGCACCGAAACGGCATTGGTCGCGTTGGTGGATGATCTCTGGAGGGCCCGGGGTAGGGGGTACTCCTCTATCCTGGTGCTGTTAGACCTCTCAGCGGCTTTTGATACCATCGACCATGGTATCATGTTGCGCCGGTTGGAGGGATTGGGGGTGGGGGGCACCGTCCTTCGGTGGTTCTCCTCCTACCTCTCCGACCGGTCGCAATCTGTGTTGACAGGGGGGCAGCGGTCGACCCCGAGGCGCCTAGTGTGTGGGGTGCCACAAGGGTCGGTCCTCTCGCCCCTTCTGTTCAACATTTATGTAAAGCCGCTGGGTGAGATCATCCGTGGTTTTGGGGTGGAATTCCATCAGTACGCTGATGACACTCAGCTGTACATTTCCACCCCAGACCACCCCAATGATGCCGTGGAGGTGATGTCCCAGTGCCTTGAAGCTGTGCGGGTCTGGATGGGGAGAAACAGGCTTCGACTCAACCCCTCCAAGACCGAGTGGCTGTGGCTACCGGCGTCCCGATATAGCCAACTGACTCCATCGTTGGTTATTGGGGGCGAATCATTGGCCCCCACGGAAAGGGTGCGCAACTTGGGCGTCCTCCTGGACTCACGGCTGTCTTTAGAGGATCATACGACAGCCGTGGCCAGGGGGGCTTTTTATCAGGTCCGCCTGATACGCCAGTTGCGGCCCTTTCTAGATCGGGACTCCCTACGCACAGTCACTCAGGCGCTCGTCACGTCTCGCCTGGACTACTGTAATGCTCTCTACATGGGGCTCCCCTTGGGATGCACCCGGAGGCTTCAGCTGGTGCAGAATGCGGCCGCGCGGGGGATTATGGGAGCGACAGGGCGCTCCCACGTGACACCCCTCCTGCGTGAGCTGCATTGGCTGCCGGTTGATTTCCGGGTGCGTTTCAAGGTGTTGGTAATGACCTTTAAAGCGCTCCATGGCTTAGGACCAGGGTACTTACGGGACCGCCTGCTGCCACCAATTGCCTCCCACCGACCGGTTCGCTCCCACAGAGAGGGCCTCCTCAGGGTGCCGTCAGCCAGACAATGCCGGCTGGCGACCCCCAGGGGGAGAGCGTTCTCTGTGGTAGCCCCCACCCTCTGGAACGATCTGCCTCCTGAACTGAGGACTATTGCGGACCTCCGGACTTTTCGTCGGGCTCTAAAGGCGCACTTTTTTCAACTCGCCGGACTTGCCTGATCCCTTCTTTTTAAATATTTTACATTTTATATTCATATTTATATATTTTATACATTTTTAAATTTTAAATTTTTTAGAGCCTTAACTTTCAGCCATAATTTATATTGATTTTAGGATGGTTTTAATTGTGTATGTACTGGTTTTTAATTGGCTGTACACCGCCCTGGGTCCGCCAGGAGAAGGGCGGTATAGAAATTTAATAAATAAATAAATAATAAATAAATAAGTAGAAGGTGAACAAATTAATATCTTTAAAGAGTTACCATCGAAGGTTCTAAAGGATAGGAAAGAATTTGCTTTTTTAACTAAGGAATTGAAGAAAAGTAATATCCTATTTAGATGGGACTTACCAGTTGGCATAATTTTTAGATATCATGGTGTGAGATATTCTTTGAATACTATTGGAAAAGCGGAACATTTCTATAAAAATATCTTTAAGGGAGCCTCGGAATATTTTAAGAATAAGAAACAAGAAAGAGAGTTTGCAAAAGGTAAACAGAAGGATGAGACTCAAAGAATGAATCAAAGAATGTTAAATGTACAAGGAGTACAATCTGGTTTCTCGGAGGATTTTACTATGGATCTTTCAGATGGAAAAATTGAGCATACCAGTGAACCTAGATTAGGAGCACCGGACCTTGAACCGCTGGAGCAAGATTTAAAAAATATTATAATTCAAGATGAACAGCAGCAGAGGTCCAACGCTCCGCAAGAAAAGGGTGGTGATGTCGAGCAGCAGGAACCAGAATTTAATGAGGAAATTCAAGTGGTAACTAATGAGTGTCGTGAAGTCCTCCACCAGTTACAGTTGTTATCAGAAAGCATGGAAAATTTCGGAAAATGGTTATAAAATTTTCAAAGTTTATACTGAGTTGGATTTATGGATTATAAATCCATAAATCCATTGGAGATTTATAAAACTTTTACTATTTTGAATTGGATTCAACATTTTGAGCAAGTTTAACAGATTGCTGCAATAGTAGCAGCGTTCTGTGATTATCCTATCATAGTTTTTTTTTTGGAATTTATCATCCAAGAGGAAAGAATGGAAATGAAAACATCTCACAACCAGAAGGAGTGAACGACAAAGGGTGGCAGGATTTGAAACAGCTTCACAAGAACATCTGGGAATGCAGTTTCTAGGATTTTCTTCTTTTTTTGATTTTTTTGTTTTCAAGGTTTGGCGGAGCTGCATTGGGTTTCTTCTTGTTGAAATAGAATACGTTAGTTTGAATGACTCTACCTAGAGGAGTGAATATCTTTGTGGTTGGATGCTATCTATATAATAGCAGCGTTCTGTGATTACCCTATCATAGTTTTTTTTTGGAATTTATCATCCAAGAGGAAAGAATGGAAATGAAAACATCTCACAACCAGAAGGAGTGAACGACAAAGGGTGGCAGGATTTGAAACAGCTTTACAAGAACATCTGGGAATGCAGTTTCTAGGATTTTCTTCTTTTCTTGATTTTTTTTGTTCTCAAGGTTTGGCGGAGCTGCATTGGGTTTCTTCTTGTTGAAATAGAATACGTTAGTTTGAATGACTCTACCTAGAGGAGTGAATATCTTTGTGGTTGGATGCTATCTATATAAAGTCACACGGGGGGGTTATGTGGAATGCTTTATTTTATTGATGGGGGCAGATAGAAGATGAAGCTTATTGGAATTGGACATATGTGAAGAAAGAAGATTTAACTTCAATCAGGATGAAGAGAAGATTGAAATTCGAGCTATGGAAAATTATAACAATATATGCATAATTATATTATACTGTATGTTTTATGTTCTTTTCTTCGGGGGGGGGTGTTTTTGTGTTCTTGAATTAAGGGGAGTAGTTGGGATTAAACTATTTGATATTATCTAATATGAATAAGTAGGTTATATAATTGTTGGGGGATCGAGTATGGCATATGATTAGTAATGTTAGTAATGTTTCTTTTTCTTTTTCTTTTTTTTTGTTTTTAAATTGGGTTAAATATTATAATGGTTATTTTTTCTGGGTGTTTTTCTTATTACAATATTGTTAATTTTAGATAAATATCTATGTTCATGGGCTTTTTTTATTTTTATTTTCTTAATTCTTTTCTTTCTTTCTTTTCTCTTCCTCTCAATTTAGAATTGAATATATAATAGTATTTGCTTTTCTTGTCGTTACAAATTCTTGCTGTTTTCTTTTTTTTAAAGAAATGTGTAGCGGAAGTCAGGGGTGGGATGGGGAGGGAGGGGGTGGGGTTGGGGGAAGGTTGGGGGGTGGGGGCGTGGGGGTGGGGGAGGGGTGAAAAAGGGGGAAAAATTTCTGTATTGTAAAACTTTTTCAATAAAAAAAAAAAAGTGGGAGGATCTGTCAGAAATGACTTTTTTCAGCCCTCTGAGAAGTCCCTATACACACAGCCATGGCCACCCGGTCACGTGACCAGCTAGCGACGCCCACCCAGTCACATGACTCAAAGCCACGCCCACAAAATAAGCCACACCCACAGAACCGATGCTAAAAAAAATTAGAACCCGTCCCTGCTCTGTGTGTGTGTCTGTGTTTGTGTCTTGTAGCATGATGGACTTTTTTCTATATTTACCTTCTTTTCTTCTTTCTACTCCAGCTTAATTCAAGAAATTTAAAACTACAAACGTTCATTTATTGTATGTTTTAGCCTCCAGTCCCCTAATCCTCTTGGTTGCTCTTCTCTGCACTTTTTCTAGAGTCTCAACATCTTTTTTATAGTATTGGGACCAAAACGGGATGCAGGATTCTAGGTGTTACTAAGGCTTTATAGGGTGGTATTAGTTCCTCTCCTGATCTGGATTGGATCCCTCTCTTAATGCGATTTAGGATTGCATTGGCTCTTTTGGCTGCCGCTGCACTCTTGACTCATATTTAATTGTTTGTCCGCTAAGACTCCAGGATCCTCTCACAGTTACTGCTATTATGCCTGGTTTACTGCTTGAACAGGGGGTTGGACTAGAAGACCTCCAAGGTCCCTTCCAACCCTTTTATTTTGTTATAAGCTCTGTTATAGGTACACATCTTTAGCCTGCTAAATTCCTATTTGAATACACTGATTTATACAGATAATGTGATATACTTACACATTGGATTGTATAGACCTGAATTGTTTTGTCTTAATAATTATCTGATAATTTATAAAGCAAGTTCAAAAGTTATGGTCTTTGAGAAATGACATCATAGCCATAGATGGTCAGCCATTAGGGCAAGTAACACCTTTCCTTACCTGGAGTTGTTTTCTCTGGACCTGAATCTTGGCTCCCTCATTATCCAAGGAGCTAAGTTAGAGAAAGGGCAGGAGGGAAAGTGGTGCTGAAATGAAAACCTCTTAGCTCTCCAGCTTCCTCAGCCCCAATTATTAAAGTATTGGAGGCCCAGTTTTCCCCCATGTTCTCCATCAATCTGATGTTTGGGGCTCCACAGAGAAACCACCAGCAGAACCAACCCAATCTCAGCCTCTGAGGAGGATCTTGGGGTGGGTAAAAGGACTCCAGCTGCTGCCCTCAGAGCTGATTTGGAATTTACACAATTTATCCTTTATCTAAATTCAGAAAATATGGGCATTGGCATAAAATGTAATCTATGGAAACTGACAGATTCTGAAAATTGTGGCTGTTGGAACAGAGAAAACTTCAATTAAAGACCAAACTTGCATTATGCAACTGACAAATCTTATTACCTTTGAGGTCTGCCTGTTTCTTGCATAATTGGAAAAAGAAGTTAATCTACTTGTGGTAAATTGTAGGGGTGATACAGTAATACGATTTACATTTTTATTCTGTTTTAATTTGCTTATTATTTTATTTATTTATTTATTTATTTATTTATTTATTTATTTGTTTATTTATTTATTTATTTATTTATTTACCACCCTTCTCCTGACAGGGCGGTGATTTTCCCTTATTATGATACAATCTTGCTAATATTCTGTCTTCAATATTTTCAACAATATCTGATTAACAAACTATTCTAATACATTCATGAGAACCAGGTTGGATTTATTAAAATCTAATATTTTGGACTTGATGTGATCCCAAATATAACACAGCATTCCTCATTGCTTTTTCAGATCAATCTTGAAACTGCTTCAGAGGCTCTGAGTGATAAAAGGAAATGCCCCTTTTTCCACCAAATTCTCCCCAAAGAAGGATTCCAGTACCCAGCAATTGTCCACCTGCTCCTCCATTTCAGATGGACCCTGATTGGCCTCTTTGCTTCAGACACAGAAAATGGAGAGAATTTCATGAGGATTTTTCCTCCTATGCTTGTCAGGAGTGGAATTTGTGTGGTTATATCACAACTGTTCTCAACAACTGGATACACAACAGCCCTCAGGGAGACTCTTTCTAAGTGGAGACAAGTCAACGTCTTTGTTCACTTTATGATATTTGATTCCATTTGGAGGAGAATTCTTCCTTTCCATTTAACATTCATGCGTCTGCCAGGACCCATTGAGGGAAAAGTCTGGATTCTCACAAATTTTCTATGGTATCCAATGGACAATCGTAGACTTCTCAAATACATCCATAGTATTTTGAACTTTGGTTATCTGGCAAAAAAAAGGCCATTGGATTCTTCCTTTGAACCCCAATTCTTTGTGGAAGAAAAGTTTCAAGATTATTATTTCCGCTGTTCTCTTTCAAAGAACGTCTTTTCTGTCAAAGGCCGCAGAAGATGCACCCAGAAAGCCCCACTGGAGACCCAGAAGAAAAGGAACAGTAGACAGATCCCAAATGATGATCACTATTACAGTCTGATGAAGACTCTGGCCCAGGCCTTGAATGCCGCTTATTCCTCCAGATGGAGGAGGGGAAGGAAGAAGGGAGAAAAGATTTTGGGGTCTCCAAGGCTGCAGCCGTGGCAGGTACGGGGGTCCCGAAATGGATCCATTAATCTGAGATCCCTTGGAGGAGGAATCCAGAGGAGAAGGAGGGAAACCAACTCAACAGATCTGGCCAATTCAATCACTCAGGGAATAATGGTTCCAAAGAGTAGATACCATGGCATTTTGTTTTTGTTTTTGTTTAAAATTAATTTTTATTCAACATTTATATCTTTAACATCCTTGTTACATTTTTACAGCTGTCCGATACCAGCATCTGTAATAATATCTATAGATATTCTTGGTAATTATCTTTGTTTTGTTTTTATTTATTTTCAGGCCTGCCACTATTCCCAATTTCTCTATTTTTGGTAGGAATTTTTCTCCTGTTTCCAAAGGGTCCTCTAATATAAATGCCATGTCATCTGCAAAGGCCCCTGTTTTGTATTCTTCTCCTTTAAGTTTTAACCCTTTTATTTCCTTATTTCCCATTACCTGTGCCAATAATATTTCCCATGAAAGGATGAATAAGAGGGGGGACAATGGACAACCTTGTCTAAACCCTTTGTTTATATCGACTTTTTCTGTAAAATTTCCACTGTCCCTAATTTTTGCTGTTTGGTTAGAATAAATTGTCTTTATAATTTCTATAAATATTTCACCAAATTTCATCCCAATTAATTGATTAATTAAAAACCGCCAATTCAAGTTGTTGAACGCCTTTTGTGCATCTATCATTATTACTGCCAATTGTTTTTCTGGATGAGCCTCATAGTATTCTAGAATATTCATGATAATCCTTGTATTGTTCTTAATTTCTCGTTTGGGTAAAAACCCATTTTGATCCAAATGAATTATTTTATTTAATATCTTTTTTAGTCTTTCTGCTATTATTGTTGCCAGGATTTTATAGTCGGCATTTAACAGTGAGATTGGCCTATAGTTTTGAATGAATTGTTTGTCTGTACTTTCCTTTGGAATGAATGCTATATATGCCTCCATCCATGAATTTGGCATTTTGGCTTTCTCTAATACCTTGTTATATACATCCAACATAATTTCTTCCAGAACTTCCTGAAATTTTTTATATACTTCCGCCAGAATTCCATCTGTCTCGGGTGTTTTGTTATTTTTCTGTTTTTTAATTGCCTCTCTTAACTCTGTTAATGAAATTTCCCCCATTCAACATTTCCCTATCTTCATCTGTTATACTTGGCAAGTTCCTCTCCTGTAGGTAATTTATAATATTTTCTTCTTTAACGTTTTCTTGACTATACAGTATTTGAAAATAATTTTGAATAATATTTTCCCCCCCTCAATTCTATGGAGGAAATTTCCTTGCTTGTCTCGTAAATATTGTATCAATTTTTTAGCTTTTTCTTTTTTCAATTTGTGGGCGAGCCAACTCCCTGGTTTATTTGCTGATTCAAAATAGTTTTGTTTTGCCAATTTTATATTCCTTATCATTTCTTTCTGTTCTAGTATATTAACTTTATGTTTCATTAACTCAATTTCCTTTCTGATTTCCCTGTTTTGGGGATCTTTCTGAAGTGACAATTCTAATTTTTTCAGCTTCTGCAATGTTGACATTCCTTGTTCCTTCTTCTCTTTGTTTCTCCTCACTATATACGCAACAGTTATCCCCCTTATTCATCAGCTTCAAGTTGCATAGGAAAGATTAAAAAGGGTTAAAAAACTATTTTAGTATCATTTTGAAAACAGTTTTTATCCACTTATTATCCAGGCCTCAGATTTCTAATCCCATCACACAACTGTTTGTGAGTCCTTGACTGAAATCCAGTGATATCACCAGAGTTCCCATA
Source organism: Coluber constrictor foxii (assembly GCA_038048745.1). NCBI lineage: Eukaryota > Metazoa > Chordata > Lepidosauria > Squamata > Colubridae > Coluber > Coluber constrictor. Next base: position 1,257,724 of record JAWJVD010000119.1, on the reverse strand, counting down.
ATCTATTTAGGAAGGGTAATGAGGTGTGAGAATGACTTTTGGGATGAAGGGAAGAGAGGCTGCCTAGGGAAGGATCAGAGAAGAGGGGAGAATCCTGCAGCTGCATAATGGGAGAGAAAGAAACTCAGAAAGCATCTTGGCTAACTTTTCAGGCTGAGAAAAAAGTTGGTGGGAGATTTGTTTTTTCAGATTTGCAAAATTTTGTTAATGTCGCATTACAATCAAGTAGAATTAGCACATCTGGAGGTGTTTTCCATCAGGATGACCAGGGAGAAGATTAGCCTGACAACTTTCTTCTTAATAAACCCATGCTTTCTGGGAATCAACCTCTGGTTTTCAAAGAGTTTATGAATCATCTTTTTTTTCTCTGTTCATTTTATTTTCATCTGCTCTAGAATGTTCCCTATATTTGACCAATTGTATCAATTATATACTTTTTCTATATTTTGTCAGTAAATGATTGATAAATTTTTCTCAAACTTTCTTGTTCACTTATGAAGATGATGGCAGTATTTGTATCCTAAGTAAGCCCATTTGGAGATGAGGGAATTGTAGAAGAAAAATTCGATGTGGGATAAGAAACAAAGTTCTCTGTTTTTCAAATTCCTGAATGTTCCCATTCTAGTTTCATCCCTTTCTGGAGAAGAATGAATTTTGGAATATTTCTCGAAGAAAACTGTACTTGGACCAAAATGGAGAGATAACAGCAGATCTGGGCATTTACAGCTTGTTGGTTTTCCCCAAGGAGGATGTCAGGAGTGAGATTCTGGTGCATTTTGAAAGACAGAGACTTACTATCAACCAAGATGCTCTTTCACGGCTAAAGATGCTCAATAGGGTGAGAGAAATGTTGGTGTGTTTTCTCTGTTTTCCAAAGGTCCCATTTCAAGTGGGCAAAGCCTAGAGTCTCCAGGGTGGTTGGCCTCCCATGCCAAGTGGTGTCATCTAATGGAAGCTCTTCAACAGACGGGACCTAAGTGGAGTGGCTTTGCCATGTTTTATGGAAACCTTTCAAGATCTTAATGGTCGGATGTTCTTCATCACAGTTTAATTTCATATTAAAAAACTATTAGAATAAAATTTCCTAAATAGTTTACTGTAAACTTTATTATCAGATATAAGGATATATCATCATATTTAAATCTTTTTTCAATTCCATTCCTCTAGACTACATTAAATAGAAAAGTACTTTATTGTAATGTTAAATTTTGAAAGCAAAAGGGAGGAACTACATGAAGAATCTGCCAGTTGTTATACCTCCTGCATCTGTTTAGAAGTAGTCAGAGATTTGATATTTACCTCAGTGAAGACCAGAGGCTACTTGTCTTCAACCATTTCTGCCTCCATTTTCCACGGATGGAGAGTCCTAACACCTTTTTTTTGGCATTCCTTGTTTTTCTGCTCAGTCCCTGCCTCAGTCCAAATGTGTGGAAAGTTGTCATCCTGGATTTGTCAAGAGGGCTCGAGAAGGAGAACCAGTTTGCTGCTATGACTGTGCTCCTTGTCCGGAGGGGACCTTCTCTACTCAGGAAGGTGGGTCACACTGAGGAAAATGGGAGGCTTTGTGGAACTGGATCCATCCAGAAAATTTTCATGAAAGTGCAAGTTAAAAGACAGATCGAAGCTCACCTGGTTTTTTATTTTTAACCTGCACAATTTCTTATCTAAACGGAAGTAAATCAAAAAGACTTGGAAGGAGGGGCTGGGAAGAGATGGGAGGAGGGGGTGGCAGATTGAGCAAGCTTTACTAACGGCAGAGGAAATATCTCTTCTGCTTTTTAGTTTGGATATGTGCTGCTAAGTTTACCTTTCTAGGAACATCTGAGAGCTTTGAAACTAGATGAATTGTTTCAGGTCCACCTTCTGAAAGTCCTTGCAATTCATTGTTGATTGGCCTCCCTTGAGGATCACTGAGAAGGGGTCACTGGGCCATAATCTGGTGCTTTGGATAGTTATGGGGGAACTCATTACACAAATTGTCTGCCATATAGATCAATCAATCAATCAATCAATCAATCATAATAGAGTAGAAGGAACTTTGGAGGTCTTCTAGTTCAGCCCCCTATTCAAGCAGGAGACCCTATACCATTTCAGACAAGTGACTGTCCAGTCTCTTCGTAAAAACCTCCAAGGTTGAAGCACCCACAACTTCTGGAGGCCAGCTGTTCCACTGGCTAATTCCTCTCACTGATAGGAAGTTTCTCCTTAATTCCAGGTTGCTTCCAAATGTTACAAGATACTGTAGGTATCCTCCAAGTCCAAGATATTAACTGCCATGTGGCAGGACTCAAGATGTTTGCCTAAAAAGATTATATGTTTCAATGTTAACCTCTAATAATATAGGTTCCTATGAAGATTCTACACATTACACAGGAAATAATTAACACCCTAGGACTTCCCTCAACTTCGTATAACTAGCTACATATTTTAAGAAAAAAAATATCCTTCTTATGCTCTTTTTAATGAAATAGTTAAGAAATACTTCTTGGAAAATGTCTGTGGTATCAGCCATTATCCAAAGAAGGTTTTTCTTGGAAGAGAAAAGGACAGAATATTAAAGATATATTGATTTTTTGCTTTCTCAGATACAGAAAAATGCACCAAATGTCCAGATGATAAATACCCAAATGAGGCCAGAGTCCAATGTATCCCCAAAGTCATAACCTTCCTGTCTTATAAAGAATATCTGGGCATCATCCTGGTTTCTTTTGCCCTACTCTTGTTCTTAATCACAGGCCTTGTTCTAATCATCTTTATTAAATACCGAGAAACTCCCCTTGTCAAAGCCAACAACAGGGACCTCTCCTACATCCTCCTGGTCTCCCTCCTGCTTTGCTTCTTGTCTCCTCTTCTCTTCATTGGTCAACCAAGGAAAGCCACCTGCCTTCTCCGACAAACGGTTTTCAGCCTCATCTTCTCAGTTGCCATTTCTTCTCTCTTGGCCAAAACCATCACGGTGGTGCTGGCTTTCCTGGCCACAAAACCAGGAAACCGAGTGAAGAGATGGTTGGGGAAGAGCTTGGCCAACTCCATCATCCTTTCTTCTTCTGCTGTGCAAGTTATTATCTGCTCAACCTGGCTGGGAGTTTCTCCCCCCTTCCCTGACTCTGACCTCCACTCCCAGCCTGGAGAGATCATCCTGCAATGCAACGAAGGGACCGTTGTCATGTTCTACGTCACCCTCAGCTACATGGGCTTCCTGGCTGCCATCTGCTTCACGGTGGCTTTCCTGGCCAGGAACCTGCCTGGGGCCTTCAACGAAGCCAAGCTGATCACCTTCAGCATGCTGGTCTTCTGCAGTGTCTGGGTGACTTTTGTGCCCACCTACCTGAGCACCAAAGGGAAATTTATGGTGGCTGTGCAGGTCTTCTCCATCCTGGCCTCCAGTGCTGGTCTGCTGGCCTGCATCTTCATCCCCAAGTGCTACATTATCCTTCTGAGGCCAGACCTCAACACAAAGGAGCAGCTCACAGCCAGAACTAATATAAAAACATGAGATCTAACACCATTATGATATTGGAAGTATTGTTAACGGTTCTTTTATTAGAAAGGAGATATTATTTCCATTTAAATAGTATGCAGGAGTCAAAGAAAATCATATGTATATGTTTCAAATTTGGAAATTATTGAATTCTTCACTAAGGAGGAGCCAGAAGAAATGTGTAAATGTGAGACTGAGGAATTTCAACTTTTAACATTTTCCACAGTCCAAACATAAAAAATGGTCCAAGCCGTTCTGCATGCATGAGTGGGCCAACCATTTTTCTTGAAAGAAATAAAGGGTGTTTGGAAGTTTGTGAGGAGACAAATTTCTTGGAGAAATGGGAGCATGTTAGCAAGACAGAAATACAGAAGGAATGTATGGAGCAACGTTGATGCCCTCATTTTTCAGTACATTTCACCCAAACTGCTGTGGCAACATAAGTGAGACGTTTCTTTTTGTTTACACAATAATACTTTCTTGAGGGTAGCAACTATACAAGGCTGGGGAGGTAACTTGAGTCTCGCTAATTCTGAATATTCATGCTTACATCATCTATTAAATGAAATATGCATATGTATGATTATCATTTTCTCCTCCTTTCCTGGAATGTATAAATATGAGTGCATCCTTTTGTCTGTAAACATTTCCTCCCACTATTTTATGGGGGGAAATTCCTCCAATGGACGCTAAATAAAAAATAACTGCAGTGAGCCTGGATTATTGGAGGTTTTGGGTCCTGTGTTTCTTTCCGCAGAAACTGGTGTCAGGAGTGGGATTCACAATCTTCCATCTGCCACCAGGGACAACAGATGGGGAGCCCTATAGGCAGTGGTGGGATTCTGCTGGTTCTGGGCGGTTCAGCCGAACCATTTGTTAAATTGTTGCCTCGCCCCGCCCCTTGCCCCGCCCCTCCACACCACTATTTATTGGCCTCGGTGGCTGTGTTGCAAAGCTTGCCTTAGCTACACACCAAGTTTGGGAGAACCCTCAGTGGAAATTTGACACGTTTTTCCCAACCATTAGTGACCTTTGGCTGGCCACGTCCCCGAACTGGTTCCCAATGCTCACCCTGCCCGCCTGATGCTCGCCCGCCCCGCCCAGCCACTGCTTGCAGACTCTGCCCCCATCCTTCTGCTCACTGCTGCTGGCAAAGGGAAGGCCGAGGGCAGGGTGGCCAGGGGATTGAGAACTGGTGGAGGGGTGATACCAGCAACTGGTGGCGGACTGATGCACGCAGGGAGGGAGGGGAGCGAGCGGGAGATCCTAGCTGCAGTTTACTCGTGAGCAACATTGACTGGGGGAGGCAGGGAGAAAGGCCAATGGCGCTCACGAGTAAACTGAGGCTCCTAAGGGGGGGGTCGAGCCTCCCCGCCCACAACTTCTTCACATCTGGCAGCCACTTCCTGCGCCTCCCGTCCCGAGCTCTTCCCGCTGCTGCTCAGCCTCCTCGATGCACGGAGGCAGGAGGCGGCGGGTTCCTTCTCTGCCTGCGAGCTGCTGGCTGCCTCTAATCTGCAGTTTACTCGTGAGTAAGTTTACTGTGGAGCATGGTGCTGATGAGTAAACTGCAGATGACAGGAAGGCGGCAGATCTCTGGCTTCCTTGCTCTGCTTCTCGCCTGGCAGAGCGTAGATTGGCAGCTCCCGGTTGTCTCTCAGCCGTTGAGTGCAGGGAAAAGCTTGCAAAGGAAAGGAAAACTCCTCCTGAGTGCGAGAAGTCAATTGCCTCCCACTCCCTGCACTCAACTGCTGAGAGAGGACCCAGAGCTGCCACTCTCCGGTAAAATACGCCTCTTGCAGTGGGGCGCCATTTGGGGTGGCAGGTGGGGCAGGGGATGGGGGGGGGCTCTGCTTTGCTCCCCTCTCCCTGCCGGTCAGTGGCGTTGCAGGCAGCCGCTGCGCTGGGACTGATAGGGGCAGCTCAGCCTCTCCTTCCTTTCTCCAGCTGGGTGGGGGAAAAAGGAGGGGGGCTTCACACACACAAGAGAATTCCCTCCTTTGGCACCGGAGCCAAAGCCAGAAGAAAGTGGTGGGGAGAAAAAGAGGGAGGGGAGGAACAGGGGAAGGGCCATTGTTTCATTGTTTTAACTCCGTAGCAACATCCTTCCCAGCTTCTGCTTTCTCCGCTCAGCAGCAGAGCTTCCTTTTTTTCTTTAAGGTCCATCCCCTTCTTCCCGGGAGAGAGAAGAGGGGGGCAGGGAGAGAAAGAGGAGGCAGCAGGGGAGGGTGGGGTGTGTGAGCGGGGGGTCTTCTTAGTCCCAGCTGGATGCTGCTTCCTTGGGTCCCCTCAACGTTTCAGTCCCAGAAAGCGGCTGAAAAATGCCTCCTGTTTCCATTTTCTGTCCTTGCCTCCTTCCTCTTTTTCTTTGGTTTTCCCTCCCACCCTGAAAGGAGCTTCCAGCCAAAGAAGGAGGGGGAGTCTTAATGTCTGGTTAAAATGGGGAGTTCTTCCATTTAAAGAAGAAAAGCAGAGCTCAGACGATTGCGATGATTTTTTGCTCCTATATTCTGTTGTTTAGCTATAAATTTTGCTAATGTAGAAATTTTACTTACAGCCTATTAAACAAGGGAGCTAGCTGTCTGCCTGCAATCATGAGTATCTCTTAGGAGTAATTCCCCCTGAAAGAGAGGAGCCTTACTGCCAAGGAAACATGTATAGGCTTTACCTTGAGAGAGAGGGTATCCATTAGTATGAGGTGTATTAGAGAGAGAAATGAGAACTTCTGTAACAACAGATACTTTCTGCCAAGACCAGGTGTGTGTGTGTGTGTGAGAGAGTGAATGAGTGAGTGAGACAGAAAGAGACAGACAGACAGAAAGAAAGAGGGAAGGAGAGAAAGATAGAAGAGAAAGAAAGAGGAAGGAAGGGAGAAAGAGAGAAAAAAAACTTGTGCTAATTATTTTTAATTGTTCCATTATTTTTCATGTATTAATATTTTACACTGTCCCTACACCTAGACTGATTTTACTGCCTTCCTTTTGCCCAGGGCTACCACATATTTTTCAGGGATTTACATGCATTCAATGACCCTAGTCCAGAGCGTAAATATGTGTCTGTTTATTTTGTACATCAGGTTGCATAAGTCCATCTTAATGTGCTATTCCTGGTATGTGATGTTTTGTGTACATACAGAGAGAGAAGCACTCTTGGGATCTTTGACTTTTAGGCTGGCTGTCAAACATCAACCATCATACTAATGACTCTTTTGAACAATAGGCAGGTTGTATTACACGAATGGCTATTTTATACATGAAATTATGACTGAAATATTTCTGCACCTCTATTGGTTCTCACTGTCAGGAAGTTTCTTTGTACTAATTATACAACAAACAAGGAATGCTTATTGTCTGAAATCATGTGCCTTCCAGTTTTTTTCCCCTTCTGGGCTCAATGTGGGCTTCAAATGAGCACAGGACCACAACCAAGTAAACGTGTATAGTAACCGTACTAACAATCATTAGGTGGAGTAGCCATTTTAGATTATTTATGTTGGGTATTAGGGAAGTGCCCAACAGGCTACATGGACGATGCACAGCTGACTCGGTAGCTCTTAAATCAATCTCCGGAATTTAAAATGTTAGATAGGCACTAGTCTAACGAAAGATTCCACGATCAGTCCAGTGTGATATTGCAATCTCACATGTGTCAGTTCTACAACAACAGAACTATTCACAACAGATATTTATTCCAAGCAAGTCCCATTGACTCTATGGGAAGGTGCCTCTTCCCAGGGAATGAAGAAAGGACGGGGTGCTTAGTGTAAGGATCGCCTCTCCTTCCAACCGAAGAAAGAAAGAAAGAAAACTATTTTCTGGGGAGAAATTCTTCCAATGGACATGAATAAATCACAACTGCAGTGAGCCTGGATTATTGGTTTTTTGGTTCTTGAGTTTGATTCCACAGAAATTGTTGTCAGGAGTGGGATTCGCAATCTTCCATCTGCCACCAGGGACAACAGGTGGGGCAGCCCTATAGGGTGAGTGTTGTGAGACTGAGTCCATAACCCTTCCCACTGCCACATAAAGGCAGCATTCAGGAGTGTGTGGGAGGCCACAGCCTGTGTCTAACTGTCAATCATTCCTGGGGGGGTTTGTGGGTTTTTTCTGGTCCCTTCCTGTAAGGATCGCCTCTCCTTCCAGCCGAAGAAAGTACGGACTCTTGAAACGTAGTTGTTCAACAGGATTCTTTTATTAAGCTGAAGTGAAAGCCATCCAGCTAAAGCACAATCTGAAACCCTTAGGCAAAACCATAGGATTAAGGTGGTAGAGACCCCTCCCTTTTGGTCAGAATGCAGATTTTGGCCAATCCACAAGTGTGAAGGTATTTTCTTTACTATTTCTTTTGGGACCCGGAACAACCATGCATTCCCACCGGTACCCTTTAAAGTGAGACAACCCACATGGCTGTCATATAAATTCCTGCAGGTAAAGTTCCCTTCCCAGGCCCCTTGGCGCCAGGATCTAGGTTATAAAATACCTGATGACACAGGCCGTGCTCCCCCTTCTCCACTTGAAGGGCAGTATCACATTTTTGGGGAATCTGACATGCTACCCTCCTTAAAAAGCAAAAGGGTCCACCTGTAAAAAAAACAAATATACACAAGATTTCAAGATTTCATGATAGCACATCAACAAGGTTTGTTCGGGTGTTGGGAGTGAAATTTTCTCAGCAAGATTGGAGCCCTAACATGGTGTTCAGCGACCCACTCATTGTGTGCTGATGGTAAATGTTTCCAAGCAACTAAGTATTGGACTTTCCCTCTGTGTATCCTAGAGTCAAGGATTTCCTTGATTTCAAAGTGTTGTTCCCCTTCAACCATGATGGGCACAGGTGGTGTAGATGCAGGTGGTCTGAGGGATGAGGTTACTTCTCGTTTGAGTAAACTGATATGGGATACTGGGTGGATCTGCCTGAGTGTCCTTGGAAGGAGCAGTTCCACTGCTACTGGATTGATGATTCTAGTGATGGGGAAAGGTCCTAGTTTCTTTGAAGGTTGTAATGATTTCAAGAATTTTGTAGATAAGTATACTCTGTCTCCAATATGCAAAGGTTTGGGTTCCATCCTTTTCTTGTCAGCTTGAATCTTAAAAGCTTCTCTAGCTTCCTGTAAGGCTAATCTAACCACTGGCCACATGTTTTGCAAATTATCCATCCACTCCTTAAGTGAGGGGATGGTGGGTTCTTCTGTGGGTAGTTCAGGCATGGGACTGAAATCCTGGCCTGTTGCTACTCTAAAAGGGGTAAAACCAGTGCTTGAATGGACAGCATTATTAAACGCAACTTCAGCAAAAGGCATCAGTCCAGTTATCCTGTTGGAAATTCATGAAACATCTTAAATATTGTTCTAGCACCGAGTTCAAAATTTCAGAATTTCCATTAGTACAAGGATGGAAGGATGTGCTCAACCCCTGGCCGGAACCAAGTAAGCCCAAAAACGCCCTCCAAAAGTTGGAGGTGAATTGAGCCCCTCTGTCAGAGATGATCCTTTGTGGAGCACCATGAAGTCGATAAATGAGTATTAGGAATAATTTGGCTAAACTTTTAGCAGTTGGGATCTTTTGGCAGGGTATAAAATGTGCCTGTTTTGAAAACAGGTCTGTGACAACCCAAATAACAGTATTTCCCTCACTGTTTGGCAATTCCACAATGAAATCCATAGCGATCTCTCTCCAAGGTGCTGAAGGTTCAGCCACCTTCTGCAATAGACCTGGAGATTTCCCCTGGCGTCTTTTTGCTGCTGCTCAAATGGGGCAGCCGGCTACAAAGCTTTCTATGTCCTTTTTTAGCGATGGCCACCAAAGTTGTCTTTTAATCAGGTGCAAAGTTTTCACTAACCCAAAATGTCCAGCTAATTTGGAGTCATGGCACCGTTCCATCAAGCATAGTCTTTGGCTGGCAGGGACATACAACTTCCCTCCCACCCAAGCCAAGTCGTCTTTCATCAGGCAGCTGGATTTGTTGTTCAAAAACCCTTCATCAGTGGCCAATGCTTGTTTAAAAGTTTGGGTGGTGTCATTGTCCGTCAATGTTTCTTGTTTAGCCTGGGATCTGGTGACCACTTTAGCGGCTAGTTGATTGTTTTGTACTATAGGTTTGATTACATCTGGCTTTGCACTATTGTATTGCGGCTTTCTGGATAGCGCATCCGCCAGAAAGTTTTTTTCCCCTGGGAGGTATTTTAGAGTAAAATCAAACCATTTAAAGTACTGAGCCCATCGTACTTGTTTTGGGGAGAGTTTCCTTGGGGTCTTTAGGGCTTCTAGATTTTTATGATCAGTTCAGACTTCAAAAGGGGTCTTACTGCCTTCTAGGAAATGCCACCAGGTCAACAATGCCCAACGAACTGCATAAGCCTCTTTCTCCCAAATAGCCCACTTTTGCTCAGTCTCATTCAACTCTTTGGATGTGTAAGCGCAGGGTTGGAGTTGGTCTTGCTCAGGAGACCACTCCTATTGCCACATCGCTGGCATCTGCTTGTATGACAAATGGTTTCTCCTTGTCTGGGTGTTTCAGAATTGGTTCTGCCAAGAACAGCCGTTTAAGTTTTCCAAATGCCGCCTGGCACTCCATAATCCAGTTCAATGGTTGTTTTGGTTTAGGGTTGTCCTCCCCCCCTTTGTTGTTAAGAGCTTGGTGATGGGGAGGGCAATCTGAGCAAACGCAGGGATAAACTGGCGGTAAAAGTTGGCAAACCCCAAGAAGCTTTGTAACTGTTTACGTGTGCGTGGAGGGACCCAATCAAGTACAGCCTGCACTTTCAGAGGATCCATCTCTACCCCCTGGTGGGAAATGCGGTATCCCAAATAGTCAATCTTCTCTTGGTGGAATTCACATTTGGAAAGTTTCGCATAAAGTTTGGCAGCGCGGAGTTTGTTTAAAACTGCCCTGACTAGTTTCACATGTTCTGCTTTGGTCTCGGTATAGATTAAAATGTCGTCCAAATAGACCAGAACCCCCTTATATAAATGCTGATGCAGCACTTCATTTATTAACTGCATAAACACTGCAGGAGCTCCTTGCAACCCAAAGGGGAGCACCTTGAATTGGTAGCAACCGAGGGGGGTGTTAAATGCTGTTTTCCACTCATCCCCTCCCTTAATTCTGACATGGTAGTAAGCCTCCCTTAAGTCCAGCTTTGGAAAAATTTTCCCTTTAGCGAGGTGTGCTAACATATCTTTCATAAGGGGGAGAGGATCCATGTTTTGCACATTGATTGTATTTAAATTTCTAAAATCAACACACAGACATTTTGAACCATCTTTTCTCTCTCTAAAGAGAACAGGAGCTGCAATTTTTGGTCGGGCTGGCTCAATGAAACCCCTTGCGAGGTTTTTCTCAATGAATGTTCTCAGTTCTTCCAGCTCCCTCGGTGACATGCTGTACTTCTTGGGTTTAGGGAGCTTTGCGCTGGGTAAGATTTCTATTGCACACTCAGTGATGCGGTGTGGGGGGAGCTCATCTAAGGCTTTTCCACTAAAAACCTCAGCTAAATCCTTGTATTCTATGGGTATGTTCTCAATTGGTGTGGTGCAACCAGGCATGGCTGTTTCTCGGTTCTCTGCCCCCTCAATTCCTTTAATTGGGTACTCAGCAAGAGTCTCCTTCTTCTGAAATTTTATGATGCCTTGTTTCCAATTGATTTGTGGGTTCCATTTTTTTAGCCATGCAAGGCTCAGAACCAATGGCCATTCCATGCCAGGTGCTACTATAAATGTAAGCTTTTCCTCATGGCTTCCGATGCCTATATGTAGAGGCTCGGTGGCTAGAGAGGCTGGCTCCCCTCCTGCTATTGACCCATCCAGTTGACAGAAAGCAATGGGGGTTTTCAGCTTCCTTACATTAATCCCTAACTTCCCTACAAAGGTTGGGCTGATCAAGCAACGGGTGCACCCTGAATCCACTAAAGTGGAGATGCTTATCTCCCTGTTCTGGATTGGGATGAATAGTCTTAAGGGGAGGGTAAGCGGTTTAATAGGTTTGCTTACCAGGGGTTCATCATCTGGATCACTTCCGAATGAGTGTGATTCCTCTGTTCAGATGCCAGGATTTCCTCCCCAAAGAGGGGAGGGGATGGAACTTCTGTGGTCTGCCTGGTCCACAGAGTGGTCTCCTTCCCACGCTGCCCCAGTTTTGCAGGACTCTTCCCTTGTGGGTGGTTCCGGGCGGGTGTTTGCGAACGACACTCTGCAGCTCGGTGCCCTTCTTTTCCGCACTTGAAGCAGGCTGAAGTTCTCAGAGAGAATGCGGTTTGTGGTTTGAGGGGCTCTTGCTTCCATTGGGGTGAGGATTTCTTCCATGCTCGCCCCACTCAATACTGGTTTCTGGCCATATCGATCTCAGCTTCTTCAGCGGTGACATACCATTCATGTAGGTCATTCGTTGCCCCTCAGGCCACGCAGGCATTGTATAGATCATCATTCAGCCCGTCCTTGAAACAGCTCACCAAAATATCTTCCGGCCAGTGCACACGGCACGCGAGGTCCCGGAATTCTTCAGTGTACTCTGCTACTGGCCGTCGCCCCTGCTTCACCGCCTTAATGCGGTCGCGTGCTTTGCGGTCTGCCAGTGGGTCCTCAAATCGACGACTTAGGACCATCATGAAACGGTCAAAATCCGGCAGTTCTGGTGTGTTAGTGTTATGCAGGGTCACCATCCATCTGGCAGTGGCACCCTTTAGGGCTAGGGTCACCACTCGCACTCGGGAGCCTTGGGTTTGGAAATCACGCCCATACTCTTGCATGTAGGTTAGCACATGTGCCACAAAGAACCCTAATTGTTGCAGATTCCCATCAAACTTCACCCCAAAGGGGGGAGTTTCTCTTTCCAATTGAGGAGCCCGGGGTTGGTTGGGAATGGGTGCCGGTGTGCATGCAGCCTGGGGGGAGGGTTTGCTGGGTCTTCTCCCACTGCTGCTGTGCCCTCTGCTCGATAGGCAGGCTCCAGAGGGAGGGTGACTCCCGTGGCATCATCCGTGACTGCTGCCCTTTCAGTGCCCTTTGGTTGTTGTCCTGGCTCCCTTCGGATGTTGAGATTTTCCAAAGTTTCCATCACCAATTGGTTATATGCCTCTTCAGATAGTCCTCCCTCAGGGGTGCTTCGGGCAGTCCCCCCTGGTCAGCAAGGGCTTCTAGTTCCAGTTTCCACCCCGGTTTTCGGTTGCCATGGTTGAGGGTGACTCCTCTGGTTCTCTCATCCCAGCCATCTTTCTTCCCGATGCCAATCGACCAGCGGGGCCTTTCCGGATTCCCCAGGGTTACCTCATCCTCTCCGATGGGGTGCACAAGGCAGGCATCTGACTGGGTGGTGATTACTGTCTCCCCCCAGCAATTGGTTTCTCCCAGTTCTCTGCTTCATTCAGACATGGTTTGCAAGGTCCCCTCAGTAGAGCAAAGATTGCTTCTCTGGGTTGACCGTTTTGCAGATTGTGCTTTCTGTAAGGATCGCCTCTCCTTCCAACTAAGAAAGTACGAACTCTTGAAACGTAGTTGTTCAAAAGGATTCTTTTATTAAGCTGAAGTGAAAGCCATCCATCTAAAGCACAATCTGAATACCCTTAGGCAAAGCAGTAGGATTAAGGTGGTAGAGACCCCTCCCTTTAAGTCAGAATGCAGGTTTTAGCCAATACACAAGTGTGAAGATGTTTTCTTTACTATTTCCTTTGAGAACCCGAACAAACATGCATCCCCACCACTACCCTTTAAAGTGAGACAACCCACATGGCTATCATAAAAATTCCTGCAGGTAAAGGGAATCTCAGGCCTCCTTGGCACCAGGATAAAGGTTGTAAAATACCTGATGACACAGGCAATGCTAGTAAATCGAATCCAAGTGTCCCCTTCCTCCACTTGAATGGCAGTATCACTTTTAGGGATCTGACCCACAAAAAAAGGGGAGTTTCGTCCCACCTGACTCAGGTCTCCTGCCATTGTCCTCCCTCCCCCAAGTCAGGCGCAACTTCCCCTTCACCAGATGTGGCTGCCCAGAGTTGGGGGAGGGAGGGGGCCCCAGCTGTTTCATCACTCCCCCCCACAACTCCCCAAGGAACAGAAGTGGGGTGAGCTCCGGGGCCTCAGGGCAAAGGCCGCAGAGAAAGGCCGAGGCAGAAAGGGGGCTTGGCAGTCCTGGGGGGGGGCAGTTGGCCCTTGGCTGCCTCTCCAGGGGCTTCTCCGCAGGCAGCTGCCAGCAGAAGTACGGCCACCCTTGGAATGCTGGGCAGGACACAGACCGGGGAAAGGATTAAGGGGGGGGAGAAAGTTGGGGGGTCCTTTCAGATCCTGGGGAGAGGGGGGAGAATTGCAGCTGATGAGAAGCTCTTAGAGCCTCACCTGGATGCAGGCAAGGAAAGTGGGGAGGTTGAGACCTTCCCCCCAAGAGGAGATTCCCTTCCCTCCTGCCCTCTCCCCCTTCCCAGAGCCTCCAACTTTGCCCCCACCCCATCACTGCTGCTCTTGGTCTCTCCTGCTCCCTTCACAGAGCCAGGCACTGTTTCTCCCATGCCCTACGGCTGCAACCTTGGCCAGAGAGAAACTGGGCCCAGAGTCTGGGAGTGGCCAATCTGCTCCTCTCAAGACCAGATTTCCCGCTGCCCCCTCCACAGCATCTGCCCGCCTCACCCCTCTCCCTGGCAGCATCTGTGGGGCTTCCGAGAGAGGCTCCCCCTTGCAGCTGCCTCGGGGTCTCACCTGTGCTCGGAGCCCCAGAGGCCACCCGGAGCTCCCCCTTCTGTCAGGGTTCCAACGGACACCCCCAACGAAATAAAGTCCTGAGGCCTGAAGTTCCTGAAAGTTCCAATTTATTAGAGATTCATGTTGGCACATCTGGAAAAACCCGAATCTGAAAGCTTCCAGGTTTTCTCCACCCAGCTGACAGTTCACAGCCCTGCCCCACCCCCACAAGTTCATCACATTGTCCAATCAACTCTTCCCATTCCACCGGATACAATCTTCAGGCAGTCTCCATCAGACGCAGGCAAAAGTCCTTGAATACGGAATGTTGTTATGACTAACTTTCTACCCCTCCAACAACAGCCCCTCCCAACCTCCCCAGCTACAGTTTGTGGCAGTTAAGAAGCAACAAAGAAAATAGTCTTCTAAAACTGACACCAGGTTAGTCTCTTCCCAGGAATGCCCCAGATCCCCTCCTCCTTCCTGGCCATCCTGGCCTTTCTCCGTGGGTCTGGGCTTTGCTTTCCCCCCTGAGTGCCCCATGCATGGAAAGAGGTGGCAGTGAACATGGGATATGGTCTTCCCCATTTCCAGAATTAAATAGATGGAACCAGTAGGGGGATTTTGCAGATCTGCTTTCCTTCCCCACCACAAGGCTCCCCAGCTTCCTTCTCCCTAGAGGGGCTCCCCACTCAGCCGGGCAGAGTCCTGCCTGGCATCCCTGCAAGAGCCCCCTTGTCTGGCCTCTGCATGGGAAAGGGTGGCAGGGGAACATGGGATATGGGCTTCTGCATTTCCGGGTTTCTGAAGATGGAAGTTGAATTTCGAAGATCACTTTCCATCTGCAACACGTCTCGGCTTTGTCTATTGTCCAGTCCGTGAGCGTCAAAAAGAACCAAGAAGCAATGTTGATTTGCAAAGTTTAATCAAGGTCTAAACAAGGTCTATGCAGCAGCACAGCCAGAAGAACATAATAAGCCAGATCACGGGGTTAAAGTCAGCGCTGCACGCAACCGTCATGCAGCGCTATTTATTCCGTTCCCAGCTCTTAACTACCATCCAGCACGCAATCCACACACCCCCATCAGCTGTTCAGTGGTTTCAATACTCCCGCCCATCAACGCTGTCGGAGCTCCATGAACATCATAGGTCAACGCTGGACCGAGCTGGTTGCCGCGCAGAGCTTCCCCCACCGTCCCAGGCAGCCAGGTGGGTATCGTTGATGCTTCGACTCCCCCAGCCCCCCATGGATGGTGCGTCCCAGCCAGGGCTCAACAACACGAGGGTCCTGAGCTCCCCTTCCCTCCCTCCCCTCCCCACATGGGGTGAGAAGCAGCCTTGATTTCTCCATCTCTTTTCACTTGGTTTTTCTAACTTCTCTCTCTCTCTCTCTCTCTCTCTCTCTCTCTCTCTCTCTCTCTCTCTCTCTCTCTCTCTCTCTCTCTCTCTCTCTCTCATTTATTTAACTCTGCAAAGTTCAAAAAACTAGTTTTTCACTAAGGTTGATTTTGTTCTTGAAATCTGGCCACACTATTGCATCAGCCCTTTTGTGTGGTGCTCTTGAGTATTAGCTTTCAAAATAAAATAAATTTTGGCTCCAACTCAGCTGGCAGCTATTTCAGATCTGTGGCAGGCTCTGGCATTAACTGCCCCCCAGAGTTTTGTCTTTCATCACTATGCAAAAAAAAATCAGATTTATTTCTTTCTTCAGCCACAGGTGCCTTGTATTTCCTCCAGGGCCACTTTCAAGCATGGAGACCCCAAACCTCTCAATTCTAGATGACAGATTTAATTCCATCTCTGCCCCTGTTATTTTAAGTCATATGGGGATTATTTCACTTTCATTTCCCTCCAGAGAATTTCCCAACAACATTTGAATCCAAGAACTACTTGAATTATCCAGGGATCCCTCCTGAGAGGGAGAATTATGGTAAAATTTTCAGCTCTGCTAATTGGCCGAATCCTCCAGGGGAGACTTTGGACAGAGAAATAGGGAGTTTGGGGACAGGCAGGGTCTGTGCTCTTGAATCTACGTCTCCCTCCTTTCCAGGTGAAGCTGAGTGTTTCTCTGTGTTTGAATCAGGAAAGACACTGGAGATTCCACCTTGTGAGAGTCCTTTGATTCTTCTACTTCTTCTTTAGAAACAGGAAAGGGATTCATTGATTCACCCCATGAATTATGGGCCTCCTGCTTCTGCTTCTTCTGCTGCTTTTGTCCCATCCAGTCTCTGGGAAGCTGAGAATGAAATGCCCGCTGAGTTTGGAGGACCAGGATGGAAAACAACCACAGAGCTTTTACAGCCCAGGAGACCATCTCATTGGTTTAGTCATCACTGGAAATGAAAGATTGCATACAAAGTTGCTTTTCAATGTGGCTCCTTCTCTTCAGTTTGTTTTCCATGATCCGTAAGTCATTCAGGGTGATGGAGGTGCAGTCCCTCCACTCTAACACTCTCCTTCTTTTCTCTTTTTTATTTTTCATTTATTCCTATATTGGGGAATAGGTCTAATTTCCTGCATGATTTTGATTTCTATGGTTTCTCTGTTTGGTCTGATTTTGTGAAAGAGACTCAAATCCAAAAATGGATCTGAAAAAAAGCTGAAAGGGATGCAAATTATTTTCCTTTCTCACTTCAATCCTTAATTTATCACTTGAATAATGAATTTAAAGTAGTGGTGAAATCAGTTGTAGTTGCCATACCTCAGCCAATTCCCATATTTGTGTAACTGATCATTGCTTTCGGATTAATGTTGGCTTAAGGCTCTGTAGGCTTGTGGAGAATTATATATTAAAATCAGTATTTATCGTTGCTTTTGATTATGTTTTAACAATAGGAATCTTTATTGGTTTTCATATGGCTTACGATTCATTTTCAACATTCAAATGGTCAACAAGAATTCCCAGCTCCTGAACAATCTCACACTTGGCTACAAGATCCATAACAACTATTTGAGCACTTTCCACACTTCAGATGCTTTGCTGGACATTCTCTCCACTGGAGAAGCCAATGTCCCCAATTACAGCTGTGGAAGGAAGGAGAACCTTCTGGCTCTTCTTGATGCAGCTGACAGGGAGATCTCCATCCATATGTCAACATTAGCAGCACCTTACAAAGTCCCACAGGTTTGTGTGTGTTTTTCTCCCTCTGTTAAGTGAGGGGTGGGTGGTGGTGGGTGAGCCATAGATGCAATCATGTCTTCTCCATGGAATTCAAGAGCTGCTTTTCTCCATATTAGCAAAAATGTCAATATTTTACCCCATTATGTTCATGTTGAGATTAGTCATTAGCCTGAAATGAGATTAGTCATTAGCCTGAAATGCAAGCAATCCATTCCCGGAGAAGACACTCCAACAACTATTTAACTGATCAAAAAGTATCCTTGGTTGTTGGGCATCTATTGGCATCTTCATTTTCACACATAAATGATGCCTGCCATATCCACTAGGATTGAAGTTGGCAATAGTAGCATTTTACCTATCTAAAAAATAGAATAAAAATTACTCTAGGAATTATAGGCCAAATAGACTAGCAGATATTGTGGTTAAATCTATGCCACGATCCTCTTAGTTAAACTTGAGAAAAATGCATTCCTTGCAGAAGAAGCAGAAGGTTTTAGGTAGAGTTAAAAGCTATATAGATTTTATAAGGAATAATGCACAAGTTAACAATCTAATATTGGGAACAAATTTATCTTGAAATGTCTAATCTATATCAGTGAGGTAAAGTAAGGTTTGCAGGCTTTCTAGATGTTAGTGCAGCATTTGACTCAATAATCAGGGAAATATGATGGAGAAAATTGATTGCCCTCAAAATGGAGCTCAGCCTGTTGGCCCTGATCCAAGCCCTTGTTTGAGAGGGAAGTTTGGGCTCAAAAGAGCCAAGAGAAGAAGGATCCATGCTTACCAAGGAGGAAGGGAAGGAGTGCATATTTAAACCCTTCTTATTCAGTGTAACTATGAATGACTTACTAGGAGTAGTGAAGGATAAAAAAAACAGATCATTAACAAATCTTATTTTATTTTTTGACAGAAATGACTAAATAAGTAGACCAATGAAATGCAGTGTATGTAATATACAGTACTTGGATTTCAGAAAGGCTTTGACAAAGTAAACAACAACCTATTTCTTGGAAAACTAAAAATATGTGAGATAGATAGCATCACCCCCAGATGGAGTCAGCCTGGGGTCCTCAATGGAACTACATCTGCATGGAGGGAAACAAGCAGTGGGACAAGGTTCCATTTTAGGCCCAGTTCTCCTCAAGAGCTTCATGAATGATTTGGATGAGGGGAGAAATGGGGAAATCAACAAATTTGCACGAGACTAAAGTGGCAGGAATAGCCAACATCAAAATAGGCTCAAGATCCAGATAGATCTAGGTAGACTTGAATCCTGGGCCTATTTATCTAAATGAATTCATTGTAGAGAAAAGTAATGTTTTACACTTAGAAAAACCAAATGTCCACTTACAGATGAGGTGAAACCTGGCTCCATAGCAGTAACTGTGAAAAGGATCTTGGGGTCCGAGTGGACAATCACCTAAATATGAGCCAGCAATGTGTGGCAGCAGCCAAAAAAGCTAATTCAGTCCTAAGTTGCATTAACAGAGGGATAAAATCAAGATCACATGAATTATTCATACTGCTTTAAAATGCCTTGTCAAGACCACACTTGGAATAGTGCATCCAGTTTTGGCCACCATATTATAAAAAAGATGTAGAAACTCTGGAAAGAGTGCAAAAAAGATGATTAAAGGCCTGGAGACTAAAACATATCAGGAACAGTTGCAGGAATTCAGTTTGTCTAGTCTAGTAAAAAAGACGAGGGGTGACATCATAGCAATGTACCAATATTTGGGGGGCTGCCAGAGAGAAGAGGAGTTCCACCTATTTTCCAAAGTACTAGAAGGCAAGACAAGAAACAATGGATGGAAACTAATCAAGGAGAGAAACAACCTAGAACTAAGGAGAAACTTCCGAATGGTGAGGAATGGAACATCTCCCCTTCAGAAATTGTGGGTGGTCCATCACTGGAGGCTTTTAAGAAGAGGCTGGACAGCCACTTGTCTGGAATAGTAGAGATAGATACAGATTAACAGAGTTGGAAGGGACCTTGTAGGTCATCTAGTCATAGAAAAACCTACACCATTTCTGACAGATGATGGTCCAGTCTCTTCTTGAAAGCTTCCAGTGATGAAGCTCCCACAACTTCTGAAGGCAACTTTATCTCTTTCTTTCCAGGTAGAATCTCTCCTTGTTCAGTTTCCATCCATTATTCCTTGTCTGGCCTTTCGGTGCTTTGGAAAATAGCTTGACCCCCTCCTCTCTGTTGCAGCCCCTCAAATATTGGAAGACTGCTATCATGTCTCCCCTGGTCCTTCTCTTCACTAGACCAGCCAGTTCCTGCAACTGTTCATTGTATGTTTTAGCCTCCAGTCCCCTAATCCTCTTGGTTGCCGTTGTCTGCACTTTTTCTAGAGTCTCAACACCTTTTTTGTAGTGTGGTAACCAACACTGGATGCGGTATTCTAGGTGTGGTCTTACTAAGGGTTTATAGGGTGGTATTAATTAATTAATTAATTAATTTATTTATTTATTATATTTCTATACTGCCTTTCTCCCACAGGACTCAAGGCGGTGTACAGTCAAGAAAAAATAAAAGATATACAAACATCATAAAATTGATAATTAAAATTATAACATAGTTTAGCCCAAATTAAATAAAACCCAGAATTAGATAATATTTTAATCATTCCCAGTTAACAAGTTTAGCCCCGCCTGATTGAACATCAGGGTCTTGAGGGCACAGCGGAAAGCACGGAGATTAGGGATGTTTCGTATATCAGGTGGCAGTTCATTCCAAAGGATTGGAGCCCTTACAGAGAAGGCCCTCCCCCTGGGAGTCACCAGTCGGCACAATTTGACTGACGGTACCCTGAGTAGTCCCTCCCTGTGAGAACGAACTGGTCGGTGGGAGGCTATTGGTGGCAAAAGACGGTCTCGTAAGTACCCAGGTCCTAAGCCATGGAGCGCTTTAAAGGTGATAACGAACACCTTGAATCGCACCCGGAAGACCACTGGGAGCCAGTGCAGCTCGTGTAGGAGAGGAGTTACATGGGCGCAACGAGATGCACCCATAACCACCCGTGCAGCTACATTCTGGACCAGTTGGAGCCTCCAGGTGCTTTTCAAGGGGAGCCCCATGTAGAGAGCATTGCAGTAGTCCATACGGGAGGTGACTAGGGCATGAGTGACTGTGCGCAAGGCATCCTGATCCAGAAAGGGACGCAACTGGCGGATCAGGCGAACCTGATAAAAGGCCCCCCTGGCCACGGCCATCAAATGGTCTTCTAAAGATAGCTGTGAGTCCAGGAGGACACCCAAATTGCGGGCCCTCTCTGTGGAGAGCAAGGTCTCATCCCCAATTGTCAGTGATGGTACCAGCTGACTATACCGGGACTCTGGAAGCCACAGCCATTCAGTCTTGGAGAGGTTGAGTCTGAGTTTGTTTCTCCCCATCCATAAGCTTCCCTAATACATATTCCCTGTGTCACCACCTTCACAGTGTCCCACACCAATCTGTTGCTATTTCTCCTTTTTCATTAATTTCCCACAATTCTGATATCTCCCTTTGCATTTTCTCAACCACTTTCTCATTTTTAAGAATCCTTGTAGTCAGCTTCCATCTAACTGCTTCTCTATAGTCCTTTTTTACCATGAAGTCTAAACTAACCACTGCATAATCCATTACTTTAATTACTCCCACTTCCATTCTACTCAACTTAGTTGCCATATCCCTAGAAACGAAAACATAATCAATTCTAGAATAAGATTTATAAGTTGGGGAATAGTATGTGAAACCGGGCTCCCCACCTTTAAGAAAATGCCACCCATCCACATAATCTTTTTCTTTTACTAATTTATTTAAAATGGTGATACTATTCCTCTTTTCAGCAGTTGTGGGATTGGTCCTGTCCAATCTATTATTCATAATCATATTGAAATCTCCACCTAAGATGACGTGTCCTTCTTTAAATTCTTCTATTACTTTAAACAATTCTAAAAAATATTCTCTAAGTCTCTCATTTGGGGCATAAACATTACTTTTACTTTACTTTACTTTATTTAGATTTATATACCGCCCTTCTCCTTACGGACTCAGGGCGGTGCACAGCCAACATATATGCTGTACTTTCAATTTGACCTTTAATCATAATAAATCTACCATGCCCATCTTTTTTTATACTCTCCATAGTAAATCTAGTTCGTTTAGAAATCAGTATGGCCACCCCATTATTTATTTTGAAGTCCCCAGTGACTTTTCATAATGGAGTGACCACTTCAAACAAACTTCATTTACTCCATCCTTATCCTGAGAGTTTCCTGCAAAAAAAAACCGATGTCAGATCTTTCCTTGTTTAACAATTGTTCGATTCTCCTCCTGTTCACCATTGCCCCCAAAACCTTTGACATCGAGTGTTGTGATTCTTATAGTTTTATCCATATTCAGCACATACAAATTCTTTACGATCCCTTGTGCACTTTAACTTAAACCGACATATAAGAAAACACAAAACAAACTCAACTAAATAACCCTCATGGCCTATCCCCCTTCCCCACCCCCACCCCCAAATCTCTCCAAACTCTTTTCCCCCCACTAAATCCCGGTAGCCTAATGCTCCAGCCATTCCCTTAAAGGGGGGGAGGGGAGATGAAGCCTTCTAGTATTAATATGCTACCGATTTATCATCTCAGTCTTGTCAATTTCACTTCCCACTTGCTGTGGCTCCTCTTCCTCCGCCATTGGCACTTTGAAGAGCAGCATCGTCCTGCAATTCCAGCCCCAGACTTTTAAGTAGCTCAGTGCCTTGCTCCAAAGAGGTAATCCTATATTGTTTCCCATCATACATCAACCTCATAAATACTGGGCATCCCCATCCGTACTTTATCTCCCTTCTCTTGAGCTCTTCGGTGATTGGCTTAATGCTGCGCCTCCACTTAATTGTTTGGTAACAAAGATTGTTGTAAACTTGAACTGTAGATCCTTGAAACTTTAACAAAGCTAACGACCTCAGCTTCATCATCAGCTGCTCTTTTTTATAATAATTAGAAAATTTTACCAAAACGAGCTCTGGGACGAGCTCTGAAAGCGCCCACTCTGTGGACGCGCTCAGTGTCCTCTTCTCCCGTGGCCAGGTGAGGGAGTATTTCTTTGAACCAACGTGGGATCAATTTCCTCATGTCCTCTCCTGTCATCTCTGGTAAATTTCGAATTCGTATTGATGGTCGTCTCCTTTGATCTTCCAGAGAAATCAGTCTTTTCTCATGCTCGTCAAACTCCAGAGAGTGCTTTTCCTCCATCTCCCTCATTTGTTTCCCTAGTTGGTCAGCTTCCACTCTAAGAAGCTTAATCTGTTTATCATTATGACCAACATTTATAGCTAGTTGGTCCATACGCTTGTCTACTTTTTCTGCATAATCATCCACTCTTCTGAAAATCGCCTCTTTAGGGCTAGTCAGCATTTCTCAGAGTTCATCCCCTGTTGCTGGCTGTGAGCCAGTTTTCACCGCCATTATTGTTTCGCTCTCTGAGCTCTCTTGCTCCGATTCACCCAGAGATTGGGAGGAAGCAGAAGGTTTATTTGATTGATGCCCAGGATTTGAAGATTTATGCCATCGAAAAGACAAAAAGGTGTTAGCAAATATAAGTGGCAACGTATCCATCCTTCAAATCACACCACGGCACGATTAAAAAGACAATCTCTAGGGTGGTATTAGTACCTCTCTTGATCTGGATTATGTCCCTCTGTTAATGCAATTTAGGATTGTATTGGTTTTTTTGGCTGTCGCTACACACTCTTGACTCATATTTAATTGTTTGTCCACTAAGACTCCAGGATCCTCTCACAGTTCCTGCTATTATGCCTGGTTTCCTGCTTGAACAGGGGGTCAGACTAGAGGACCTCCAAGGTCCCTTCCAACCCTTTTATTTTGTTATAAATTCTGTTATAGGTACACATGTTTAGCCTGCAAAATTCCTATTGGAATACACTATTTATACAGATAATGTGATATTATCATACTTACACATTGGATTGTATAGACTTGAATTGTTTTGTCTTAATAATTATCTGATAATTTATAAAGCAAGTTCAAAAGTTATGGTCTTTGTGAAATGACATCCTAGCTGTAGATGATCAGCCATTAGAGCAAGTAACACCTTTCCTTACCTGGGGTTCCTTACTCTGAGTCTGAATCTTGGCTCCCTCATCATCCAAGGAGCTCAGTTAGAGAAAGGGCAGGAGGGAAAGTGGTGCTTAAATGAAAATCTCATAATTCTCCAGCTTCCTCAGCCCCAATTATTAAAGTATCTGAGGCCCAGTTTTCCCCCATGTTCTTCCATCAATCTGATGTTTGGGGCTCCAGAGAGAAACCACCAGCAGAACCAACCCAATCTCAGCCTCTGAGGAGGATCTTGGGGTGAGTAAAAGGACTCCAGCTGCTGCCCTCAGAGCTGATTTGGGAATTTACACAATTTCTGCTTTGTCTAAATTCAGAAAATGTGGGCATTGGCATAAAATTTAATCTGTGGAAACTCACAGACTCTGAAAATTGTGGCTGTTGGAACAGAGAAAACTTCAATGAAAGACCAAACTTGGATTATGCAACTGACAAATCTTATTAGGCTTTGAGGTCTGCCTGTTTCTTGTATACCTGGAGAAAGAAGTTAAAAAATTTCCTCCAGTGATAAATTGTAGGGGTGATAGAGTAATATGATTTACATTTTCATTATTTTTTAATTTGCTTATTATTTTCCACTTTTATTATACAATCTTGCTAATAGCCTGTCTTTAATGTTTTAACAACCTATTCTAATACATTCATGAGAACTAGGTTGGATTTATTAAAATCTAATATTTAGGACTTGATCTGATCCCAAATATAACACAGCTTTCTTCATTGCGTTTTTAGATCAGTCATGCCATTGTTTCAGAGACTCTGAGTGATAAAAGGAAATTCCCCCTTTTCCACCAGATGTATCCCAAAGAAGGGATCCAGTACCCAGCAATTGTCGAAGTGCTCCTCCATTTCAGATGGACCCTGATTGGCCTCTTTGCTTCCGACACAGAGAAGGGAGAGAATTTCATGAGGATTTTTCCTCCTATGCTTGTCAGGAGTGGAATTTGTGTGGTTATATCACAACTGTTCTCAACAGCTGGGTACACAACAGCCCCCAGGGATTCCACCTCTAAGTGGAGACAAGTCAACGTCTTTGTTCACTTCATGGAATATGAGTCCATTTGGGAGAGAATTATTTCTTTCCATTTAATGTTTATGCGTCTCCCAGGACCCATTGAAGGGAAAGTCTGGATGTTCACAAATTTTATAGGGTATAAAATAAACAAGCATAGAAAGCGTAGACTTCTCAAATACATCCATAGTATTTTGAACTTTAATTATCTGGCAAAAGAAAGGCCAATCGATTCTGCCTTTGAACCCCTTTTCTTTGTGGAAGAAAAGTTTCAAGATCCTTATTTCCGCTGTTCTCTTTCAAAGAACGTCTTTTCTGTCAAAGGCCGCAGAAGATGCACCCAGAAAGCCCCACTGGAGACCCAGGAGAAAAGGAACAGGATCCGGGCCCCAAATCACTATAAATGTTACAGTATCATTCAGACTCTGGCCCAGGCCTTGAATGCCGCTTATTCCTCCAGATGGAGGAGGAGAAGGAAGGAGGGAGAAAAGATCTTGGGGTCTCCAAGGCTGCAGCCGTGGCAGGTACGGGGGTCCTGGTATGGATCCATTAATCTGAGATCCTTTGGAGGAGGAATCCAGAGGAGAAGGAGGGGAACCGTCTCAACAGATCTGGCAAATTCAATTATTCAGGGAATAATGGTTCCAAAGAGTAGATATCATGGCATTTTAATATTACACACTGCTCATTTGAAAATGCTGTGTTCTTTTTTAAATGAATTCCTGTATTTCTGGGTTTGTGATGAGCATGGTGGAATTTCCCCTTTGTTCCGTCCCCATTGCAGGTGGGTCTGTGTGCAGCTCAACAGGCAGCTAAACCCCCCTCTTCTCCTCCAGTGAAAGGGAGCCTGGGGTGGATCTGGGTGTTTCATTGGGAGAAAAGGGCACGGAGAAACTGAGGAAATGCAAAGAATGAGAATCAAAGATAAATAGGAGATAGGCAGCATTAACTATCAGCCAACAAAGAAGCAGCTGGAACCTCTCCAGCGATGCTCCGTGTGAGGGACGGAGGCCTCCGGATGACCATGTGTCTCGGTCAAACCGGCTGCTTCCGTCTCCTCCAAAGGCTGACAGAAAAGGGAGTCTGGCTTCAGACCATACAGTTAGGCTTTTCTGCCCCCGGCCACTAGGTGGGGCTAGAGCAACAACAGCACAATAGATACATGTTGTGGCATGAAAACCTTTATAAATTTGGAGGAGACCCTGAGGCCATCTAGCCCAACCCCTCCTCTCTGCAGGAATCCCAGTTAAAGCTTCTCTCACTGATGGCTGCTTAGTCTTTGCATTCAGACAATCCATGAAGAGGAGACTGAACTTCTCTGCTTCACTGGCTCAGCTCTAAAACAGCAAATTCTCCTCCAGGCTTGGTGCCTGCAAGGGGGCCTGGTCCTTGAGTTGGGGTCTCCCCAAACCAGAGTGTTCACTTCCTAAGATTCTTATGGCTGCATTTGCCTTCTTTCCATGAACATCTTCCTGCTGACTCAGATTCTGTTTCCAATTATCATATTTTGCACCTTCCCCCCCCCCAAAAGGAGGTGAAAATTTAGGTGTGTCTTATACACCAAATATAGCCCTGCCCACCCTCTGGCCCCCACCCTTTGGCCTCTGTCTCCTTGCAAGCAAACAGCAAGAAAAAACAGCTCCTTTCAGCTTCAGCACATCCTATTTAGCACAAGTTGATTGGATTGGCCTCCCGACTCTCAGCTGATTTGCTCTCAGCTGTTTTGTGCAGGCCTCTGCTGGTTGCTCCAAAGAGGTAAATTGCTGGAGCAGATTTTTTCCCCTTGTGCTAATCAAACTATGCCGAAGATGAAAGTAAAGCAGGCTGTTTGCTGTTTGCTGCAAGGAGGCAAAATTGCTCAGAGGCAGAGGGAGATTTCTTTTTCTTCTTTTCCTCACCAAAAAAGATAGGTGCGTCTTATATTCTGAAAAATACGGTAACTACGATTTTGAGATCATTTTCACAAACATACATTTGAAGTCTGGTGTCCCTCATCTTTCTTCCAGTCCATCATTCATGTTCTTATATGAGATTCTGTTGTTAGTCAAGTCCTAGATGCTAAAAATATATTTTTCTACTGCTTTTTACATATGCACCCTTCTGTGTGTGCTGATGATAATAAATATTGTTTCTGGAAACTTGATAAACTCATTAAATTTTATTTTATTCAAAAAGGTAAAATACAAACTTCAAAAAATAAAACTATTGCAAAGACAAAACAAAATTAGATGAAACATTTTTTTAAAAAAATTGTGCATTAAAAACAGATAAAACCATATAGGCATATATTGTTCCCCAGTTGAATGCTGACAGATGAACATTTCTCCCCCTTGCAAAATAGGCCCACAATTATAAACTTCTACCAATATATCTGCAACCACTTGACTTGTCATCTGTCTGCTGTATATAAAAAATGTAGTTAACAGGCAATCAAAAAGAAAATTAAATTTCAAAACTTCAAAACTGTCTGTTATCTGCTATTATATTTAACTCTCAGACAATTTACAGGGGCTTCTTATGAACCACAAACCACCACAATCATTATATCTGATCCATCCTGAATCTCTTCATGATCCAATATCTTTCTTTGATTCTTAATAATAATAATTCATTTCCTTAAAACTGTAATTAGGATCTTTCCCAGCAACTGCTTTCCATTCCCCAAAGTCACAGGACCTCCTGTAAATTGAAACACGATGACTCTTAAGATTTGTTTTCCAGTTAAATATGACAATCTCCCTCAATCTTCTTGAAAGGATCCATTTCTTCAGTCATCCGTTCTGTCCACTTTGAGTCTTGAGGGTCCATGGCCTCTCCAGCCATCTCCAAGCAGCCTGCCTTCAAAGCAGAATTCTCCTTCTTCAGGGATGCCAGCAGCAGATTCAGTTCCAGTCCATCCATCCAACCCATCCGATTCAACAATTGTTGCTTGCTTCTGATTATCGTCTTTAAGTTGATTTAAAACCATTGTTATTTTATCAAACTTTTTAAATGAAATTTCAAATAAGGTTTTTAAGTAGAAAAACTTTATATTCTTTAAATTAAATGACATCAAATTAGCTTACTCTAGGATCTACATCTTAGATCAAATCTTGAGTGAAGGGGATTTATGAACTTGACAGTATTAATGATAACATAGAAAAATTGATGTCCAATAGCAAAAAGTTATCCCTAACCTCCAATCCCTGGCCCATTAATTTTTTATTTTGTTTGCCAATAAAAGTTTTTTATTTTCATAATCAAGCATACAAACATACAAACAAGTAAACATATAAACAATGCATATTCAATCCACAAAATATAACATCTAGTACATCTTTATGTCATCTTCTTATTCTCATTTTTACTTCTCTATTATTACTTCTACGTCTTTTGTTATATTAAAAATCACAAAACAAATTCCCCCCCACCCCCCATTACCCTCCCTCCCAACCCCCCCTCCTCCCGACTTCCCAGAACAAAAACAGGACATAACATCTAACAAACCTAAGCTAACATATACTATCTTACTGTAAATTCCAAAAGAAAAAATTTCCACACACTCTTTAACTCCCCTATTTGACTTTCTTCAACATTACATTTATAAATTCTCTCATAACATCAACTTAGAGGGGGAAACAAAAGGAAAAAGATTTTTTTCCTTTAAAGCCTGTCCTTGAAACAACATTATTACAGTAAACTAAATATCCTCTTACATAAACATTTCTTCATGTAATTTAAAGCTACAATAAGTTTTAAAAAATTATCCAATTTTAATTAAACCTTACCCCTCAATACATATAAACCTTTTGAAAATTCTATTGGGTCATCTGAAACATTTAAAATTTCTTAACATATCAACCTTTAAAAAAATCTGTTATATCATTTTAAACATTAAAATCTCTTAAAATTCTATTGTGTCATCTGAAACATTTAAAATTTCTTAACATATAAACCTTTTTCAAAAAAATTCTGTTATATCATTTTAAACATTAAAATCTCTTAATAGACCTTTAAATTCAGTAACATATCAGCCAAATATAACCCTAGAAGTTCTATATTAATTCCAAAGCTTTCAATAAAATATCATTTAGATTTTTAGTTGATCATTTTAGTAATGCACTATCTCTAAAAATTATCCCTTTTTAATCTGATCCCTTTGTATCAAACATCCAAAATCTACCAAATATAACCTTCAAGAAATACATCACACATTCTTCCTTTCTTTCTATATTTCTTCCAGTCTTTCTTTTTAAATAATACTTTCTTCTTGTTAGGCATGGCTTGTCCCCCTGCTTTTATTATCAAAAAATTTTGAGATTGAAGTTGCAACTGATGTCTCTTAAAAATCCAGTCCCCTTTCGAAATTGTTTCTTTCACTTTAAAACTCCCATCTCTATTTTTCTTTCTTTTAAAATCAGTCAGTTCATTCTCTAAAAGTTGACTCTGTCCATAAAAACAAGAATTTTCATAATATTTAACAGTCTGCAGTAATGAATTTTTAAAATATTCTCCAACTGGTTGTGTGAAGCCTCCACCATAACTTCTGTTTCCAAAATACTGGACTCCATTTCTCTGACTGCTTCTTCTTTGTTCTCCAAAATTATGTTTAACTGTATGATTTCTTCCTCTTTCACAGCCAGCAGATCCTTACGATGTTCCAACTTCCACTCCTGGATAGTATTTTTAACTGTATCCCTTATGTCCAAAATAAAAAGATCCAAATTGTCTTGCAAGTCCTTTAAAGTCACAATTCGTGTATTTGCTGACTCACCCCCTCTTTCCTTGGTAGCAGCCATACTTCAATTTTTGTTTTATATTTATTCAACCTTCAAGTCAAAGTCCAATTATTTTCCACTATCTTCAAAAATTTATATTGGTTGAAATCCCCATCATAATCTTCTCTTCCACTTCGCCTTTAAATCTACTTTTTGTTATATAGTCCAGTAGCTTTAACAATGTAGCAGGGGCTGACAAGCACTTTCACTAGTAAGTTTCATTTTTCTTAGCGCCATCTTCCCCTTCTCTTTTCATATGGAGTTAAAGCTTGTACTAGCCTACTTCAAATTCCGCTGTCCCGATTTCGCTCTGCCAGCATCCAGAATTCAATTTTCTTAAAATCTTTGAAAAATGTCTTCAAATCTTTATTCATATGCTGCTGGTGTGGTTGCGATGCCCCGTTCTGCCAAGCCAGGCAGACAAGTCCCTAATACGGAGCAATGAGAGGTTACCGGGGAGCTCTCACCCTCCAACCCCCAGGCTTAAAAAAGAAGAAAGCCTGGGGATTTTGGGGAGCTCTACCTAAGCCCCTCTGCTCTTCTCTCCACCCTTTTCTCAGGGGGAGAGTTTTTGCCGCTAGACAGTGGATTTACACTGTTCTAGCAGCTTTTACAGATTTCGGGGCTGGAGCTCCAAAAAAGGAGCTCTGTCAGCAATTTGTAGAGCCACTGGCCCATTAATTGAAGTATATAAAGGTTACCCCTATGCTCTTTATGGAGCAGAAGTCTGGGATTTCTACTCAACCACAGTTCTAGAACAAACACAGTCCCAGCACCTGAGCTGTATTCTGGGTGTAGATCTGATGGCATCTGCTGCAGCAGTTAGAGCTGAATTGGGAATGTATACAATTCATCCACTATCCAAGATCAAAGCATATAACCACTGGCACAAAGTCAATGAAATGGAGACTGATAGACTCCCCAAATTATGCTTACTAGAGCAGATAAACTCACAGTCACAAACCTCTTGGATCACTAAACTGATTAATTTTGGAAGTAGCTGTGGCCTTTCTCTCTCTTGGGAACAATTCAAAAAAAATAGCTGCCCAAAGAATTAAGGATGTAGAAGCACAAAATGACATGGCTATTCTTAATAAGGTGGGTAACTTGAAATAGCTGAGCAAATACAAACCTACTTTTCAACTAGGCAACTATTTAAAGTTACAACTGCCAAAACATCTTAGGGAGAGATTTATGCAAGTGAGATTCAAACAGCTGGACACAATGGTCAGATATGGGAGATTCCACTCTAGACCTTATAATGGGCGTCTCTGCATTTGCAGAGTGTCAGAGGCAGAAGGCCTGGCTCACATCCTGTTTGATTGCTGCCTGCATAAGAGGGGGAGAGGCAGGTACCTGGGTCCATATACCAAATGAAGGACCCATTGGGAATCTCATATCAAAATGACTCACTTTATCTGCAGTCAGAATTTGAAAACAACATTTAATATAGCTCAGTATTGAGCAAAATGGCTTGGTTGAGATTGGCATATGTGGAACTAATTGGGGTAGACTGAAGAGGTGATATTGATATATAATTTTAGCATATTTTATTTATCCATATATTATTGTATTGTATTCCAATCTCATATTGAATTGGATTTTATTCAAATTCCATTTTAAATTGTTTTTATCAGATTTTAGTAATAATTTGTGTTTGGAACTCTGCACTTTGATTTGGCCCATGGACTAATCAATCAAGTAAACAAACATAACCTTCAGGTGTTGTTGGAAAAATTTAAAAAGATTAAAAATTATTTGAGTATCACTTTGAAGACAGTTTTTATCCACTTAGTTATCATACCATCCGCCCCTCAGTTTTCTAATCACATCACACGATTGTTTGTGAGTCTGTTACTGAAATCCAGTGATATCACCAGAGTTCCCATCATCTATTTAGGAAGTGCAATGATATGTGAGAATGACTTTTGGGATGAGGAGAAGAGAGGCTGCCTAGGGAAGGATCAGAGAAGAAGGGAAAATCCAAGGGGTGAAATTCACTTACCTTCCCTACTGGTTTGCAAATGTGTGTGCACTACCACAGAGCCCTCATCAGAGCCTCCCCCAGAGTCCAGGACTGGCCCATGTCCCTCCCCAACCTCCTCACTGTCCGAATTTGCTGCCAGCTCCACTGGGCACTGGTGGGCCACAAGAGCTATACGGATTCTTCCTTCGGCTTCTCTCAATCCTGTCTCCAGGCGCAGAAGTGCATTTGAGACCCAACGTGGCATCTGGAGAATTGATCCGGTGAATTTGGATTGAACTACTTCTAATGATGTAAAACATGAAGCTGATGGTCCGAGCAACGTCCCATCAAGGAGCTGTGCTAGCGACTTGGGCACAAAAAGCTTAAGAGCAGCAGGGACATCGTAACCTCCCTTTGGGCGGAAACAATTAAGAATGGTGCTGGCTGATCTTTGGCCCAGGGCAGCTGCCTGTTTCTTGAACTCTTGGCCTGAATGGCCACCCCCAGGGATTGGAAGGCGCTTCCCTGCTCCATTTTGTGGCCATTTAGATACCATGAATCAAATTTTGGCCCTTTTGATCTTTGTTTTCTCATCATTGATGCCCAGTTGATTGTAACTGCAGTCCTGGAGAAGGGCTCGCAAGGCTCTTGTAAGGCCTTCTGGTGTCCTGGAGAGGATCAAAGGGGCATCTGCATAGAGCAGGAGGGCGATGCTTCGGTCACCTATTTGGGAGGGGGGTGATTTGGTTTGTTTAGACATTTTACCATGCCAGTTATGTAAGAGTTGAAAAGCGGGGGGGGGGGGCAAAATGCCTCCCTTTAACCCCCTTTTAACTGACTTGGAGAGGGACCCCTGCATAGCACACCTCACCTTGAGGGATGTTTTAGTATGTAGGGCAGGTAATAGATGAAGAGGCCTGGGGTCAATTGAGGCAGCTTCCAGCTTCTCCCATAGCTTAGTCCTGGGAACCGGATCAGAGGCTGCCTTGAGATCTCTAAAACAGGCGTAGAATGATGCAGGTCTATCTGATATGTATTTTCCAATCGGTTGATGAAGAGCTAAGCACTGATCGGTAGTGCCTCTCCCCTCTCTAAACCCAGCTCCCTCTTCAGCGATCCAATTCTCAAGAGCCAGCCACTCTCCATCTGGAGGTCTTTTCCATCAGGATGACCAGGGAGAAGATTAGCCTGACAACTTTCTTCTTGATCAACCCATGCTTTCTGGGAATCAACCTCTTGTTTTCAAAGAGTTTATGAATCATCTTTTTTCCCCTCTGTTCATTTTATTTGTCATCTGCTCTAGAATGTTCCCTATCATTGATCAATTGTGTCAATTATATTTTCTCTATGCTTTGTCGGTATATGATGGATAATTTTTTCTCAAACTTTCTCATTCACTTATGAAGATGATGGCAGTATTTGTATCTGAATTAAGCATATTTGGAGATTAAACAATTGTGGAAGAAAGATTCAATGTGGGATAAGAAACGAAGTTTTCTGTTTTTCAAATTCCTGGATGTTCCCATTCTAGTTTCATCCCTTTCTGGAGAAGAATGAATTCTGGAATATTTGTGATGCAAAACTGTACTTGGACCAAAATGGAGAAATAACAGCAGATCTGGGCATCGGATTCTTCTTGGTTCTCCCCAAGGGGGATGTCAAGGAAGAGACTCTGATGTATTCTCAGAGACAGACACTTTTTATCAAAAAAGGTGTTCTTTCACGGCTAAAGTCCCTCAATAAGGTGAGATAAATTTTGCTGTCTTTCCTTCATTTTCCAAAGCCTGAGGTCCTATTTCGAGTGGGCAAACAGGGGTGAAATGCTACCGGTTCACTCTGGTTTAGGCAAACCTGCGGTAAAAAATACTTTTAAAAGGTAAAAAAAGATTCCAAGAATCGTGCAGTACAGTTGTGATCATCAGAACCATTTTTTTTACTTTTTAAAGCATTTTTTTACAACTATTCACCCAAACCGGTAGTAAAAAAATGATTTAAAAAAGTAAAAAAAAAAGTTTGCCAAGCCCACCCAGTCACGTGACCCCCCCCCCAAGCCATGCCCACAGAACCAGTCACAACAAATTTTACATTTCATCAGTGGGGCAAAGCCTGGAGTCTCCAGGGTGGTTGGCCTCCCATGCCAGGTGGTGTCATCTCGTGGAAGCTCTTCAAGAGACGGGACCTAAGTGGAGTGGCTTTGCCATGTTTTCTGGAAACCTTTCAAGATCTTACTGGTCAGAGCTTTCTTTTCTCATCACAGTTTTACTCTACATTAAAAAATCTAATGGAATAAAAGCTTCCTAAAATTTTTACAGTAAACCTTGGGGTCTCCAAGGCTGCAATCGTGTTCTCAGTTTTAATAAGAATATATCATCATACTTTAAAAAAAATCAATTCCATCTCTCTAGACTTTATTAAATAGAAAATTACTTCATTGTAATGTTAAATTCCGAAAGCAAAAGGAACTAAATGAAGAATCTGCCAGTTGTTTTACCTCCTGCATCTGTTTAGGAGTAGTCAGAGGTTTCATATTTACCCCAATGAAGACCAGAGGCTCCTTGTCTCCATCCATTTCTCCCTCCATTTTTCATGGACAGAGAGTCCTAACATCTTTTCTTTGGCCTTCCTTTTCTTCTGCTCAGTCCCTGCCTCAGTCCAAATGTGTGGAAAGTTGTCATCCTGGATTTGTCAAGAGGGCTCAAGAAGGAGAGCCAGTTTGCTGCTACGACTGCATTCCTTGTCCGGAGGAGACCTTCTCCACTCAGGAAGGTGGGTCACACTGAGGAAAATGGGAGGCTTTGTGGAACTGGAGCCATCCAGAACCTTTTCATGAAAGTGCAAGTTAAAAGACAGATCGAAGCTCACCTGGTTTTTTATTTTTAACCTGCACAATTTCTTATCTAAACAGAAGTAAATCAAAAAGACTTGGAAGGAGAGGCTGGGAAGAGGTGGGAGGAGGGTGTGGCAGACTGGGAAAGCTTTACTAACAGCAGAGGAAATATCTCTTCTGCTTTTTAGTTTGGATATGTGTTGCTAAATTTACCTTTCTAGGAACATCTCAGATCTTTGAAACTAGATGAATTGTTATACGTCCACCTTTTGAAAGGCCTTCAGAAGTTGTGGGAGCTTCATCACTGGAGGCTTTCGAGAAGACTGTCATTTGTCAGAAATGGTGTAGGGTCTCTGCTTAGGCAGAGAGGAGTGGACTAGATGACTTATAAGGTCCTCTCCAACTCTGTTAATCTGTATATTGGATCCTCCCCTTGAGGATCACTGAGAAGGTGTCACTGGTCCATACTTTGGTGCTGTGGATAGTTATGGGGGGAACTCATTACACAAATAGTCTGCCAGTCATGTACATCAATCAATCAGAACAGAGCTGGAAACACCTTATGTCCTTTCAAAGGAGTGACTGTTTAATGAAATAGTTAAGAAATACTTCTTGGAAAATGCCTGCAGTATCAGCTGTTATCCAAAGAAGGCATTACTTGTAAGATAAAAATAATAATAATAATTAATAATAATTTTATTTCTATACTGCCCCTCTCCCAAAGGACTCCGGAAAAAGACAGAATATTAAAGAAATATTGCTTTTTTTTTTTGCTTTCTCAGATACAAAAAAATGTACCAAGTGTCCAGATGATAAATATCCAAATGAGGACAGAGTCCAATGTATTCCCAAAGTCATAACCTTCCTGTCTCATGAAGAATATCTGGGCATCATCCTGGTTTCTTTTGCCCTACTCTTGTTCTTAATCACAGGCCTTGTTCTAATCATCTTCATTAAATACCGAGAAACTCCCCTTGTCAAAGCCAACAACAGGGACCTCTCCTACATCCTCCTGGTCTCCCTCCTGCTTTGCTTCTTATCTCCTCTTCTCTTCATTGGTCAACCAAGGAAAGCCACCTGCCTTCTCCGACAAACGGTTTTCAGCATCACCTTCTCAGTTGCCATTTCTTCTCTCTTGGCCAAAACCATCACGGTGGTGCTGGCTTTCCTGGCCACAAAACCAGGAAACCGAGTGAAGAGATGGTTGGGGAAGAGCTTGGCCAACTCCATCATCCTTTCTTCTTCTGCTGTGCAAGTTATCATTTGCTCCATCTGGCTGGGAGTTTCTCCCCCCTTCCCTGACTCTGACCTCCACTCCCAGCCTGGAGAGATCATCCTGCAATGCAACGAAGGGGCCGTTGTCATGTTCTACGTCACCCTCAGCTACATGGGCTTCCTGGCTGCCATCTGCTTCACGGTGGCTTTCCTGGCCAGGAACCTGCCTGGGGCCTTCAACGAAGCCAAGCTGATCACCTTCAGCATGCTGGTCTTCTGCAGTGTCTGGGTGACTTTTGTGCCCACCTACCTGAGCACCAAAGGGAAATACATGGTGGCTGTGCAGGTCTTCTCCATCCTGGCCTCCAGTGCTGGTCTGCTGGGCTGCATCTTCATCCCCAAGTGCTACATTATCCTTCTGAGGCCAGACCTCAACACAAAGGAGCAGCTCACAGCCAGGACAAATGTAAAAACATGAGATATAACACCATTGTGACATTGGAAGTATTGTAAAAAATTCTTTTGTTTGAAAGGAGATATTCTTTTCATTTAGATAGTATGCAGGAATCAAAGAAAATCCTATCTATATGTTTCAAATTTGGAAAATTTTGAATTCTTCACTAAGGAGGAGCCAGAAGAAATGTATAAATGTGAGACTGAGGAATTTCAACTTTTAACATTTTCCACAGTACAAACATAAAAAAAGTTTCCAAGCTCTTCTCCAAGCTCTTCCAAGCTCTTGGAGAAATGGGAGCATGTTAGCAAGACAGAAATATAGAAGGAATGTATGGAGCAACATTGATGCCCTCATTTCTCAGTACATTTCACCCAAACTGCTGTGGCAACGCAACTGAGACGTTTCTTTTTGTTTACACAATAACACTTTCTTGAGGGTAGCAACAATATAAGGCTGGGGAGGTAACTTGAGTTTGACTAATTTTGAATATTCATGCTCACATCATCTATTAAATGAAATATGCATATGTATAATTATCATTTTCTCCTCCTTTCCTGAAATGTATAAATATGAGTGCATCCTTTTGTCTGTAAAAATTTCCTCCCGCTATTTTATGGGGGGAAATTCCTCCAATGGATGCTAAATAAATAATAACTGCAGTGAGCCTGGATTATTGGAGGTTTTGGGTCCTGTGTTTCTTTCCACAGAAACTGGTGTCAGGAGTGGGATTCACAATCTTCCATCTGCCACCAGGGACAACAGATGGGGCAGCCCTATAGGCAGTGGTGGGATTCTGCCGGTTCTAGGCAGTTCAGCCGAATCATTTGTTAAATTGCTGGCTCGCCCCGCCCCTTGCCCCGCCCCTCCGCACCACTATTTATTGGCCTCCACTATGTTGCAAAGCTTCCCTTAGTGACACACGGAGTTCGGCAGAACCGTCAGTGGAAATTTGGCACGTTTTTCCGAACCATTAATGACCTTTGGCTGGCCACGCCCCCAAACTGGTTCCCCCTCGCTCCCACCACCTGCCTGATGCTCGCCTGCCCCGCACAGCCACTGCTTGCAGACTCCGCCCCATCCTTCTGCTCACTGCTGCTGGCAAAGGGGAGGCTGAGGGCCCGGGTGACCGGGGAGGGAGAGATGGTGGAGGGGGGTTCCCAGCAGCAGGTGGTGGACCGATGTGCACGGGGAGGGAGGGGAGCGTGCAGGAGATCCTAGCTGCAGTTTACTCGTGAGCAACTTTGACTGGGAGAGGCCGGGAGAAAGGCCAATGGCACCCACAAGTAAACTGAGGCTCCTAACGGGGGGGGGGGTCGAATCTCCTCGCTCACAACATCTCCACCTGAGGGCATCGCTGGCAGCCACTTCCTGCATCTCCTGTCCCGAGCTCTTCCCGCTGCTGCTCAGCCTCCTTCATGCACGGAGGCGACGGGTTCTTTCTCTGCCTGCGAGCTGCTGGCTGCCTCTAATCTGCAGGTTACTCATGAGCAAGTTTACTCATGAGCAAGTTTATTCTGGAGCATGGTGCTGATGAGTAAACTGCAGATTACAGGAAGCGGGCAGATTTCTGGCTTCCTCGTTCTGCTGCTCACCTGGCAGAGCGCAGACTGGCAGCTCCCGGTCGTCTCTCAGCCGTTGAGTGCAGGGAAAAACCTTGCAAAGGAAAGGAAAACTCCTCCTGAGTGCGAGAAGTGAATTGCCTCGCACTCCCTGCACTCAAGGGCTGAGAGAGGACCCAGAGCTGCCACTCTCTGGTAAAACGCGCCTCTCGCAGTGGGGCGCCATTTGGGGTGGCAGGTGGGGCAGGGGATGGGGGGGCTCTGCTTTGCTCCCTTCTCCCTGCCGGTCAATGGCGTTGCAGGCAGCCGTTGTGCTGGGACTGATCGGGGCAGCAGCAGCCCTCTCCTGCCCTTCTCCAGCTGGGCGGGGGGAAAAGGAGGGGGGCTTCACACACACAAGAGAATTCCCTCCTTTGGCACCAGAGCCAAAGCCAAAAGAAAATGGTGGGGAGAAAAAGAGGGAGGGGAGGAACAGGGGAAGGGCCATTTTTTCATTGTTTTAACTCCGTAGCAACATCCTTCCCAGCTACCACTTTCTCCGCTCAGCTGCAGAGCTTTCTCTCTTTTTCTTTAAGGTCCGTCTCCTTCTTCCCGGGAGAGAGAAGAGGGGGACAGGGAGAGAAAGAGGAGGCAGCGGGGGAGGGTGGGGGGTGGGAGCGGGGGTCTTCTGAGTCCCAGCTGGATGCTGCTTCTTTGGGTCCCCTCAACGTTTCAGTCCCAGAAAGCGGCTGAAAAATGCCTCCTGTTTCCATTTTCTGTCCTTGCCTCCTTCCTCTTTTTATTTGGTTTTCCCTCCCACCCCCTGAAAGGAGCTTCCAGCCAAAGAAGGGTGGGGGGTCTTAATGTCTGGTTAAAATGGGGAGTTCTTCCATTTAAAGAAGAAAAGCAGAGCTCAGACTATTGAGATGATTTTTTGCTCCTATATTCTGTTGTTTAGGTATAAATTTTGCTAATGTAGAAATTTTACTTACAGCCTATTAAACAAGGGAGCTAGCAGTCTGCCTGCAATCATGAGTATCTCTTAGGAGTAATTCCCCCTGAAAGAGAGGAGCCTTACTGCCAAGGAAACATGCATAGGCTTTACCTTGAGAGAGAGGGTATCCATTAGTATGAGGTGTATTAGAGAGAGAAATGAGAACTTCTCACTTCTACAGAGAGAGAAGCACTCTTGGGATCTTTGACTTTTAGGCTGGCTGTCAAACATCATCCATCATACTAATGACTCTTTTGAACAATAGGCAGGTTGTATTACACGAATGGCTATTTTATATGTGGAATTATGACTGAAATATTTCTGCACCTCTATTGGTTCACACTGTCAGGAAGTTTCTTTACACTAATTATACAACAAACAAGGAATGCTTATTGTCTGAAATCATGTTCGTTCCAGTTTTTTTCCCCTTCTGGGCTCAATGTGGGCTTAAAATGAACACAGGACCACAACCAAGTAAACGTGTATAGTAACAGTACTAACAATCATTAGGTGGAGTAGCCATTTTAGACTATTTATGTTGGGTATTAGGGAAGTACCCAACAGGCTACATGGACAATGCACAGCTGACTCGGTAGCTCTTCAATCAATCTCCTGAATTTAAAATGTTAGATAGGCACTAGTCTAACGAAAGATTCCACGATCAGTCCAGTGTGATATTGCAATCTCACATGTCTCAGTTCTACAACAACAGAACTATTCACAACAGATATTTATTCCAAGCAAGTCCCATTGACTCTATGGGAAGGTGCCTCTTCCCAGGGAATGAAGAAAGGACTGGGTGCTTAGGTTGAGTGTTTAAGGTTGCAGACCCCTGACCTCCCCATCCCATTGCTTCACCTTGCAGCCAGCCCTGTAGGACTGAGCCCCCCTCCCACCTGGGCAGCAGCGGCCTCTCTACCCCAGTTGTATCACCTTGCCCTGCAGCCGGCCTGAACGCCCGTCTCGGACTGCCTCGGACTGCATTTTTATTTAATTAGTTTAATTAAGAATGCTGCAATGGGCATCAATGATGACAGGTCAAAAGTGGGAGGACTTGTCAGAAATCATTTTTTTCAACCTTCTGGGTAGCCCTATGTGCATAAGGACTACTCAGGGGGCTGAAAAAGGTATTTTTGACCGGTGCTCACACTTTTGACCAATCCTTGCACTTACGATTGTCCTTACATTTTACGTTTTGCGCCCTATTTTCTCACCGTGGTGAAAAGAACTAGTTGGGAAATGACTGACACGGTTGTTAAGACCGCTTCAATGGGCAGAAATGTGAGGATGGTGATAA
Organism: Coluber constrictor foxii; assembly: GCA_038048745.1. Lineage (NCBI taxonomy): Eukaryota > Metazoa > Chordata > Lepidosauria > Squamata > Colubridae > Coluber > Coluber constrictor. The sequence goes on along the minus strand of JAWJVD010000119.1, from coordinate 1,218,272 downwards.
AAGTGAGGACCAGTCAAAAGTGTGAGGAATGACTTTTTTCAGCCCTACCTGGTCACATGACCAGCTAGCCACACCCACCCAGTCACATGACCAGCTAGCCACGCCCCCAACTAACCCACGCCCACAGAACCGGTTGTTAAAAAAATTGAATCCCACCACTGCTTACTACTAAATCCCCCCTTCTCATTCTTCCAGAGCCAGAGACTCCATCACTCACCAACCTCCCTGCTGAAGGGGCTGGAACATCCCATGGGGAAGGAGAGGACCAGGAGGAGGACTTGAAGAACTTGGAAAAGCTCCCGAGGAATCCCAAAATGGATTGAAACATCTATTGTACTACAAACTTCCCTAATTTTGTAAAATAAAGTTCCAAAAGAAGGAAGAAACTCACGAATGTCTGGCTCCTGACACTTTTAGTCCTAGGTGTATAAAGCTAGGTCTACTCTAAGGAGCTCCTGAAGGAAAATTCCCAGCTTGTGGGAAACAAGGCAGAACTCTTCAGGGAGCTGGAGGAGAAACGGAGGAGCTGAGACATTTTCTGACAGTCCAAAAGAAACACAAGGGCGGCTATTACAACACCGGAAGACAAGAGAGAAACTCTTGAAGACATGAAACCTCCGAGGCTGCCGTATAAACCGGAGAAGGAATGGCTGAAAGCTTCTGGGGAGAATCTCAAAGCCAAGACAGCCACAGAATGCAGGCCAAGGGTCCTGGATGGCTTCTCTGGGAAACCTGAGAGAGGCTTCTTCTGGGCCATCCAGAGGCTCCCTGGCAGGATGGCTTCTGGCATCCCTGGTCAACCTCCGAAAGGAAGGACTGGAGCTTCCAGAGTGGGTGGCTGGATGGATCCATCATTCTTCTCCAAGAAAAAGGAGCAGAAACACCTCACTGAAATGGGCAGAAATGGAGGGAAGCATCTGTTCAAGCCGTTCAAGATGGACAGAAGTCTATGGTGGAGTTCCTCACTCCACGCCTTGAGGTGATCTCCCTTCCGAGGAGATCCTTTGATGGGAAGTGAGGGATCTCCTCTTCCTTTTTCCTCCCATCGAGCACTGAAATGGCTTCTCCTCTTGGCCGTTTGGCTGCTTCTCCTCAGGCCTTTGAGGTCCCAAGGGAGCTGGATAGGACTCTCCTTCAGGTCACGTCCAGTTCCTTGCAGTGACATCAGATTTGGCTCTGAATCCTTCTCTTCAACTCCCTGATAAAAATAAAGAAAAGCCCATTAAAATGCAAGAATGAGAGATCCGTCTCTGTAACTGGTGTGTTTGTGGCATTGGGTTCCTGCACGGGGGAGAGGGTTGGACTAGATGACCATGAAGGTGCCCTTCATGGCTTACATTCTATGATTCTCTGAATGCCTGCAATACAGGTAGTCCTTGACTTATGACCATTCGTTTAGCAACGGTTGAAAGTTAATGCAAAGCTGAGAAACCCAACTTAGAAGCCAGATCCTCACACTGCCCCTGTTTAGGCCTGGAGACTGAACCACAGGAAGAACAGCTGCAGGTTGTGGGTCTGGCTAGTCCAAAGAGAAGAAGACTTAGGGGTGACGTGATAGCAGGATTTCAATATTTGGGAGGCTGCCACAAAGAAGACGGGTCCAATGATTCTCCAGAGCTCCAGAGGGCAGGACAAGAAACCATGGATGGAAACTGAACAAAGAGAGAAGCAGCCTGGAATTAAGGAGAAACTTAATTAACAGGGAGGACAATTAACCTGTGGAACTGCTTGCCTCCAGAAGTTGTGGCTGCTTCATCCCTGGAGGTTTCTAAGAAGAAACTAGGCAGCCTCTTGTCTGAGATCCTTTAGGTTCTCCTGTTTGAGCAGGGGGATGGACTAGAAGACCTCCAAGGTCCCTTCCAGCTCCTATTCCATTCCGTTCCGTTCCATTCCATTCCATTCCATTCCATTCCATTCCATTCCATTCCATTCCATTCCATTCCATTCCATTCCATTCTATTCTATTCTATTCTATTCTGTTCTGTTCTGTTCTATTCTGTTCTAGAGGCGGAGGCCTCAGACACAGCCGGTTCCCCGTTTTCTGGATGCTCTCTCATCAACCCCTAGGAAGATCAAGACTGCTAAGACAAGACGACCCCTGAGAATTTAATGAGTTGGTACATTCCTACGAATCTCTGCCCACCCAGAATCCCCCTGTCCAAGTGGTTCAGACCGAAGAAGCAGCAAAAAGTCTCAGCTAATAAAAAAATAAACACCGTTGCCATGACTACATCTCCAGGCATCCACCTTGAGATTATCAAAGAGAATAGAATAGAATAGAATAGAATAGAATAGAATAGAATAGAATAGAATAGAATAGAATAGAATAGAATAGAAAATACAGAATGGAACGGAACGGAACGGAACAGAACAGAACAGAACAGAATAACAGAGTTGGAAGGAATAGAATGGAATAGAATAGAATAGGAATAATAGAAAACAAAATACAGAATAGGACAGGACAGGATAACTTTATTGTCCCTTTAAATGTACACTAGTCAGCATACATTAAAATGGAATTTTGTTACATAGAGCTCTCAAAGGGCTGCCACCTCCAATGTACACTACTTAATCATGACTAAATAACTAAGTAAATAAATAAATAACTAAATATTCTGTATATATCCACATACACATCTATATTACATGACACAGAGAAACATTACAGTCTTGTTCGGATGTGTCCATGTACATGGTGAGAAAAAGGCATCCTGAGGTTGCCAGGCGGAGGGCATCGGGAGTAAAGCCCCAACACAATCGGGGAGTCCTGTTGGAAATCCTCGGAAACCCCCTCCCAGAGGGGAGCCAGAGTGGGTGGGTGGGGTCTCCAATAATGCTTTGATATCGATATCCAATTTATATTGTAAGCCACCCTGAGTCTCCAGAGATGGGCAGCACATAAATTGAACAAATAAATATACAATCTCTTTGGCCACTTTGGTCATTAAGTGAGTCCGGCTTCTCCCATTGACTTGGATTGTCAGAGGCTGGCTGGGAAAGTTGGCTGGGAAACCTCTGGACCAAAAAGACTTTGGAATCCGATCTTTCCATAAATGATGGACCGGACCGTATCCCTCCTTCCCAGCTGCCCGGTCTGCCTCCAATATCCCACCTCACCACATAAATCTCCAAGGAAATTAAGGGAAGCGAGTCAGTTTTATGGGAGGAGTGGGCTAGAGGATCCAGGAGGGAAAGGGGGGAAGGAGGGGAGAGGGTGGATTGAGAGGGAGATGAGTGATCCACTTGATCCCTTTAACCTTGGAGAGAGAGATTGACAGGTCCTCTCTTGGGTTTGCAACACGCCACTGCAGCCTTCATAGTTTATTTATTTTTACTTATTTCATTTATTTTGTATTCATTTTGTTCTATTTATTTGTCAAGCATGTATTAGATGACAGATATAAGTATAAACGTGATTATGAATGCAGGAAATGGATCCGAATAAATGGGGACAGGAGGACAGGGACGGAAGGCACGTGGGGGTGCTTATGCAAGTCCCTTACAGACCTCTTAGGAATGGGGCCAGGTCGACAGGAGACAGTCTGAGGGGAAAGTTTGGGGGGTTTGGGGAAGAAACCACAGAGTCAGGTAGTGCATTCCAGGCATTGACCACTCTGTAGCTGAAGTCCTATTTTCTGCAGTCGAGTTTGGAGCGGTTTACCTTGAGGTTGTATCTATTGTGTGCTCGTGTATCATTGCGGTTGAAGCTGAAGTTGTCATTGACAAGTAGGAAGTTCCAGGTTGTCCAAGGCCAAAATTTGAAGCCTGGTTGGCATCAGGGATTCTGTTGTGAGCCGAGGAGAGGAGGACTCTTCTCGTGAAATACCTCTGGACTCGCTCGATTGTATTAATGTCCGATATACAATGTGGGTTCCAGGCAGGTGAGCTGTATTCGAAAACTGGCCTAGGAAAGGTTTTGTATGCCCTAGTTTGCAGTACAATATTAATTAATATTATTAATATTGTAATATCATAATATTACAATATTAGCACTTTGCGGAACATTCTGTGGGCTCAGTTCTCCTGGGAGCCTTGGGGGGCCTTCCCTCCATCTTTCACCCCCTCCATTTCCTCTTTTCCTTCCAGACCTCTCGGGGTCTCTCTGTTAGCGCGTGTGACCCTCCCTATTGAGAGGCCCACCGTTGCTGGAGGGGACACCTGGCATCTCCCCACAGCTGCATGAAAGAGGATGACATCACAGCAGGTGTCATAAGACCTTGGCCGGGCTGTCCTGGCTCATTCTCAACTGCCAGCTGCAGGGATGGCAGGGAACTTTTTTTATAGAGTTACCCAAAAAGTCCAGCGCAGAAATAAAGGTAAGATACAACCGGTGTTGGGATTTAGAAAGCTTAACAAATGGTTCTGTGCCCTAATGGCCATTTTAAGTATAAAAAATGTATCTTGAATCTTATTTTGGGGGAATGTCTTACTTTAGAGCAGGTGGGGGGTGGGGACTGTGGATAATGAGAAGGAAGGAAGGAAGGAAGGAAGGAAGGAAGGAAGGAAGGAAGGAAGGAAGGAAGGAAGAGGGAGGGAGGGAGGGAGGGAGATTCCGACAGAATAAGGGTTGAAATCAGAAGGGGCTGACCAGGGGTGGGTTCTAAATTTTTTTACTACCGGTTCCGTGGGCGTGGCTTATTTTGTGGGTGTGGCTTGATGGTCATGGGACAATTCTTTAGGATTTAGCAGAGGTGCTGGTCTGCCAGGCTTTTAACTGGTAGACCAGTAGCCCCAGACCCCCTTGGGATCAACCTGCAGCCCTCCCCTGCCTCCTCAGCCGGTGGAGCGTTTCAAGAAGCCACAAGGAGGGCTGAGAGCTGGTTTCTGTCCCCCAAGTAAGATCTGGTCCAGAACCAACCCCAACATGAAGGTCTTTTATTTGCTCCTTGTACTCCTTGGCTTTGCATTTTTAACAGGTAATCAATTAAATTTCTGATGACGTAAAAATAGCTCGTAACTCACCTTTCTAGACAGCAATTATCATGTCAAAAAGCAAGAAACTCTTCTCCATCTTTTCTCTGGAGTACCATTTAATCCAGAGCCTTTTAATTCCAGAAGTCCAAGTTTAAAGAATGGACTTCTGGAATTAAAGCTCCATTTTTTAGCTAAAACTTAATTCACACCTGTGAGTTTTGCTTGAGCAGTGTGAACAATTGACAGGGGGATCCTCCAAAGCAGGGGTGGGTTCTAAATTTTTTTACTACCGCTTCTGTGGGCGTGGCTTATTTTGTGGGCGAGGCTTGGAAGTCATGTGACTGGGTGGGCGTGGCTAGCTGGTCATGTGACCAAGTGGCCATGGCTATGTGTATAGGGACTACTCAAGAGGGCTGAAAAAAGTCATTTCTGACAGGTCCTCGCACTTTTGACTGGTCCTCTCATTTATGCCCATGCAGCATTCCCAACAACCCTGTCTCTCATTTCATCACTGCTTCTCTTCACCATGGTGATAAGATAGGGCAAAAACATAAAATGTGAAAACAGTCGTAAGTTTGAGGATTGGTCAAAAGTGCGAGGACCAGTCAAAAATAACTTTTTCAGCCCTCTGAGTAGTCCATATGCATAAAAGGATACAGCAATGGAGAGGGATGAAAGAAGGAGAAGAGAGATGGAAGAAGGAAGGAGAGAGAGGGAAGGAAGAGAAGGGAGGAAGGAAGGGAAGGGAAATTAGAGTAGGAGTGAGGGTAAGAGGGGGAGGAAGAGAGGAGGAGAAGGAGAAAGGAAGCGGAAGTAGGGAGGAGAAGAAGGGGGGAAGAGAAAGTAAGAAGAAAAGAAAAGAGAGAGGTGGTAGGTTTGAGGAGAAAGATTGCTGTACAATAAAAAGGATGAAAGGGAAGAAAGCCAACCCCAAACAAATATAAAGATATTAAGATAAAGAATGAATTGTTAAACTTTAAAGAATAAAAGAGAACAAATATGAATAAATAGCAAAAATTAGAAACACACATACAAACATACAATGTATTTTCTTTGAACAGAGTATTTGGCCAGTTCACAAATTTAAACAGTGTTTAGTCATTTCAATTAAATTTACAATTTCTGTATTTCCTTTTTGCCATATTTATTCCTCATTTATTTTTTTAAAAACCAATATTACCCTTCATCCTCATCTCTAATCTTAATCAAATTCAATTTTTCCCTTCTATTCTATATTATACTCCTTCCCATTGGCATCTGTTTTTATATCCATCCTCACATTGGTTAATTATGTAATATTACAGTTGCTTAATACAAATTCAACATTTTAATATAAATCAGTTAAACAACTATCTTTTTTGTATATTAATCAATATGAACATGAATATTTCAATTATTTCCATGCAATCCAATTTCTTACAAATCAATTAATTATATTTACCAATAATATTAAACCAAATAATTTCCCCCATATATTCCTCCAAACCACAACTTAACCATTTCTGCTTTCAACAAAATATACAATTAATAGTATCTCAATTTTTACAATTCCCTAGTTAAATAGAGCTTTTTTTCTTTTGTGTTTTAAAATCTTGAAGTCTCCTCTTTTGCCCTAAATTTCCCATTGTTTGCACCTACCTTTTTTGGTGAGGAAAAAGAAAAAAAATCTGCCTCTGCCTAATTTTCCAACGTTGCAGCAAACAGCAAAGCCAACAGCCTGCTTTACTTTCAGTTTCGTTTTCAGCTTGATTTGCACAAGGAGAAAAAAAAATCTGCTCCAGCAATTTAGCTCTTTGCAGCAAGCAACAGAGCCCTGTGCAAAACAGCTGAGAGCAAATCAGCTGAGAATCAGGAGGCTGATCTAATCAATGGGCTAATTAGCCTATGCTGAAGCTGAAAGGAGTTCTTTTTTTTCTGGCTGTTTGCTTCCAAGGATAACTGCACAGGCCAAACTGTGGGGGCCACCCTCCTTGCCTCTTACTGTCCCCCTAAAGCATCCCATCACCCCCCAGGGGGCAGTACCACCCACTTTGGGAACCGTTGGTCTACTCATTTGTTTTCTTTTAACCCTGATCAGCTGTAGGGCAGCCCTTTGAAGCCCCACAACAAGAGTTTAAAGTAGGATCTGATAGATGACCACTGGATAACTTTCTATTCCCTCAATTCTAAAAGCAAGTATATTCTGAAAGCAGGATATACACTCGGTTAGAGAATGTACAAATTCAGCTTAAAATCCTTTGATACTCTGAGAGGCCCCTAAACCTGTGAGAAGAGAGGAACAATTCTAATGACATACAATTAAAACATAGTTAGGTCAAGGATATCCACCTGGGTTGGAAGTCGTCCATCAACAAAAGATAATTTGGATTTATGCTCCAGTAATTTACAGAAGAATTATGATTGTTTGGCAAAGATAATGTAAAACCTTAATAATTAGGAAATGTCAATTAAATATAACAAATGTATGTTAACCATATATGGAAAGTTGCTGTGTTAGCAGAATCCTTTGTTTAGAAGAGTATAAGAATTCTCCTGGAATCACTGTCTCTTCACTCAGAACTCAGATGGGAATCGAGTTTCTGAGTCTTGCGCAATAAACCTGACTCTATCTGACCCAATGGGATGTCTCTTACATCCTTTCTTCCATAACAATTTTAAACAGTTTTTCCCCTCTAGCCAATCAGCTGTCACTCAGGAGGCAGCAATAGATTGGGGGTGGGGCCAAATAAAAGGTAAGAATAATGTATGGGGGCGGGGGGGATGGGGGGGCAGAGCCGGTTCTCTCCATCTCTTCCTGGATTAGCGGAGGGCTTCCTGTCATTTCCCATCAGATTGGGGGGGTTTCTGTGACCCCCAAGTCATCCCTGGCTGTGGGGTGCACCTCCCTTCTTCTCATCCAGTGCCACCCGATCCCCAAACTCTTCCTCCAGCAGAAATCTTCCTCTGTGAAAGGAGGAGCGTCCATCCTGGCCAGATGCTTCCAGCCCCAGAAGAGGAAGGGGGGGGTCTGAATTGGGCAGAGGAAGCGTTGATCTCGGACTTTGGAGGTGGGAAGGGCCAGAACCAGCAGCAGCACCAATGAGAATTCTCCCTGCTTGAGCATCATCCGTCTCCGGGCAGAGTCCTTGGTGGCTTCACCTGAAGGAGGAGAGCCAGTTCTGCGGAGAGAGAGAAGCGGAGAAAGTGGGAGGGGGCATCTTGGCCTGAAGAACCGAGTGGAACTCTCTTCTGCATTGCGTGAAGTCAAGGGAAACCTTGCCCGGAGACTGATGATGCTCAAGGAGGGAGAATTCCCATTGAACAGGTCCCCCTGTTCTTTCTGGACACTCCCAATTCCGAAGTTTGAGGCAGCCCCATTCTGGGCTAGGCAGCCTTTCTGCGATCCCTTCGCTTTGCGGAGAGAGGGAACCGGTGGAAAATTCCACTGCCTGAGCCAGAAGGGTCTACGGGAGGGGTGAAATGCTCCCGGTTTGGACCGGATCACCTGATCCGGTAGCGATGGAGGCGGGTAGTTCGGAGAACGGGTAGCAAAAATTCCTGCCCCCCCCCCACATGCCCAACTGAGCCGTGCGATAATCAGAGGCTTTTTTTCTTTTAAATGCCTCTGATGATCCAAGCTGAGTTGCCTGATCGTCAGAGGCATTTAAAAGAAAAAAAGCCTCTGACGATCAGGCAACTCATCTGGGATCGTCAGAGCCTTTTGAAAGGATATTTTTACAACCACTTCGCCGAAGAGGTTGTAGAAAAAACGGTTTTAAAAGTTTTTTAAAAATCGCCATACCCACCCAATCACATTGCCCCACCACCACCAAGCCACGCCCACAGAACCCGTAGTAACAAACTTTAGATTTCACCCCTGGTCTACGGGATTTTGAGACAGATCGTTTTCTCGGGGGGGGGACCCTCAGGAGGGGAAGGGCCAGAAGGGGCTGGGCAAGGGAGGCCAGGAGGCGGGGCCAGGCCGAGGCAATTCTACTGGTTCGCCAAACTGCTCATCCAATTAACAAGCAGTTCTAGAGAACCAGGGAGAACCAGTCTATTTAATAACAAAAGTCTATTTTTCTTTCCAGTGGTTCCTGAGGAGCAGCCTGTCCTCTGGCAACGGGGACAGACGGAGGTATGTCATATTTTTTTCTTTAATTATTTGTCAACAACTACCCAATGGGACCCAAACCCTGGAAGTCAAAATGGCTCTTTTGGGTGAGGGGGCCTGGATTAACCGGGCTTGAGGGTTTTTCCTGGGCTCAGGCCCAACGTCCTCATGGTCTCCATTGCTTTTCAGCAGATAAATTCACGGGCCGGCCACTTGCCCCCGATCAACCAAGGTCCTCCCCCTCAGTGGACCTGTACCACCCGCCCCCCCAAGGTAAGCAATCTAAATCTTCTGGGGCAGGGGTGGGTTCTAAATTTTTTTACTCCCGGTTCTGTGGGTGTGGCTTATTTTGTGGGCGCGGCTTGGTGGGGGATTAATGTGACTGGGTGGGCGTGGCCAACTTTTGTTTTTAACTTTTTTTTTATTGAAAAAGTTTTACAATACAAAATTTTTTTTCATTTCCCCCCCCACCCCCACCCCCACCCCCACCTCCCCATCCCCCCCAACCTCCCTCCACCCTCACCCCTTCCCTCCCCATCCCTCCCGTGACTTCCTCTACACATTTTTTAAAGAAAAACAGCAAAAATTTATAACAAAAAGAAAAGCAAAAACTATTATGTATTCAAATTCTAAATTGAAAAAAAGTTTTGAAGGAAGAAGAAAGAAAGAAAGAAAAAGAATTTAAAAAAGGGAAAAGAAAAATATAACAATAAACCCATAGATATTAATATTTATCTAAAGTTAACAATATTATAATAAAAAAACACCCAATAATAATAACCATTATAATATTCAAGCCAATTTAAAAATTATTATACCTTTCTATGAATCATTGGTATTAACATTACTAATCATATGCCAAACTCAATCCCCCATCTAATAAAACATAATATAACCTGCATATTCATATCAAATAATTTGATCCCAACTACTCCCCTTAACTAAAAAGCAAAAAGAAAAACATAAAACATGCAATATAATATAATTATGCATATGTTTTTAACTTTTAAAAGCATTTTTTTCTACAACCTTTAAGGGGTTTCAGGAAAAAATGCTTTGAAAAGCCTCTGACGATCAGGCAACTCAGCTGGGATCGCCAGAGGCTTTTAAAGGCATTTTTCCCCCTCAAACCTCTTCGGCCGAAGAGCTTGTAGAAAAAATGCTTCTCAAAGCCTCTGATGATATTTAGATTTCACGGCTGTTATTTTAACTTTTACAGACTCCTGCAACATCTGGGGGGCGACCGCTGAGGAATCCGAGGGAGAAGAGTGGCACGTAAGTCTACATTTTATCTAAAGAATATAAAATATAACATTTATTTTTTAAATGAATCCTTTCTTGAAATTCCTTTGGATTTTACAAGAGCATCCAGTCTTTTGGCCTTAGAGCTGATCTGCATGGCACATCCTGCCTTGGAAATCTTTGCCCACTCTTCCTTGCAAAAGGGCTCCAAAATTGTCAGATTGGGGAGGGGGAGCTTCTCCTGTGCCCAGCCCTCTTCCGGTCCCCTCCCCAGGTTTCCACGTGGATTTGGGTCCAGGCTCTGCCAGGGCCATTCCGAAACTTCCATCTCCTTGTAGGGAAGCCCTTGTTGTGTTGACTTGGAGGCCTGGTTTGGGTCCTTGTAGCATCGAAAGGGGAAATTCCTCTTCATCTTCAGCATTTTAGTAGAAGCCGGAAGGTTTTGTGCCGAAATTGACTGATACTTGGAACTGTTCGTAATTCCCTTTCCTTGGCTGAGCCCCAGTTCCAGCTGAAGAAAAGCAGCCCCAGAGCAGGATGCTGCCCCCTCCCCTCCAATGCTTCCCTGTGAGCCTGGTGGCTTTGGGGGCTTAGAAGATGTGGAGACCAAGGCTGTTGCTGTCAGAGGCAGCTGAAGAAATGCCAGAAACCCCCTACTCAACAGCTGAACTCGATGGGGGCTTGAGCAGAGGCTCCTTAAGGGATTTTTCACATATTTAATGACTACTATTTTACATCAGTTTTTCCCTTCAAAGATTTCAGTTTGTTTTTTGACTTGAATTGTACATCTTATATGTTATGTTAAAGGAGGAAGTACTCTGAAGTGATTTATCTTGGTCTGATTTTTTATTTTACATTTCCAAAACCTGGCATTTTAATAGGGGTGTGTAGACTTTCTTTGCTAAATACTGAAGTAAAAACTTAAGTAATCGAACTCTTATAAACAACTCTTATCAACACATTAAACCTTAATATTTAAGTCACTAATCAAATCCCTTAAAACTACCCTGGAGGTGTATCTAAAGTCCCTCAAACTGTACCCATTGGCCATTTTTACGGAGCCTTTCTAAAAGACCCAAAAAATGGTGAAAGGATTGTTGGTAGAAATAGCAACACTGAATTTATACACCGACACAAACATAAAGGTATTTTTAGTATTTTTCAATAGAAGAAAATGTTTGATGAGTCAAGTAAAAAACTTAAGGGTCTAATTTCTCTCTGGTCTTTCTATTTACAGCAACAGAAAGCACAAGTCGTTCTCCCTGAGTGAGGAGCTCCTGCGTCAAAATGCCCAGCTTTCAAAGAAGAACGCAGAACTCTGCAGGGAGGTGGAGGAGAAACTGCGGAGGTGAGAAGCCCTGACTTTCTCTCCCAGGATTCCCTATTCAATTCTCCTTAGCTCCCTACCCTGGACACACATTACACAACCTTCTGCCTTGAATTACGTTGCCTGGATGGGTAGGAGACATCATGAGTCTCTTGACAGGGATTTTTCCTGGCCAAATCCTCTGAATTTAGGAGGTCCTTGCTTTGATCTCCTCCTCTGCTGCTCCCTGACCTCAGTTCTCGGCTCCCCCTCAATTCTCACCAGTTCAGTCTTCTCCCCCTTCTGTCCCCATTAGAAAGTTTGGAAATGGTTTTGAATTGGTTGGTGCCTTTTCTGGTATGAAAGCCAAAAAAAGGGAAAAAAGGTTTTAAGATCTGAAGATTCCTTTGTGGTACTTGTAGATTATGTAATGCTAAATACTGAAAGTAAACATTCATTCATTTGCACTTAAATAATGTTTAGAAGAACTTGGCTCTGTAGCTGTGGTAACAGAAATGGCAAAACTCAAGTAATGAAAAAGTGAGGCTAGGGAAAAACAAAGAAAGTGCCAGGCATTTCAGTTAGTTTTCATTTCAAAAGGCTTTGATGGTTCAAGGGAAGAGCTGAGGGGGCTCATTTCCCTCTTGTCTTCCTATTTTACAGAATCCAGATGTTGGAACTCCAAAACCTCCATTTCCACTGCAGGGTCCTGAAGGAAGCTGGGCAGAACCAGGAGCTCCTCAGGGAGAACGAAGAGCTGCGGGAACAACTGGAGAGGTAAGAAATACCGTCTTTCCCCGAAAATACGACCTTCCCCGCAAGCAGTTGTTGTTGCGGCTAAGCAAGTAAGTAAGAATCTCTGGCTGCTTCTCCGCATTGAGCTCTCCACGTCTCCTTCTTCCAGGGAGAAACAACGGAGGGAAGATCGGAAGATCTTGCGGGATCAAGAGATCTGAGGCAGATCTGAGGCAGCCTCCTCCTCAGCAAAGGGGACCCATTCTGTCTCCACTACATCCTGGCAACACTGAAAAGCCTCTGAGAACCAGGCAAAAAGTGCACCCTATTTTTTCCATGACTTTTGGAGGTTCTGTACGGGATCATGGACCCAACTTCCAGAGGTCTGTAGGCCCTAGGAGACCCTCCCTCATTTTTGGCTCAGCAGTGGTCCCTGTGGAAGGATCTCCTGGCAAAGCACTTAAGGATCTGCCAGAACTCTGCTGCAGCTGAGAAAAGAGGCCAAGGCAGCCTTAGGCAGCAATAAAAGAGGGGTAGATCCAAGATGGCGAGAAGTTCTGGTACTGCTTTATGCCTCAGTGGTCAGACCACCCTCGGAATACTTTGTCCAATTCTGGTCACCCCTAAAAAAAAAGTTGTGGAGATTCTGGACAGTGTGAAGAGAAGAGGAGCAAAGATGATTTAAGGTCTGGAGTCTAAATCACTTGATGAACGGTTGAGGGAGTTTGATGTGTCTAGCTGAGACAAGGTGGGAAGGATTGGGCAGCCATGATAGAATCTTCTGGCACTTTTAGGGGCTTTGAGAGAGAAGAGGGGAGGGGCTTCATCTCCAGAGCACTGGAGGGAAGGACAAGAGGAAATGGGGGGGGGGAGTTTGTGAAAGAGAGACCCAATCTAGAAGTCAGGAGAAATTTTCAGTCAGTAGGAACAATCGAACAATAGAATAGGTTGCCTCCCAAAGGAGTGAGGGCTCCATCTCTGGAAGTTTCCAAAGTGGAGAAGAGAACCGGATGGTATCAAGTTCCTGCCTTGAGCAGAGGGTTGGACTAGAAGACCTCCAAAGTCCCTTCCAGCCCTCTCAATCTATCTCCTATGTTCTTCCATCCCTAAGACGACTTCTCCACCCACCGGCCACTGACCAGCTCTAGTTGGCCCTGGTGGCCCCCGGCTTCCCCCTCCTGTTGCTCCTCTCTTGCAGCCTCTGGAGCAGCTGGAGCTTCTGCCTGCCCCCGAGACCCTCAACCCAGCCCTGTCTTCCAGCTCTGCCTCCAGCTCCATCAGCCTTGCGGCCTCCGGGGGTCTCTGCTGCCTCCAGACATCTCCTGCAGACCCCTCAGCTCCCAGTTCAGCTTCTATCTGTTCTCCTCTCTCCTCCTCTCCTGCGGCTGCCCTGCTCCCAACTGCTCGGCTCGTTCGGGTGCTCGGTTCTGGCTCCCAGATCTCTACTCTCCCCACAACAGAGCCCTCACCCTCATCACTGCTTCCCCTTGGCCTCAGCCAGCACTCCGAAGGTTGAAGCTGAGACTGGAGATTCACCGTTACCAACCTCACCTCACCACTGCCATGGCCATCACCTCCACCCTCCTTCTTGGCTTGGAGCCCTGAGATTCCTCAGTCCTCTCAGGCCCTGATGCTGGGTGGCTTGGAGGTTTTCAGCTCAGCTGACAGTCCTGCAGTGACTGGTAAGGTGGGGGGTAAAGGAGGGGCTTTCCCTGGTAAGGGTGGGGCTCCCATGACTCTCCTGGCACACTGGGTGGCAAGTCAAGGGAAGGGAGGGGAAGAGTCTCTTCTTTCTCAAATGAGTAAAAGCCGCCATTCCTCCATTCCAGCTATGGGGAGAGAGTGTCAGCAAAGTTCTGCCATGTGCTGGTCACTCAGGAGTGCCAACATCATTTCTGAAGAAGTCTACTTGGCTGGTGACCTCTCTGTGGAGATTTTCACTGTCTTTCTCCAAATGCCCATCCTGGAGCTCTAATTCTTGGATGGCCATTCTGACATGGTTGACTCCTTCTCTGTTGTCCTCCAGAGTTTTCTGCTGGTCTTCCATTGTGGCCTGGTAAAAACAGGTCTCCTGCTGATGCCGATTGTTGAGGTGCTTCTTCTCATTTTCCCTCACATTCTGAAGAGGGCTGATTTTCTGCTTCAGTTGGATGGGGCGGCTTTTCTCCACAAAGTGAAATTTTGGTCCCTCTCAGCCAGTTCATGCTGAAGACTCTAGAGGTGCTTCTTAAATTCTTAAGAAGGTTCCAGACCTCTTTGAGGAGTTTCTCAGAGGTTCTAAGGCAGCCTTCTCAAGTCTGAGGAAGGCCACTTGGCTAGTAACCTCAGACATTTCTTTCTGGAGTTCTTCAGTGTGTTTCTCCAAAGACTTGTTCTCCTGTTCTAACTGGTGGATCATTGTGTTGGCATGGTCCAACCTTCCTTTGTTCTCCAGCAGAGTTTTCTGCAGGTCTTCTGTTGTGGTCTGAAGTTGATCCAATGTCTGCTTGAGACAACTGTGCTGCTCTTCCATCCGTTGTTTGTCTTTCTTGAATTCCTGGATCTGAAAGTCAAAGGAATCTCTCAGCTGGTTAATCTGGAGATGGAGGCCATCACTGCTCTCTGAAAGATACCCCAAGGATCTTCCCTAAAGGACCTTTTCTTCCCTGGTGCTGACCTGTTTGAAAAATGGAGAGACACAGTCACTTCCTCTCTCAGTTCAGGAGACATTTTGCTATCCGGCCTTCAGTCCACAGATGCCTTCAAGGGGCCCAGTTTGAGAAACACTGACAGAATCCATCACAACTGGTCTCCCTTCAAACTGTCCTGACTTCCCATTTGATTCTGGCTCCAATTGGAGGCATCTCATCTATCAAAAGTCTCCAAAGGAGTCAGAATCAGCGATCCATCAATTCGGCCATCTCTGGCACTGCTAGGGGGCTTCTGATCACAGGGAAAGGAGGAGGTGACCATTCGGATTAGGAAAGAGCCCCCCCCTCCAAGTACTTCCCAGTCCCATCCAAGGCACGAAAGCCTGGAGGGTCACCTTGGGCCAGTCCCTCCCTCTCAGCCGTAGCCTACCTCACAAGCTTGTTGTGAGGGCGAAGGAGTCTTCAGTATGTTCATGCCTTGAGCTATTTAGAGAAACAATAAAGGTGGATAAAAATCTAAGCAATAAAAAATAATAAATATATAAATAAGTCCATCACTAGGCAGAGTCTGTTTGGGAAATAGCTACATCCGACCAACAGAATCCCTTTTTAGGTTAATTTCCTCAGCTCAACTTCCAGATTTGGGTCTCAATGCCTCTCTAACTGGGACATCCTGAAGCCAATTTTTTCCCTAGTTCATATCGCTGCCTCCCAGCCGCCCGGCCCCAGCCCCTTTCCCGAGACAAGGACCTTCAAGATGGTGGATGAGGAGTTTGGTGACAGGTATGGAGGCTGCAGACACGGCAGGTATCAGCACATCTGTCGTGTTTGGTTGGACCCCATTTCACTCATCTCCCCCCCCCTTAATTCTGCCTTAAAGGGGAGGGTCTCTCCCTCCTGAGGAGCCCAGGCGAGGGAGGCCCTGCGATGCCCCCAGTGCTGCCATCCAATCCAGCCACTTTCCAGGGATGCTGAGCAGAGCCTCCATTATGTGGTCCAGACTCCCCAAGGATGCTGGAGGTTGCCATGGTGAGCTCCAGCCAATGAGCTCGGGAGGAGCCTCTGACGTCACAAGCCAAGGCTCTGAATAGCCACCAGCCAGCTGCCTTCACCTGGGGGCATGGCTTATTCATGGATGAGCCAATCCTGAAGGGGTTTGAGCCCCCAATTTGCTTCAGCCAGAGTGGCTCCTTCTGAAGGGGGAACCGTTGGTCGTCTGGGGAGGTCGGGGAGCCCCGGATTCTGCCCCTTCTGTGGGGGTGGAGTCCAGATGGGGAACGTTGACCCTTGAATCTGGAGTCTGGTATTAGGGATCCAGGGTATCCAGGTTTTCTTCTTCATGCCCAGATGATTTTATTTATTCATTTATTTTATTTATTTATTTATTTCATTTTTATACCTCCCTTCTCCCGAAGGACTCAGGGCAGTGAACATACGTATAAATGTGAATATAAGATGATTAAGCTAATTTGGCTCATCAGTTAAGAATCTTCAGCATAAAGATTTAGAACAATTAGAAGAGATTTAGAAGAGATTTATCCCAGCCCGGCTTGGTGAAACAGAAAGGTCTTAAGTGCACGACGAAAGTCCGAAGATCTGGGATCATTCGTATCCCTGGGGGTAACCTGTTCCGAAGGGAAGGTGCCCCCACAGAAAAGGCTCTTTCTCTGGGAACCACTAGTCGACATTGCTTTAGTGACGACACCCTGAGGAGGCCCACCCTGTGGGAGGGTGCTGGTTGGTGGGAGGTTATCGGTTGCAGAAGGTGGTCTCGTAGGTACCCAGGTCCTAAGCCATGGAGCACTTTAAAGGTAAGAACCAACACCTTGAAGCGCACTCGGAAGACCACCAGGAGCCAGTGCAGCTCGCGTAGGAGAGGTATTACATTTGAGCGCCATATCGCTCCCAGTATCACCCACGCAGCTGCATTCTGGACCAGTTGGAGCCTCCGCGTGCACCTCAAGGGGAGCCCCATGTAGAGAGCATTACAGTAGTCCAGATGGGAAGTGACGAGCGCCTGAGTGACTGTGCGTAAAGAGTCCCGATCTAGAAAGGGCCGCAACTGGCGTATCAGGCGAACCTGATGGAAAGCTCCCCTGGCCACGGCTGTCATATGCTCTTCTAAAGACAGCCACATGTCCAGGAGGACACCCAAGTTGCGAGCCCTCTCTGTGGGGGCCAATGACCCCAATAGTCAATAATGGTATCAGCTGGCTATATTGGGATGCCGGCAGCCACAGCCATTTGGTCTTGGAAGGATTGAGTCGGAGCCTGTTTCTTCCCATCCAGGTCCGCACGGCTTCAAGGCACCGGGACATCACTGCAAGGGCATCATTGGGGTGGTCTGTGGTGGAGATGTACAGATGAGTATCATCAGCGTAAAGATGGCACTGTACCCCAAAACCACAGATGAGCTCACCCAGTGGCTTCACATAAATGTTGAACAGAAGAGGTGAAAGGACTGACCCCTGCAGCACCCCACAAATAAGGTGTCTTGAAGTCGACCTCTGCCCTCCGGCCAACACAGACTGTGACCGGTCAGAGAGATAGGAAGAGAACCACCGTAGAACAGTGCCCCCCACTCCTAGCCTCTCCAACCGGCGCAGCAAGATACCATGGTCAATGGTGTCAAAAGCCGCTGAGAGATCTAATAGGACCAGGAGAGAGGAGTAACCCCTATCTTGAGCTCTCCAGAGATCATCAGCCAATGCGACCAATGCCGTTTCAGTGATGAAGGAGAGGTGAAAGGGAAATAGGCATAAAAGATCAGATGGGATTTATTTGAAAAGGCCTTGTGAGAAGGTGCCTGAAGAAACAATGGATCCAATTTTGTACAGTCCTAAACAATCCCTACAGGAAGTCCTCGATTTATAACCATTTATTTTGCGACAGTTCCAAGTTCCACGGCCATTAAAAAAAGCCATCTATGATGGGTCCTCGCACTTATGACTAGTGCAGCATCCCCTTGGACACATAGTCAAGATTTGGGTGCCTGGCAATCAACATGGATTTATGACAAGTAAAGTCAGGGGGCGAAACGGCATTTGTTTCATGACTGCAGGATTCACTCAACAACCCCAGTGATTCGCTTAACAACGGTGACAATAAACTTTGTAAAATTCAGAGAAACTTTATCTAGCGACCGCCTAGCTTAGCAATGGCATTTCTGGTCCCAATTCTGATATTAAATCGAGGATTACCTGTAGGATGCAGGAGCAGGTTGATTTGGAAAAGCTTAAGCAGGGTTGGGAGACCACCAGGAAATGCCAGGGGTAGGTTGAGGAGAAGGCAGTGGCCAATCTTGCAAGCTATCAAGAAAAGGTGGGGCTTTAGTGACTTTGAACCAATCAGT